>NW_012194869.1:272182-338028 GCF_000504015.1 Erythranthe guttata | reverse complement strand
CCGGTCCCCGTACCCGCGCCACGATTATTGATAACCGTAATTATATATTTTCTAAATATAATATAAGATATAAATAATTAAATAGTAGTAATATATTGAATATTAGTTAAAAATGGGGGATCCTAAGGTTTCCATTATATAATTAAATATTAGTATTATAATTAAATATTGATTTATATGTGGAAATAAACATTTAAATTATAAGTAAATTATTAAAAAAAATAAAAAAAATAGACGGGGATTTTTACCCGCCCCGATACCCGTGGGGATTTTATGGGGCGGGTATGGGGATTCTTTTAATACCCGTGGGGATTTTTAACGGGGATGAGGATGGGGATTTTCATTGCGGGGCGGGGATGGGGATTGCAAAACCCGCCCCATACCCGCCCCATTGTCATCCCTAACCTCGCCCATTCATCATAGTTCTCCCCTCTCAATTGAACCGGCGAGATTAACGATCCAGGATTATCGGAAGGGTGAAGGCGTAATATGGTGAAACAGCCGTCTGTCCCTTGCCGGATCTCTCTCCAGCCGTCGTGGTCTTCTCAGGCGGCCAGCCGTCGTGGTCTTCTCGTCGCCGCCTGTCATCTCACCGCGTCCAGCACATTTTTTTTTTTTTTTTATAATTATTGTACGTTTGGCTCTGATGCCATATATAGAAAGATGTTTGGAAGAGAAAATTGTCCTGCCCTATTCATTAAGTCACAACCTATGTATATACATGAGCAAGAAAGAAATCCTAAACACCTATAACTCCTACCATAACTAGAAGATTCCTTTATAAATTAACTACCTAATATACGTATAATATAATCTTACGTATCTACACAATTTCGTATCTAAACCAATGTTTTTAGAACCGGACCGAACCGGCCGGTTGGACCGGTTCGATCGTGACCCGGCCTCGAAGCGGTCCGGTCTGACCACTAAACCCGGAAAAAATGAAAACCGGGGTCAAATGACCAAAATCCGGTTCGACCAGGTAAAACCCAAGAACCGACGAGTCAGTAAAAAAACCCGGTTTTCGGCCAAAACATCTCAAATCACCACTAAGTTGGTTATTTATGACTAGATTTGAGCGAACCTTCACGGACATAGTGATGGGTGGCCGGATCTAGTCATGAGTGGTCGAAAAATTGCCGGATTCGGTCATGGGTGATCGAATAGAGGTGGTCAATTGCCGCATTAGAAGAATAAAGAATGGAAAAATATAGAGTATAAGCAAAAGAAATATAGTAAAAAGTGGTGTGAGATTGATAAAATTGAAAATAATAGGTGGAAGATTAAAAATGTAAAGAAAATAATATTTTTAAAATATTAAAATTAATATAATAATGACATATTAAAAAAAATCAAAAACCCGGTTAAACCGGTTCGACCCTATAAAACCATGACCCAAATGGTCGTCCGGTTCCATAGCCGGTTCGGTTCTGATAACATTGATCTAAACTATATCTCAATAATGAGTTCATAATTTTAGCACGCATAATCGATGAGTACCAAAGGATTATGAGATCCTATATACATCATGTGAAATATACCATGTGGTTTTAAATTGTAAATTTATATAAATAATTACTCATTAAGCATATATACACATTGTTACTTGTGTTATTATATATAAATTAATAGTATAAAGCTATTCGACGTACCTGATTGTATCTAATCAGGTGTAAGTTCGACAAAATCAGTGACAAAATCAGTGTGAAACAGTCCCCAATTATAAATTCCATAGACCTACATTATAAGCACACATACACATAATTGCATGTGTTGTTATATATAAATCAATAATATAAAAAGTTAATCGACTTATTTTATCAGGCGTAAATTCTACAAAATCAGCATGGAACAGACCCGAATCACAAGTTCCATAAGCCCACATTAATAATTGCAATTCGATCAATTAAATAAACTTTTGAATTGTTGTGCATTTACTAAAATCACATTTGAATAAAAAAAATATTAATAAAAAATATTAAATAAAATAAAAATATTTGAGTTTGTATGCAGCGCTTCCGAACTCAAAACATGTGTCACCCCCAATAAATCCACATGTCCAAATCTGGCACTCTTTAAGTACTACAGTCTTTTGACTGCCACACACTACCACCACCACCACCACCACCACTCACAGCAACCACCGACTAGCCACCGTCCATGGCGGAGCAACACCACAACCAGCTGCATCACCCCACCGACGAAGTCAGCTTCCACGACAAGGGTCCCTCCACCTCCCAAGTACTCGCCGTCGTCGCTCTATTCCCCGTCGGAGGTACCCTCCTCTTCCTAGCCGGTCTCGTTCTCACCGGAACTGTCGTCGGACTTGCCGTCGCCGCCCCACTCTTCCTAATCTTCAGCCCGATCTTAGTCCCCGCCGCCCTCACCTTGGCCTTATCCGTCGCCGGATTCATAACTTCCGGAGCTTTCGGTATCACTGCGCTGTCTTCTGTTGCCTGGCTGCTCAACTATGTGAGGAGAATGAGATGGAGCTCGCCGGAGCATTTCGAGCACACAAGGCGGCGCGTGTAAGACACGGCAGATCATATGGGCCTGAAGACGAGTGAGATTGGCCAAGCAGCCCAAGTAACCTTAAGTTAATATGGGCCTGGGTTCATGTTGTTTCGTGTAATTTTTCTTTTTTTTTTTTTTTTTTTTATGTAATTTTAGATTTTTAATAAAGTTAAATAAATAAAGGGTTTATTAAGGATAATCCCCTGTTCATATTTTTTAATGATAGATCCAATTTTTTTTCCCCTTTTTGAGATAGACCTAATTTCGCCAACTTGGCAAAATATATTATATAATTTTCCTTTAATACCCCTGTTTTATTTTTAAACGGCATTTATTTCCTTTACTACGTGATTTGAGATTTGCTGATACGTTGCCTAAAATCACGGGATAAAATTACGTGAGATCATTGGCCGTTATATCAAATCGTGTACAATATTTTTCGAAGGTTCTCTTCAGCGTTCCGGCGGTTTTTTATCGTCTTTGAAGATTTCTGCACCGTCGTTGAAATATGATCGAATTTGAGCGTTCATTGTTGGACATTGTTAACCGGTTATGAATGCGTTATTCGTTTTTATTTTTCGCTCAATGTCTAGGATTGTCGATTACGGTGGTTAGAAATTTTTAAGAGTTGTGTTGATACTTGATTCTATTAAGTAGAACGTTTTTTAACGAAATTATTCCGTCATATATACATCGTTATTTTTTGCGGATGATGTTTGTTTGGAAGAGGATTGACAGAGTTAGATGAGGATGGTTCACGCATATCGGACCAGAGTTGTTTTATATGAACATCGTAGTTGGTTTACGCATTAATTGAAATAACTGTCCGCTGTCGTGGAGTTCATGAGTCTGATCCCGGTCGATAGTTGGTTTATTTGTTTATAACAGCGGATTTTAGGACGCTGGGTAGTACATTAAAATATATTTCGTAGTATTTTTTAAGTTATCGTATGAATTTTGCATTTTAAGTTTTTTGATCATATTAATATATTTTTTAGTATTTTGCATTTTTAATGTCGTATCATATTAATATATACATCGTTATTTTTGGCGGATGATGTTTGTTTGGAAGAGGATTGACAGAGTTAGAAGAGGATGGTTCACGCAGATCGGACCAGAGTTGTTTTATATGAGCTTCGTAGTTGGTTTATGCAATAATCGGAATAATTGTCCGTTGTGGTCGAGTTCATGTTTTTTATCCCGATCGATAGTTGGTTTATTTGTTTATAACAGCCGATTTAAGTGTGCTGGGTAGTACATTAAAATATAGTTCGTAGTCTTTTTTAAATTAGCGTATGGATTTTGCATTTTAAGTTTATTTTTGATGATATTAATGTATTGTCATTCAAATGTATTTGCAGTCTATTTAATCATTTTTTAGTATTCTGCATTTTTAATTTTGTTTCATGATTTTAGGTTTTTTCGATGGCGAATTTCGTACGGGTTTTGTTGAGGTTTGGTGGGTTGGTTGCTATAAAGAGGTGTTTACGATGTAATGGCTCGGTAACTTCGGTTAAATTTTAAACCGTTGTAATACAGTAGTATACTACTATGAATACCGTATGATACTACCATTATCATTTTATTATACTATTATGAGATTATTAATGTACTAGAGTTTTAACTCGACATATTGGTTTGATTGTGTTATGATGTGTTTTATGTATTTTATCAAAACCCTAGATTGAAATTATGAGATTATTAATGTACTATTTTATTGGTTATGTTGGAATACTTTACGTTGGTGTTGTTCTCAATGTTCTTGTCATTTCAGTGGTATATTGTTTGTAACACAATTCATATCACTACTATAACCGTAATATACTATCATAGCAGATCAATGTACTATATTGAAATTATTAATATACGATGTGGTTGAATAATACGGGATCCATAGTCGATTAACGAGATCCGTAGTCAAATTAGATCAATAAGATAGTCTATTACATGATATAAGGAAAATTACCCTAATTGATTAGTATTTCAAACAAACATATTATTCAGTTTCCATATATATTATTATTTTTTCATATATATTATTATTTACCTTAATCGTTTTCATATAATAAGGAAAATTACCCTAATTGATTAGTATTTCAAACAAACATATTATTCAGTTTCCATATATATTATTATTTTTCCAATAGTCAATTAACTAAACCCATAGTCGAATTAGATACATGGGATAGTCTATTAAAAGATATGAGATAGTCTATTAATTTTAAAACACAAATCCGCCGCCGTCACTTCTCAAATCTAGTGTTTTGATGATTCTTCGGCCCATAGTCGATTAACGAGATCCATAGTAAAATTATACCAGTGGGATAGTCTATTAAATGATATGGGATAGTATATTAATACATATGTAATTCGACTATGCATCTCGTTAATCAACTATGGGCCGAAGAATTATCAAAACCCTAGATTTGAGTAATCCTAGATTTGAGTAACCCTAGATTGGAGCAGTGACGGCGACGGCGACGGCGGCGACCAACGACGATATCACTTCTGGTGGATGTCTTGCTCATCAATTGTTGCAATATCACTGATTTAGTGCTCGAATTCGGTATGCGATTATAACAGATCTGCAATTACACAAACGTGATAGTCGATTTAGCCAAAACATATCAACAAATCGATGGATGATAGCGATCAACGAGTGGCGACGACGTACCTACGACAGCTTGCTCGGAGTGCACGAAAATCGTCGTTTCACGGCAGTGCAGACGTCTTCCCCTTTCAATCGGCCGTACCGGGAAGTTGTTCTGGGAGGTTTTGCAGTTTATTCGATAGTGGGTTTGGGATGATAGTGATTTAACGGGAAAATAGGAAGGGATTTGATTTCATTTCAAAAGGTAAAGTAACGGGTTTTGTGGGATTTGATTGAGGGTAATTATGTAATTAGGAAAAGTTTGGGCTGTTATCAAAATGGCAAATGTAAATTTGGGTCTACCCCTATTATTTGAATGTTTAAGGGGGTTATATCTAATAGACCCATAAATAAATCTCAGGTTTAAATGTTGGGTTATTTAATAGTTAATAATAACTTAAAAAGGCAAATCGAGCTTATCATGGATTATTTAATTAATTATATAATTCCCAGGGTTAAGTGGGATCCTTCGACACTACACTCGGCGAATAACGCCGGTGAGTTGTCTGCTGCCACGTGTCATTTTTTGTATTTTTCTAAAATGGTTAACCCAAGTGGCGCAACATATTATAAAATATGAAAAAAATCTACGTGACAACAGAAGCCCACCTGATTTTTATTACCGGTGTAGGGTCGAAGAAGTCGGGTTAAGTGATGTTTAAGACTTAATAACTTCTTAAAAGTTCGAAAAATAAGTTGATGGAGAATTTCTATGAATTATAATAAGTAATATTCGTCATGAATTCTAGATAAATATGTTCATTAATAACAAATAATAATATGTATCTAATGATTCATGTACTAGTTAATTCATGTATCCTAGCATACATTGTATAATTGTATATGTATATATTGTACATGTTAAAAGAGTGTTAAATGTATCTCGCGCGACACTTTGAAACGGATCGAATACTCAGTATTATGTTTAACGGATCGAATATTCGCATGCGATAGCTAGTTAACGGATCGAAGATAGATGTAACATTTGTAGTTCTTGAAGATTTTCAACAGATTTCAGATCGATTCATCTACCTAATTCGTCGTAATATAAACAAATGATAAGAAAAACGAGAAATAAGATGTTACACCTGGTTATTTACTGAATGAATTTCAGCCATAGATTTACACATAATCGTACACACCCATGTGTATGTGTACAGGTAGTCATTTAATTAAATAGTTCAAATCCATATAAATAACCAGATGTAGCATCTAACTTCCCGAAAAACAGTGACGAAAGCATAATTTCTGGAAATATTTACTATTTATAGCACTTAACTAGATATCATGCATAACACCATTATTAACAAACATTGTTTACATAAAAGCCCTTCTGCCTAAAACCATCATCACAAAGACCAAAACATTAAAAAAAAAAAAAAAAAAAAAAGAAAAGAAAAGAAAGAAATTTTGAAGTCTATGAAGAAGTAATACTCGATAATCTATCGGTAAACTGATCAAATACTTCGTCGCGTGGCAAAATACTGATCCGAACATATTTCGAGCTCTCGCCAAAGTGCTTCCCACTTCTCGTCAATATCTTGTGCTCCCGAAGAAATCCCTCACAATCCTCCGTTTCGCCTTCACACTTGAGCCAAGCAAAAGCTACGTGCGTACAATACACATAAAATTTAGTATCAAAAAGTTATTTCGAACTAGAAGAAAATTTAATCAAACGAGTGGCGAAAACGCTAAAGTCACCTGGCTGTGATGCAAATGTACGACCACTAAAGGCGCATTTGCCATGCGGGAATTCGGGCAGACTAAAGAGCGGGTTCTTTTTCACTGCGTCCCTAAGCTGTTGCCACCTCATCGCCATGAGATTGTAGCTGTGGTCGAAGAAGGGTTCACTTTCCTTAAAGTTACGTTCGTTTTCGTGTGTATCGGACATGACTTGTAATATTTTTGCTGCTCTTAGTTGCGATTCTTTGGACACGCCTATTGTGCTTAGCACGATGAATTCTGTCATTTTCTTTGCGATTTCTCGATCCTTAACCAAAGCCCAACTGTAACAAAATGAACCCAACTCAAAAAATAGTAAAATATAAAATAAAAATATTATAGTTGCTACATCATGCCATAATGTTATGGTATTGTCTAAATTTGTGTGCAATTTCTAGTTTCATGTTCGTTTTTATTAGGGATGGAAATCGGACAGTTCTAATCAGAATTAGCACTTGCGGAAATAAAAAGTCCAATTTTTTTTCGTCAAAAACTAATTACAATTCCGTTCCATAGAAGTTCAAAAAAAATCGGACCGAGAACCTTGTTTGAAAAACGGAAATTTTCGGACTGCAATCAGCGGAAATCGGAAAATTCTAATATTTAGTAACCTAACTGTAAAATACATGATAATTTTGATATTATAAGATAATATTTGGGAAGAAAAACATCAAAAAATTTGGAACTATATTCGGAAATTAAAATCAGATTGAAATTCGGAATCCCGCATATATTCCAATTCCAATTTTTAAAAAAAATGGAAAAGCTCAGAAATTTTGTTCTAAAATCAGAATATTTCAATTTACGAGGGCCAAATATACGCTAAAAATTCTCTTTGGGGCCAAAATATACTATACTCATCTAAAAATAACAAGGGGGGCCAAGGCCTCCATGGCCTACACTATAACAAAAATATAACTCCAAGATTTATTTCAAAAAAAATATATATATAGCTATATATATAAATAGTACGAAGATGTAATAGGTTTTACGTACCCTAATCGCGTGCCAGCATGGCCCGTACTCTTGGAAACCGTAAACAACATAATATCATGATCCGCAGGAGGAGAAGAAATCGGAGTATATTGCGGCCAATAATAAGCCAAGTCATGTATTAATATCCCTTGATCTCGATTAACAACCGCTTCTCTTGATAATCCATCGGGATTGTTCGGAGATGTCACTAATTCGATATAAGGCTTATCTTTCTTGAATTTACGAGCATCTCCCGCCCATTTATAGAGCCCGGATTTCAGAAATTCGGTTATCAATGGGTACGACTGCAAACATAAAATTTCATACACTAATTATTAACGACAACAATTAAAATAATGACGAAGATCTTTGAAGATATCTTCGTTATTCTTGAATTTAAATGAAAGATAAGATGGGAAGATCTTTAATATTTCGCCAACTCATAGCAATTAATGATCATTTACACCATGTGTGGGTGTGTGTGTGTGTGTGTATAATTATATATATCTTGGAGCATACTTAACTCTATTATCTATGCATGTGCATTGTGTGCCGTAAACTCTATTATTAACTTGAAAAAGGATTAATCTCATAACAAATAATTGCTATATATAATTATCGTCTTTGATTTAAAACCAATACGGTCGATAACTAAGCCAATTTCAACTCGTTTTTTTTTTTTTGTTAGTTAAAAAAAAATTACCGAGTAAAACGGAGCAGCAGAAACTACGCTGATTGGTTCAGAAGCATTAGTCGGCGAAACGGCATAAAGGACAGCCTGGAATAGCTGCGTGGACCCCGTTCCGACGACCATATAACGGTCTTCAGTAACCGCATTTCCCACCAATTTATGCAACCGAGTAACTGCACTCGCAAATTCCGGCTCCAAAAACCAGCAAAGATTATTCACATCCGAAAAATAACTAATGAATTTCCACCCCGGAATCACAACCGTCGTTTTTTCCCCCATTTGTTGCCAATACCTCTCGTACATCGTCGGATCGCCACTATAAAAAAACATTAAAAAAAAATTGAAATGGTGCAAAACATCACCATAACCTTAAAGGATGGTCCTAAAACCGTAAGGACAAAGTGGTCCTTACGCCACTCAATTTTAGGTTTGAATATTGGGTGGGGAGTTAGGTATGGGGAAGGACGACGAACGAAAAAAAATAAAAAAATAAAATAAAATTGTGGGTCATCGTATAATCAAATGATTGGATAAATGACAAGTAAATATCAGGTCCACATTTCATTCCTCAACATTAATAGACAAATGGCCTATAAATGGCTCCAAGAATTCATAACGCATTAAAATTTAGACCCCTTTTTCCACATATTCGTGTATCGAAAAAATTAAATAAAAAAATAAAATAAAAAGTGGGCCTAATTAAATTTTTCTCGTAGATCTTATCGAAGGACGAAAGTGGTGTTCACAACAATAGCAAATGCAGCAACAAAAGAAAAATGACCCACTAAAGATGCATCTTTTAAGCTTAATTAGTAGAGTCGTAATGTAAAGTAAGTTACTTTAGGCAACCATCTTTGCTATCTACTTTCGATTCGATCGGCATTCTTCGAGAAATATATATATTATACTACAAAAATGAGAATCCACTAACATATATGAAAGACCACAAAAATAAAACAAAAAAGGTCGGATTTCGAAATAAATTCAAAGCATCACGAAACACTAAATATCGACTACTTAACTCGAGACGGATCATAGATGAAGGAATTTTTGAGTAGTTTTAGGGGGGGGTAAAAAATTAAAAAAAAAAAATATTGGTTCTCTTTATATTTATATATATAATACACACACACACACACACATATAACAAAAGAAAGAATGAAGAGAGTGGTCAACGAGGGAATCAAGAAAGACAACCATCCTTTGTGGCCTCATATCATGCACGCCACTGTCTTTAATTACCAGTAAAAAAAAACACATTTACTTTGGGAACAACACACACACACACACACACACACACACACACACACATAGTTAGAGAGAGAGAGAGAGTATTCAAAAATGGAGAATGGGGAATTCCAAAGCGAGAGCAGGAGTTGTCACTGTCTGTAAAAACTGACATAACGTGAACCCTCAAGCGCACGTTAGGGAATCGCACCACTATTCCCACACCCCACTAATTCAACTCATTTAATTAACACTCCAAAATTAAAATTTAAAAAAAAAAAAAAAAAAGAAAAAAAAAAAAAGAACCCCTCCTTCCTCCAACTTCTTCTTTTATTTATTTTTTAATTTAATTTAATTTAAGTATATGTAAAAGGGATATTAACAAGACACTAATGATGGTAAAATCTAATCTAAACCATCATTAAAATTTACCCCAACACCATTTTTAATATTACAAAAAAATATATATAAAGTTCGAATCTTTTTTTAATGATAGCTATATTTAGTGAAGTTTGAGCAAAACCATCATTACAATTTACCCCAACACCATTTTTAATATTACAAAAAAATATAAAGTTCGAATCTTTTTTAATGATAGCCATGATTAATGAAGCTTGAGCAAAAACCCAGAAAAAAAAATTATAAAAAAAAAAACTTACTGATCAAGATCGATAATTTCAGCAGGAAGAGCTTTTGAAGAATCAAGAAAAGCACTTTTGGAAAGATGGGCATCTCTATTTGTGGCTAAAGATGAGTTCTTGCACTCATTCTTGAAGAATAAAACATCCTTAAACCTGTGTTTGCCGCCATTGCAGTAGTCTCTGTACAACAAACCAGCGTTCAACGCTAAAGAAACCACCAAAAAATGCCCCAAAATCACTGTCCTAAGCTCCATTACTGAGTTTACCAGGTTTCTTTTCTTCTTACCTTTTGCAAAATCTCTGCCAAGAAAAAAAAAAAGATATTTAAGAGAGAACAAAACATTAGGGAAAAGAAACCCAAGAGCCCTAACTGGTAATACATATGCTTATATATATATATATATATATTAGAATAAACAAACAAAAAGATTTGATTTTTCAGATGTAATAAATTGAAATGTGTAAATTTACAGTTTTGCCACTATACATAAATACATAGCACAATACTAGTTGTTGTTCATGCATTTGATATATATATATGAATAAGTTTACCTGTAATAATCTGAAAAGTTAATCCCACTTCTGTGAAAGCTGATACACAGAGAGAGAGAGAGAGAGAGAGAGAGAGAGAGAGAGAGAGGGAGAGAGAATCTGTAGAAAAGATTCTATCTTATGATCACATTTGCAGTTTCTGAAAGATTTTAAGAGAGAGAGAGAGTGAGAGAGATGGTCAAGATGGTAAACACTACAAAGTGATTTATTTATATATTGTATTTGATAAGTTATAAAGATGAAAGAAACGCAGCGCAGAAATTGCAGTTTGGGCCACAGTGAAAAAACAAAGGGTTAATTTAATTCAACTTGCATCTAATTCTACTTCCGAGCAACGCACTGATCGAAGTCCGATGGTTCGGCCCGATTATATTTGAGTTGAGATTATTTTTTAGTGAGACGGAAAGCGTTTAAGCCATTTTGTTATACTCGATTCTTGAATGTTATAGGGTTTTTTTCTTGGAACACGTTCGTATACAAAGTTGTAAAGTACATAATTTATATATTGTTCGATATAAGTCTGATATAAATTCAAAGCCCGAAAAGAGACACGAGCCGAGTTTCAGCTTATATAGTAACTACGTTCGATGATATATGAGTTTGAGTCAACGCAAGTTCAGCTCGTATACGCTGATTGCTAACCCTGTACATATCCTAAGAAAATAAGAAAGAATACATAATAATTAATTCGAGATATTTAAAATTCTAGATGGCATAATAAATAAGTGAATCATATATTAATTAAAAAGAGTAGGGAAATGAATAATTAATCGAAAAATAATAATTTGTGTGCGTGTGGAAAAGGGAAAAGTGGGTGGCTTTTCCATATGGGATGGCAAAAGGGAAAATAAAAGAAAAGCTGCAATTTATTTATAAAAAAATAATATATATATATATATATATATATATATATATATATATATATATATATATATATATATATATATATATATATATATATATTAGTATTTAGTACCACCTAAATACCTGTCTCTGCCTTTTCTTTTAAATAAAAATCTTTCACTTTGGATCTTTTGTACTTTGCTTTTATTTTTAAATCATTTTTTATATATTGATTAATCTTTTTAGATAAACTCTAACATTTTTATTAGTCCCGATTATTCTCGATTGTATCGATTTACCTTCCTTCACTTCGAAAATTAATCCAGTTGACATCATTTGATCCAAGTCTAAAAATTACAAAAACGCCATCCAAATTTTGAGGATGAACATTTTTTTTTATTGATTCATTCATAATGTATACTTAGGTGCTTATTTTATTTGTTAATTTATTTATTTATCAAGACTTTTCAATAGAGTTCCACGTACAGCCATCCCAATTCAATTAAATGGATCTATAATTAATTGTAGGGTCTTTCTAATAGCTCAGTACCTAATGCCTAAATCTCAATTGTAGGTAATTAATTTGTTATAATTATTTTTAGGAATTTTTTTTTCTAATCCTAATTTGAGAATCATAGGGGTCTTTGATCTGTATACTTCATTCCCCACTACTTATATTAATATAGAGAATTGACATTTGAGTCTTGTCAATTATTATAATGCAGTGGTGGAGCCATCTTTTGATTTGTGGGGGCTAAATGTACATTCAAGACTTGTTCGATTACTATCAGTTAGTAAATTATGTTAACCGAACACTATAGAGTAGTAAGATGTTCGATTGAATTCTATTTAACTGAATAATATAGGTAGTAAGATGTTCGATTAATATTGAAGTCATGTCAATTGTTATAATGCAGTGGTGCAGCCATAATTTGATTTGTGGGGGCTAAATGTACATTCAAGTCGTGTTCGATTACTATCAGTAAATTATGTTAACCGAAAAGTATAGAGTAGTAAGATGTTCGATTGAATTCTATTTAACTTAATAATATAGGTAGTAAGGTTCGACTAATACTGAAGTCATGTCAATTGTTGTAATGCAGTGGTGAAGCCATCATTTGATTTGTGGGGGCTAAATGCACGTTTGTTTGATTGAAATTGAAAGTCGTGTCAATTATTATATTAATGCAGTGGTGGAGCCATCATTTGATTTATGGAGGCCAAATGTACGTTCAAGTTTTGTTCGATTACTGTCAGTAAATTATGTTAATTGAACAGTATAGAATAATAAGATGTCCGGCTGAATTATGTAAACTGGATAGTATAGAGTAATAAGATGTTCGATTAATACTGAAGTCATGTCAATTATTGTAATACAGTGGTGAAGCCATCGTTTGATTTGTGGGATCCAAGTATACGTTAAAGTCTTGTTCGATTACTATTAGTAAATTATATTTCCTGAATAGTATAGGATAGTAAGATATTCGATTGGCTAAATTTAAAATGACTCATGTCTCAGAAATAAACTTAAAAGTGTATAATGATACTATATGCTTAAGGAAATTATGAGAAATCACAATTAAAATTAGTTAAATTACAATGAGTGTAATTCAATCACTAAATATTATATTTTGTAGTATTCTCATTTAATGAGAAATAAATAATTAAAAATATTAATTTACAAGACAGAAGAAAAAATTGACAAAAGATAAAATGATGTTGATGATACTGAACTCTCAACTTTCCAAAATCTGAAATAGGGTCCAGAATATCAGATTTAATTAGGTAACAATTGGAATTTTAGCCAATTCTTTTAAAGAGGGACCATATCTTTTTCACTTCTTGCTGTGAGAGTTCAGTCATCATAATCCTAAATAAATTGAAGGGTAAATTACAATTACTTTCTGAGCTACGGATCTTCTCATACGTACATTTTTGCGGTGTCAAATTTAGTGGAATCTTCTAGATTATGTGCAATATTCTCTGGTTTGTACCCGTTTTTTTTCCCATTTGAGCTCCACATTTTGAAAAAAGATGATCATAAAATGTGTCTCTTGCCTTGTAAATATCAGATTGTGGTGCATCAGAAACTGCATTTATGGACAAAACGAGTACAAACAAAAGAACATTACACGGAATCTAGAAGATTCTGTTGAATTTGACTCCATAAGAATGGACGTGTAAGAAGACTCATAGTTGACGGGTGGTTGTAATTACCAAACAGAAGGGATTTTTTCGTAATTTGACTTGTGTACGTAATTTACCTTAAATTTAAATTTCCCCAACCAAAAAAAAAAAGAAAAAAAAAATTTCTGATTTCTACTACTATCTATAAAATCGAACAACTTATGAAGGGATTTTAATTATATAAAAAAATAATTGCATCATTTATTACAAGCAATCGCCCCTAAATCAAATAAGTGGTCCATTTTGGCTGCACCCATTGATTTTGCTAGCAGCCTATATTCAAGAAATTGGACCGTGCCCAAGTTGCCAATTTCAATTCTCACTTAATTATAGATTTTATTCACATTGAAGTTGGCTTCTATCAATCACTATTTGACAGGTCCCCCTACTATGGGAAATTCTTAATTCGTGTGTACATTATACATATTTAATTATTGTAACAATTTCTATTTACTTGACACACCAAAAAAAAAAAAAAATTGAAATCCCTACATCATTTATAATAGACAAGATTAGGTATACATTAGTTAGGTATTAATTTATTATTATTCTTGATTCCATTGTATGGAAGAAAGAATTTTAGAACACATATCACTTTAAAATAGTAGGCGTGCACAAAGAGTACTTCCATATATATAGGAAAAAATACTTTTAAAGCTCTAATTAGGCGTGATCTACGTAACACGGACACAGAAACGTCAATACGGGAAAACGGGCGTAGAGAAAATGTATGTCCCAAAAATGGGGACACAGTAATTTGATGTAAGCATGCAAATATTAAAAATATAGAGATATATTTGTAAATATGCTATATAAACATATATTTTTTTTATTTATATATAAATTCTTTTTATATATAATTGTTTTTATATATTTTTGTACAATTATATTCAAAATAAATATTATTATCAATTATTAATTTGCAATTCTTCATTAGATTATGTAAATAATTAGAAAAGCAACAAAAATATTTGGAAATTCGCTATTCAGACATTTTTCGAACTTTTCAGAAATTGCAAAATAGCACATAAAGTGTCAGTCAGATGTCCTCGAATGCCGGACACGGAACATGTCCGAAGCGGATGCGTTAAAAAGTTGACGTTTACGTACTACATAGGCTGCGATTATTACATTTCACAATGCATGTCAAACAAAAAATGTATTAAACAAAAATCTTGACAATTTACTCTACTAAAATCAAAATTCTCATAATCGATAACTAAAACGGGTAGTGTACATAACTCTCTAACGACATTTTGTGGTGCAGTTAGTGGCCTCACGAGTAGTCAATGGTCAGAACGACAAATAAATCGTGTGAATAATTAACTTATTAAACAAAAAAAAAAAAAAATACGATACAAATTACGATAATTTCTAAATATGTAAAAAAAATATGGGGGAAATATTAAGCTATTAAATTTCCACATAATTAGAAAAGTCCAGAAACATTGGGATAAAATGTAGACCCAATTAATTGGGCTTTTTACTGTTCAAGTTACGGCCCAATAAGTAAAACCCAAACGGCAAATGGGTCACTACCAAGATCCGTATACCCGTACCCGTTTTTCACTTTTGAGAACTAATTGAGACCGTTGGATTCTATTGCAACCGACGCTGTCGATTTAATTGACAACAGCCTGCACTGTTATCTGCAATAGTGCATGCATACCATCCAGGTAATCATATTAAAATTAGGGTAAATTACAACCGCACATGAGGTATGGTCAAATTACGAAAACCCCCCTCTTGTTTGGATAATTACAACCATCCCTTCAGCTCCTCAAATTTAGTGGAATCTTCGAGATTATATGGAATATTATCACTTTGTACCCGTTTTATCCCATTCGAAATCTACATTTTGAAGCATGATGATCATAATACGTGTTTTTTGGCTTCTATATATCAGATTGTGGTGCATCAGAAACTATATTTTCACACAAAACGAGTACAAACTAGAGCACATTCCACGAAATCTAGATGATTATGTTGAATTTGATACCATAAGGGTGGAGGTGTAAGAAAAAATCATAGTTGAGGGGTAGATGTAATTATCCAAACAAGAGGTTTTTTTTGTAAATTGACCATACCTCAGGGGTGTTTGTAATTTACCCTTAAAATTAAATGCAATAATTGTTTATCTATTTTTTTTAATAGATAATTCGGTCATTATCACTACAATTTATTCCAGGCCAATCATTTATTCATAATATAAAATTAAGCTAGATATAAAAAGAAGTTAATGCTAGGGCAACTCTAACGCAATTAACGCAAACTTTTTTCTCTTCTGATTTTAATTTTATACACTAGTGGCATCTTTGTAATTATTATTTTTTTTTCCCTCTCTAATACTGATTTTCTAATTAATTTTCCACCATTTTTCGTTATTGACTTTTTTGTAAAAGAAATCCTCTACGAAACAATCAACAAACTTAAACAAGCCTAATGACATCTTTGTAATTATTTTTCTCTCTTCTAGTTATGGATGATTTTTCTCTTAACATTTTCTTCAAATATGCCGATTTTCAGTGTCATGTGTTTAAATCAATTTTTTCCTCATTACCTGCATCGCATAGAGAGAAATACTAGTATTATTCAGGGCAAATTACGGCCTCCCCTAACTATAGTTACATTACGAAAACCCCCCTCATGTTTGGGTAATTACAGCCACCTCCTCAACTATGTATTATCTTACAAAATAACCCCTCCATAGGTAATTTATGGATGCTAAATCGGTAAAACGAACCGAAATTTCGGTACGTCAATATTTCATACCGTTTACCGAACTGAATATAAGATTTGATTTGGTAAATAACCGAATTACATAAATTTTATGTAAAAATATTTAAAATGAAGGGGTGGCTTTAATTAACCAAAAAAATGAGAGTTTTCGTAATTTGACTATACCTCAGGGGTGGCCATAGTTTGTCCTATTATTTATATGTATGAAAAGAAAAAGACCGAGAGGGAGAGACTCTAATAAATAGAAACAACCATAATAGTTGCAACATAATGCATGACAAAATTAATTAACGGCTAATCATGTTTAAATCCTATAATTAATTCCCATATCGTATCAATCAAAACCCAACAAGTAATTAAAAATTCTCCGAATAGAATGAATTTCATTTAATTTTGATACCTTACCATTTGGGAATATAATCAATTTTTTGGCTACGTTTCAAAATTCAAGATTAATTCAGACCACAAAAAAATGTGACACACACCCTAAGCATGGCACCCACATGAAGCCACCTTTTCACACACATCACAACCCCATATCTTCCGACGTGGCTGAGCCACCCTGTCTGAAACACCAGCTTCACCACGCGCCGCCTTATGCCAGCACCACGCCCACACTCCGCCACCACCTTTTTTCATAAATGTTACATTGTAGTACCATTGTACTATATATATAGGTATACCTTCCCCACTACAAAAACCCAACCCATTCACATTACCCAAAAGCCACATAAACTGCAGGGACTAAAAAGAAAAAAAAATTATTTCATATACTTTCACTTTTTTCTTTCTCTCTCATCCTTTTTTCAACTCAAAATTGCAATTATGGCCCTCATCTCTATCGAAATTGGGTTGTCGTGGTGCGAGAAGAGGCCGGAGGGCATCGATAATGGATATGAAGGTGATGGTGATGACGATGGAGATTACGATTACGCCCCTGCTGCATGAGCACAGGGTTATGGGGGTCATGACCCCCAACCGCTCTACTTAAGAACTTACTCAAACGAGTTGTTTTTCCTTTTTTCGAGTAACTTTATTTTGCGATGGTGTCAGTCTTGTACTTGTAACGTTGTTCGTAGCCAATTAATTAATTTAGAGAGTTTATCAAAATTTTATTTGAGTTGTGGAGCTTCTCATTTGTTAGTGATTTATGCTTCCATCAATGTCAAGATTATCTTCCACTATAGATCATAATTAAGACACTCGTTAAATAATTTTATATATATTGACAAGAATTTAAACTACATAAATAGTTTTTATTTTGACAAGAAAATTCAAAATTTACACTATATATGGTATTGTTTGGGCATATTAATTGTGATTAACTGAATAATTGAACTTTGTTTGAGGTTTGGTATATAACATATAGTAATTCCTTGATTTTCTTGATGAATATATAAGATGACGTTTGAAGTTAGAATTTATTGACTTCAAATTTAAGTACCTAAAGTATTATCCATAAAACTAACATAAATAAATGAACTTTATAATATTTTTATAATATTAATTCTGACATTATAGTGACGACTTCTTAATATATATACATAAAATAAAATGACACGTTGATCGAAAATATATATAAAAAAAAACAAAATTGGTTATGAATATGCTATAATTTGGATTTAGTTAGTTGACAAGATAATTAATTATATTATTGTATGCATGTGTTGACAGAATTAATTAAGTAACTAATTGCTAATTAATGCTATGAATCAAAGTCACAGAAGCTTCTTATGTAATGAGTCAAAGTGACCAATCATGACCCCTGTTAGCTATGCCATGATTAATTCAATATGATGACAATCAAAATAAAATATTAATGTAATGATTACAAAAATGAATTACTAATGACTAATTACAAAACACAAATTATTGTTACATAATATAAAAATAAATTTACTTGTGACTAGTTGTTACTAAGTTTTCATCACAAATATTGTTACATAATATAAAATAAAAATTATTCAAGGGAATTTTCGGAAGAAGAATATTTAATACTGTGAGAAGTATATGGGTGAGCAAGTCGGACTCATCAACCCGTTGAACTGGCCTGTTAAACTCGAGAAAGATCGTCTTGTTGGGATCAAATGAATAGATCCATCAATAGGATTGAGTCCTGAAATGAAAAAATCTGCAACTCTAGGTCTAAGAAGAGTTCAATTCTTTCTAATATCCGTGAAACCCGTGCGTTCCCACCATACAAAACGACGTCATTTTGTCTATATTATGTAGAATAATAAATTAATAATTTATAATACATAAATAAAGTATCTCTTGTATGTCAAAATTTCTATCTATAGCAATGATGTGGTCTCGTTTTTTATATAGTTATCTATGTAGTTTTAATTCTCGTCTTATATAAGCTTTGAATTTAATTACTCTTTAATGGATTTATGGTTAAAATATGTATTTATTTTGATTTACTCTTTATATTTATTATCGATGTTATCCACGTTGGTTTCAATTTTAAGATTTTATTCTCGCCATCTATTTTAATTTCTAAATAGTTTCGCGTATATTTTTAAATGATAATGAGTTTCGATCAGTGAAGATTGGGTCCTACTTTGAACCCATCATGGACCTCGCTATCGTAAATACGTTGAAAGCCCACAAATTTGATTCCTTAAAATCAAGAATTGTAGTTCGACGGGACGAGAGTAGATTATGCTAGAACCCGCAGATTTACGATCCGTGTACACCTTGCTAAATTATTTTTTAAAGCTAATAAACGTTTTCTTGCATTACATTTTTTGTCATTATCTCACCTTGTGTTTTGACATGCCCATATAAAATTACACACGTGTATAGTTATAAGATCCACCTATGGTCTAGGGTGTGCAGTTGCACACACTTGAATTTGGACAAATACTAGTTTTATAGATAATTTAACAAGAAAGGATGTTGATTGAGGTGGTAAAAGTATTCCAAATTCACTAATAGGTCGCCGTTTCGACTCCCAACTCTCTCAAAAATTTATTTCTTTTTCAAATCTTAACATTTCACATTTTTTCTTTTTAAATATTTTCACAATTCACCCAATATTTGTAAATTATAAATTTTTGGTCCACTATTTTTAAAATTTTCACCTTTTTTCGTCCACAATTCACCCAAAAATTGTAAATTGGAAATTTTTAGTCCACTATTTTTATAAAGTGATATTTAAATTTTTTATTCTACAATTTCGAACCCCCTTGGCAAAAATCCTGGATCCGCCACTGGTTATATACTTATATATATATATTTTATTTTTTGCAAATATACTTATATATATATTTACCGTGTAAGTATCGGTGCAACACAGAATAAATCTTGTTCTACTTTTCGAGATTTGTCGTAAAATTGCAAACCCCACATTAGAATTTTCATACAATATTCTTTTATTCCACCCCAAAGAAGATACAAACATTATTTATTTTATTTAAAATAAATAAATCTATATGAATATATAATAATAAAAAAACTGACGTGGTAGCTAATTTCTGAGGTGGACTAGACCACCATGGCGCACATACAATTGGCTTGGGGCCTTTTACATACCCCTAACTCATCACACGCGCCAAGCTCATACCAACCATGGCCACAACTTTACCCTACCTATCTTTTTTTTTTTTTTAATATATATATATATATATGTATACAAGCTACCATTCATACTACTCAAAAGACAATATAATATATATATTTTTTCCTAAGTCCTTACTAGATATTATTTATTTTCTTTTTCGTAAATTTCAACTCGAAATTACAAAAATGGCCCTCATTCAGCAGTACTCGTGGTACAAGAAATTATACCTAGATAATAACAAATATGACGTCATTGATGATGTCATCACGTTAATATTTGCAGAAGGCGACGGTGACGACGACAACGATGCGGACTACGATTACGCTCCCGCTGCATGATTATGCATACACTAATTGTGGCTTTGTAGAAGCTAATTATGTGTGCTCGTTTAATTAAATTACGATCGTAGTTATTAATTAGGGATACTTTCGGAGGAAACCCTGGGTATATGTAATTCAATGGTTTTTGATATATGGATGTACTAATTGGTCTTGCGCACTACGATATATTAAGATGAATGAGTTCGTATTTTTTTTGAAGTGTCGTTTAAGGTTGATGCACAACAGTTAAAATTAATATAAGATAGTGTTGATTTTAGAAGGAAAAACTCTTGTTTGACAAAACTAGCCCTTTGTGTTTTTCAACTTCTCTTTATTATTTCAGTAATATGTAATATCAGGGTAAAGTTGGAAGAAAAAAAATTATCCTCTACCAAAACTCTAAAATGATACTTATAATTAATGAAAGAAAATTGGATAAATTAGATACACTTCAAAAGAAAAGGATGAAATAAAAGATAGTTGAAGTGATGACACCATAGTGTTATCATGGTTTTTGGTTTAGCTAGCTATATATATATATATATATATATATATATATATATATATATATATATATATATATATATATATATATATGTATATATATAGCTATATATATATACGTTTATTTAATTATCAAGTCAATCATGGCATTTCTTCCAACACAATAAGAACCACGTTTAATTAATTATGGTTGTCAATTTTAGTCAAAACAGTCTCAAGACGACATCTTATTAATTAATTATTAATTAATTAGTAAGACGTTGTTTTGTGATTGGTTTGACGAAAATTGACAATCATGATTAATTAAACGTGTGTCTTATTATGTTGCAAGAAATGTCAATATTTGGCTTGATAATTAATTAAACGTGTTTCTAGTCACGATTAAATTTTCTCTTAATTTATATTAAACTTTGAGGGGACCATAATTAAAATAGTATACATGCAGCTAACAGCCTAGCACTATATATATATATATCATACAAAATAACATAATAAATTAGAATAAAATATTAAACGTTGACGACATGTATTCATGTCGAAATTACTAATTTATTATTTGCAGCTATTATACGAGACTGTAGGTTTACCCAGTGCGTCTATATGATTGAGTCGTTGACTACGGCTTTCTTTACTATCAAAAAAAAATAAAAAAAAATCTAGTTTATCGGGGCAATGGATTTGGACTTTCGCTTACTAATTAATAGTTAGCCCTCGTACTTATTAATAGTTTAGGGCTTGAAAATGGAACGTGATTTTTTAATCCAGTCGATTCCATCTAAAATTATCCAATTTTTTTGATTATATTTTTCATTTTGAATTTTTAGGTTTTTTATTTTACAATTATTTAATATGAAATTGGAACATAATTAATAAATAGGAATTCGATTTCTAAACGATTATATTTTTCGAAAATTCCGATTTTCCCCAAAAACTATATTGACTAAATTAAGAATTCTATACAAGTAATAGCTAGTTACATCTCTATTGTTCATCAATATTAGAGGAAAGATTTAGAGTCCCACAATTCACACACGTGTCACAAACTCACAAGTCACAAATATGTAAGCTTTCCAGCTCAGCAATTTGACGTGGCAGTGGATTTCCAACGTGGCCAAATACAGAGGAGACACGTGTTAGAGGCTTAGGCCTTTCCCACAACATAACACACCAAACACGTGCAAGCCCTATGCAAAATTAAGCCTTGAAGAATTTCAGCTTTTTACAAAGCTTATAAATATATTTGAGTACTTCACATATTTTTCATTCATCAAAATTCGAAACCATCAAATTGTTCGCACTACTCTTAATCCCCCGTTAAGCTCTTGTTTCGCATATTAAAAAATACGAAAAAAAATGTTTATCGTTTCCAATACCGATGGTTCGTTGCAGAAGAAGGTTCTAGATGGTGAAAATTTTCCTGTTGAAGGGTATAATTGTCATGCGGCTTCAGTTATAATCGAAGGCGATGGAGATGACGACGATGGAGGTTATGATTATGCTCCAGCTGCTTGAAAAAAATAAATTATTTATTATTTTTTTTTATAATAGGGTGGCCTCAATTTTGTAATTTAGGTCTTTAAAAGTTTATTATGAAGTTCTTTTTTTGATGAGCTAGCCGAATATTCGGTTTATGATGGTTTTAAGATGTGATATGGTGTGTGGGTTTAATATATACCACATGCTATGTATGTATCTAAGGGAACTAACTCATTATATGAATTTATGACTTCATTTTCTCTATTTTTAATTAATGTTTTTATTTGGTTCTTTATTTTCTTGTTCTATGCTTAATTTAACTCACCTTAGTAAAACTCGAATATTAGCAAATTATTATTCGTGAGCAAGAGAGTGACCCGAGTTCGAATCTCGATTCGCATAACTAATTCTAGTGATGGAGCATGGAAAAATAAATAAATAGAAATAATATTTTTTTCTAAAAAAAATTATCATAAGCATATATTTTACAGGAAAAAAAACAAAAAAATTCCTTAAGCTATTTAGGTATCAAATTGTTTGCAAATTATATTTTCTACCAAATATCTTCACTAATTACAATAAAAAAAATAGATCAATTGAATAATTGAGGGAGATTTTCTTTTTATAAGAAAATGTGGTTATTTGAATAATTCGTAGTGATATTTATTTTTTTACATTTTGTACGCTGGAAATTTTGTTGGTGGTGGAAGACAATAATTTAATTTGTTGTTTTGCACTCTTGAAAAAAAAAAGATCAATAAAAAATAAAGTTTCTCTCATTGAGTTGAGTTTTAAATATCCAATTCACAATACATTGTAAATAATTTATTGTGCTTTGATGGTGCAAAATGCTATTATTTTTTAGGGCGCAAATTGATGCCAAATATCAAGGGTGCACCGTGTAATAAAGTCATTTTACAATATTCATGACTGTAATTAATCATGTGTTTGGTTTTTAGTTAGTTGCAATACGATATTACTATAAATATATGTAAGTTCGAGCTTATAGTTAAGAAATTCGATATAATTATTTAAGTTTGAACTAATTAAAAAATTAGTCTCGTATAGCATGATTGTCAGTCCTATATTATATATATGTGTGTTCGCGCGCGTGCGTAGTTTTGTGTACGGCGAGATGACGAAACTTGTACGGCATTCGAGTATAATACATGTATAGATTTAATTAGTAATATAATGTATCGTTTTGACTAAAACTGACAACATTAATTAATTAATTAAACATGTTTATGTTGTTGCATAATTCCATGATTGACTTGGTAGTTAATTAATCTACATGTTTAATTAATTACATTAAGGCTCTAATGACGATAAATTTTCTCTTAAACTATAATATAAAACTTTGAGGGGACCATAATTATTAAGATAATATCCCACACAATAAAACATATAATTAAATAAATTAAACGTTGATGACATACATTCCATGTCAACTAATTATTTATTAGGGCAGCAGATTTGGACTCTCGTTTACTAATATAGTAGAATATTGATAAATTAGTATTCAGTAAACTAATAACTCGTTTAAATAATATTTTTTTTCTGAAAAATATATATGTAGAATAATTTTCAATCCAATTATAATTTTCGGCAATTCCGATATTCCTCAAGAATTAAATTACAAGATAAGTATTAATTATTATGTATTTTTATTGATACATATGTGAATAAAATAGATTCTAAATTCCGTTGATTTTGGTATGATAGAAACCGATTCTAGAACAAGTTTTTTTACATTTCAATTTCTCTACTCCGATTTCCATTTTTTCCAAGTTGTATTGAAACATAACTATTGTAACTAAATCTCGATTTAATTTTTGTAATTGCTGACTCCGATTCTTTTTTTTTTGAAGAAAAGATGATGCATATTATTAGGCAATATGTGCCAAATAGGTAGGAAGTGTAACACCTTCCGTGCAAGAGTGACCATAATTTTTAGCTATCGCATGGGCCAAACAATTTCCCGAGCGTTTAATATATTCAAAACAACAAGATGAAAAGGAAGACGCAATTGCTGACTCCGATTCGATCCATCAAATTTATGCTCCTAGTAATATACAGCTCTAAAGGGTATAATCGTAATTTTACTTTTCTTTTCACGCATGAAAGGGAGGAAAACGTGGGAAAAAAAATAGTTATATGTAAAGTTTTTTCTTCCAACTCTGCAATCTGACGTGGCAGTGGATTTCCAACGCGGGCAAATAGAGAGGAGACACGTGTTAGCGGCTGAGGCCTTTCCCACAACATAGCACACCAAACACGTGCAAGCCGTACGCAAAATTAAGCCTTGCAGAATTTCAGCTTTTTACAAAGCTTATAAATATATTTGAGTACTTCACATATTTTTCATTCATCAAAATTCGAAACCAACAAATTGTTCGAAGTACTTTAAAGCAGTTAATTAATTTATCTTTTCATCAGCTTCTCATTATTTGAAAAAAAATATTAAAAAAAATGTATATTATTTTCAATAATGGCGACGGCTCGTTGGAGAAGAAGGTTCTAGATGGTGAATTTTTTCCAGTTGAAGGGTATAATTGTCCACCGGCTAAATTTATAATCGAAGGTGATGGAGACGACGACGATGGAGGTTACGATTACGCTCCAGCTGCTTGAAAAAAAATGTTTTTATTGATTATTAATTTTTCATATATAATATAATAGGGTGGCCTCAATTTTGTAATTTAGGTCTTTTAATTAAACTTTATTATAAAGTTTTATTAATGAGCTAAGATGTGATATGGTATAAGGGAACTAACTCACTATATGAATTTATGACTTCATTTTCTCTATATTTTAATTTAATTAATGCTTTTTTTTGTTCTTTATTTTCTCTATTTTCTTGTTCTATATTTAGTTTAACTCGCCTTAGTAAAAGTCGAATATTAGCATATTATTATTCGTGAGCAAGAGGGTGACCTGGATTCGAATTATCCGATTCGCATAACTAATTCTAGTGATGGAACACGAAAACCGAGAATAATAGAGATAATACTTTCTTTTTTAAAAAATAATGAGTTGCTTTATAGCAGAAAGCGAAAATACCAACGTGTTAACTTGATCAAAATTTTGATTATATAGTTCATTTATATAAGTTTAAAACATTATTTTCAAACCCAATAATATTATTGATCCATGTCGAAGCCCAACTTATAAGCTAACACTTAATTATGGGTCTTAGCCCATAAACACAAGCTTAAAATATCACTTAACTATCACCAATTTCCAATATTCTTTATTTTTATTTAAATCGAAATTTTAAAGATATTTGAGACAATTTACCAATATAAGTTGAAAAATATAGTTTATTTTGTAAACATGTAAATTAACTACTTAAAGTTAATTATTAATAACATTGCAAACATTTCAATGTTTTGAATAAATATTTAGTTCTAATCTTATTCTCAATTTACCAATTTCTATTTTTGAATTAAAAGAGAGGATAAATAAATAAAAAGGTAAATTACACCCACACCCTTGAGGTATGCTAAAATAACTTTAAGGTCCCTGTGGTATCGATAATTACAATCACCCTCTGAAACATTGTTAGAAACTCTAATGGGATAATGCATTTGGTACGTTATTCCGATAGTGTTCTAACGAACTATTAGTTTCAGGCAGTGGTGGAGATTACATAGTTAGGGGGTGAGGTGACTCCTAACATTTCTTAAATTCTTATCATTTTATATATGATTTATAAAATTCCGTCTATAATAGCATTAACGGCCCCGCGTGAAACAAATATAGTGCATATCGGTCCCTATGACATGAAATCTTGGCTCCGGTAATTGTTTCAGGGATGTGGCTGTACTAATACCACATGGACATTAAAGTTGTTTTAGAATACCTCAGGGGTGTAGATGTAATTTACAAAACATAAAAAAAGAAAAATAGAAATGGAAAAAACCCACCAAAACAGTGGTGACAATTTTGAAAGAAGGCGCAGCGAAGAAGAGAAGTGAAAACTGAAAGCTCAATCAATGGCGGAAGATAATCAGCCACAGGAAAGCGATTGCGCCTTCCAGTGGGACGAAGATTCTCAGCTTTACTACCATGCCAGGTTTTTTTTTTTTTTTTTTCTGAATTATTAATTTTTATTTTTTCTATTGCCAAATCTCCCGACTGTTTGAAGACGATCCCACTCGAAATCAACACTTTTATTTTCAAATTCCCTCAATTAAAATCGCAATCTCGGTGTGTATATTCGTAATTCGCATTTGCCCCAAATTAAAATTTTCAATTTTTTCGAGAAAAAAATAATAGGTTTTTTAATTTAATTTTTTCAATTTTGATGCAGCACTGGATTTTACCATGACCCACAAGCAGGATGGTACTACAGCAGCATCGATGGACTTTATTACAAATTTGAAGATGGGAATTATATTCCACTTGAATCCAATCAGGTATTATTTTTTTTTTGATTTAATTTTATTTGCATATATTTTAGGTAATATTTTATAATTTATTTCTGAAGATTGAATGTAAGAGCCTTAACACTGTGTTTATCTCAGGATCAAGTAGAAACATCGGATGCTCAAATCGAAGTAAAAGAAGTTCCCATCGATCCTTCCCTAGGTGAACTAGTACATCTCGTTTCGAACATTAAACGTCTAATTTATTTTGTATATTTTACTAAAGATGAACATTTCGAATGTACTTTCTTGTTAGTACTAATGATTTTTAAGCATCTGATTAAGTAATATTCATGTGTTAGCTTTACGTGTTTCTTGTTTTTGTTCTTCACCGGTGATACTTCGTTTTTGTGATTGTATCTAGACAGACTCCCCAACAAATGGTAGCATCGACCAATCAGATTTCCCCCCTCCACCATCAGAATGGTGAGCTTTGTCTCGAACCATTTACAAAAATTGTAGCCGATTTATTTATTTTTTCGCCTAAGTCACATTTTATATGCAGGCTAGAAGACACTCTTATCGATTTGTATTTATCGGGCTATTCCAATCGAACAAATTATGGTGACGATTCTGACATGACAATGGCTGCAGCATCTAACGGTGCAGATGAATTAAACGGTTAGTGAATTTTTTTGTCTTTGGAATATTTTTGATAAAACAGGTTCTTACAAAATTTTATTTCCTCAAATGTAAAGGAGATGAAGATATTGAAGAGCTTGAAGAAGGAGAGTGGGTCCCGGATGATCCCGATTTTTGGAGGAATTTTAGTGACAAGATTTTAGCTGAAGGTATGTAATACTCGACATTATTAAAGCAAGATCTATTCTCTTATTTAGTTATTTACTCATCCATATCGAGCTTCCGAAACTGTAACTTGAGCCATTTATCTATGTGTTGAGAATAAAATTAGGAATTTGCCCTAGATTAAGAATATAATTAGGGCCTCGTTTGGTTGAGAAGATTAGCCATGATTAACTAAATAATTAGACTTTGTTTGATGTTTGGCATACCCAATAACTTCTCGTGTCGACCCGGAAATATTATGTCATCTGGCTTATCTTGCCTTATAGGGATTTTTTTTATTGGACTTTCCATGGCCCAATAATACAATCGGGTTTCATTAGATTAGTTAATCTTATCTTGGCAACCAAACGAGAGTGGGTTCCTTCAATATTTTCTTTTTGGCTATTCTATAATAGTTTATTAGTTATTCTATCTGATTGAATCTTGGGGTTTTTTTTTTCTAATTTTTTTTATATATATTTTTTTCTCAGCTGTATTTCATGTTCATGAAATTTGAGTTCAAAGCATGTAGAAGCTCGTTATTTTTTACGTAGACGAGCCTAAATCCCGTAATTTGGAAAAGTAGGACAGCGGAAAAAAGGCTTCATTTTTATCACAAAATTATAGTTTGTAATGCATTGATAGTTGGAGCAATCATCTTCTGCTAGGTGTAACTGAGGAAGAAGAAAATTGGCGCGCACAATACGGTCAAGTAATACAACTAGATAAGGAGTCGATTTCAACGGATTTGCAAACGGTGGATTTGTGGGATTGGGGTTTAGTTAAAGGAACGAAAAAAGACGGCCAATCAGAGATTGCCAGGTTGGTTGGCAAACTGAGGAAGCCCTCTACTAAGCTTCACCCTTCAGTATCTTCAGGTGGTGGAATATTTAAAACGGCACCCATTTGTGAAGTGCATCTTGATATGGTACGAGTAAAATCAGGTTTGCACTTTAGTCCTTTTTCGATTTTTTTTTTCAGACAAGACGGAAAACTGTTGAACAACAACCTTTGTTAAAAGTTTAACAATGCTTTTGTTGTTTCGTTTAACTCCCTCCTAATTCATTTAAAGAGTTAATTACATTCAACACCCCTGTGTTATACAAATTGCTAAAAAAAGCTCCCGGTTTAAATATTAGCAAAAACCCCTCTATGGTCCAGATTAATTTTTTAGCACACAAGCACCCCTAAATGATGCATTTTTAGGAGTAGTTTGCTAATATTTATAAGTTTTTTTTTTAACAATTAGAGTAAACACAGGGGTGCTGAATGCAATCAACCCTTCATTTAATTATATACTCAAAGATTGACCGTATTTTTTTTTTTTTTTTCCTTTTCATAGGCAGGATATACAGATTAAAAAATCCTAGCAGGCAATATTTGGCATCTTTGTCGGTTTACGATGCTTACAACCCAACTAAAGATTGGGGTTTTCCACAGTTATCCATAAAAGATTCAGACAAGTTGCCACAATTAGATGAACATCTGTCTGAATCCCAAATCTCGGAAGTTCTTCCCGTTCGGAACGAGAAATCTTTGCAGCCAATGAAGATTTGCACATCTAAAAAGGTTACTAAGTAAAATGTTTGCTGCTTTTGAAATGAGTCCTTATATTCTATTTTATGTCCTAAAAAAACTCTTTTTTTTTTTAGGATCATAATGTGTACCGTGATAGAGCTGCTGAGAGAAGAGCTTTGCACGGTGGATTTGGCGTGGGCCCAGGTCAAAAGAACTCACTTGAGGGTCCCGATTATGCCACGTCATCTCCGACTTTACAACCCGAAGAGGCAGCAGCTGAGTCCTTGAATATTACCTTCGGTGAAGGTAGTTATGCCAGAAAAATTCTCCAAGGCATGGGCTGGAAGGAGGTAAATACTTGTCAAGAAAAAAAAATGTTTTTACGAACACTATCGTATCTCGTTTCTACTCTTGAATAAAATCACAATAATCTCACTACTCGCAAGTATCTTGATTCGTAAGTAATTGTTGTATGCAGGGGGAGACACTCGGGCTTAGCATGAAGGGATTGAGTGAACCTATACAAGCAAATGGAAACAAAGGAACTGCTGGTTTAGGTTGGGATAATGGCTGGAGAAAGTAATATAATCCGTCGGACAAATCGAATTTTACTTAGCGAATCGAATAGCACGGAAAAATAATATATATATATATATACATATAGAAGTGAAGTTACTACTTTTTGGTTGATTGACATTTATTTTTAGAGTTTTTCGAGTATAGGCGAACCTCGTTAATTTGATATTCGACTGATTAATAACCTTGTTCATATAATTAACTCTTGTGACTATTAGAAGAAGATGCTACAAATGAAGAAGTAAAGTTCTCTCACAACAAAAAAGAATGTTCTAAAAAAAACGTGCTCTAATTAGTAATTATTACAAAATTAGTCAAGTTGACTTTCAATTTCAGTTTTCACTTTAATTGGAGTGACTTCATCAACAATCGCATCACCACCTTCAACACTATCAGTAGCAGCAACAGCTAACACAGTCTGCTCCTCCTCTACAAGGCTATTATTCTTTTCCATGTCGTGCTTCAGTCTCTGTATCTCGTTTTCTTTTTCTTCTAATTTCTCTTGCATGATTACCGCCTACAACCATTGAGATCGAAATACTTAAGATCAAGAAAGCATTTTGTATAAATTAAACAAGCAAGAACCCGACATTTAATTCACATTCAATATATATATATATATATATATATATATATTATAAACGTTATATAAATTGGATTACAGAATCATAACGGGGAAGTACCAACTCATTCGATCTATCAACATCACCAGCGAGTTTATCCATTTGCTTGAATAATCCTGCAGAAAACAATAAATGAGAAGATGATGTCATAAATCAAAAGAAAGACCGCTAAAAACCTGCCCGTTTCGTGATATTCAGGTACAATAAAAATTTACCAAAAATCAACGTAATATGCTAGCAACCATATTTCAATCCTAGTCCACAATCGTAACCGATAGAGCAGCAGTACGAAAACGATGAAAATGGGTGCATGAAAACTAACCTTCAAATTGACTTCTTAGTTCGGCATTTTGAGATTTTTGTAAAGCAAGTTTCATTCCGAGCTCATGTATCTGCCAGAAACAACATAAGTAAAATGAACTAAATTTCATCAAAATACCAAAGATTTTAAACCATTACAGAGAGGCAGTGTGTAAAAGAAAGTCGTGTGGTAAATGCATAGCAATATAAGCATGCAAGAGTAGAAGATCTAGAAATCGACTCTTATCTACAAAAATAAGGATATTCAAGTTTCTGCAATTCTTCTAACTGAGTGTATGTGTATGTATAGCTGTGCACACGCACTATTAACTTCCAATTGAAAATTAATAAAAATTGGTTTAACATCATCATCGCACAAAGGGTCAAATACCTTTCCTTCATTAGCTTGATTACCGATCTCCTCATTCTCTTCCTGCAGAGTTCTGCATTTTGCCATTATCATCTTTCCCATTTTACTTTGTGAGGTAAAACTAACAGCATTTATGTTATCTTGCAACTCTTTAACTTTCTTATCCTTCTCTTCCACCAAATTCTGACAAAAGAATAGTTCAGAGCAAGAACCAGGTTGTCGAAAAATAATAAAATATGTTTATCTGTACGTGTCTACATGCACATAAGTATAACGCAAAAGAAGCACCTTCAATCTTGTGAACTCTTCATGGATAGCTGGATCCAGCAGTAACCTCCTTGCCTGTCAGGTTATCAGTTTAAAAACAAATGAAAAGTAGAATAACATAAACAAGATGACGCGACGCGACACCGGTCATATTGAAAGAAAAAAATGTTTTTCCATGACAAATTTTCTGACTCAAGCTCAATACAAATTGGTTTTGTATTGAGCTAGAAACGACCTTTGTTCAAAATCTTCCAAGCATTTTAAAAAAACTGAGAGGCACATCTAGTGTTACCATACTTTACTTTGTCTGTGGGAGTGATGGACGAGTAGCAATATGTAGTGATATGAAAACAAACCGTATAGGAAGACAACAATGCAGAGTATACCTGCATTGATGGAGGTTTCAGCTGAGCTCTCAAATCTCGAACAGCAGACTGTATTAAAGTTAGAAGAAGAAAGAGTAAGAAAAGGGATAAGGGATAAAGCCCCTTCTATAAAAGACCCTCGAGTAAGATATTTCTTTAGCAACTAACAATTTCGAGTTAATAATGCATGTACAACTAATAATTTCTCACCTTCAACTCAGCTATCTCCTGCTCCCGTTTTGCAAATGTAACGATGAATGCAGCTTCTTTTTTCTTTGCTTTCTCAAGCTAATAACAAAGAATAAAACTGAATATATCATCTCAGTAAAAACGTGGAAATCTAAAAGGACTTCGGTATTCAAACATACTTGCTCTCGCAGAGACTCCTCAGAGGACCTCAGAGTCTGAAGGTAGCTGACCACAAATCTTGGTTCTGCCACAGAAATTGAAAAACTGTTTGGCTTAAAATAAACAATAATACGCTAACAATTGATTAAAACATCAATTCTGTAGACCAAATTACAGGAGGAAAAATGGCATAAGGCACACTAGAACCAAACCAGGAGTTGCGCTTTGGGGGTACAAAGGATTCATTCTGAAAAGATGAGCGCCACTTCTGAATCTCAGATTTAGCATCTTCGAGTTTTGTCTGAATATGTACAACCAGTATTGTATTACCACATTATACATAAATCCTATAATTGCAAACTTAAACCATATTGACTAAGAGATGGAGAACTGAAGAAACAGAAAGATAAGAAAGAAAAACAACAGTAAGATTCGGAAGTGATAAGTACCTGGCAATTTGAGAGCTCGTCTTGGCAATTCTTGAGACTACAAAAGAAAAGCAGAGAAACATGCCAGCAAAACTTATATTAAAATTACTTAGAAGTTGGTAGGTTTATATTCTAAAACTACTTATTATTATTAAACCCATCACCGCTAGTTTATTGCGTTTGTATTATTTCGAATAAAAAGAGAAAATCGGCATAAGGATTAATACCTCTCACGAAGAGATAAAATCATCCCAGTTGCCAATCCAGGCGCAGTTTCCTCTACTTTCAGGTTAGCCTAAGTGCCAACAAACAAACAGTGAGTCAACTATAAATCTTATAGAACCATATGCTAGCAGGCGCAAGGTACATGATTTATTCAATAATGCCTCGTTCAGTTCTAAATAATTCAGTCTATCTGGTCAATAATGTAATAAAATTCTGCATTTTGTCAATCTTTTTCTATTCCTTTCAACACCAAACTCTCTAGAATTTAGTGAAACGTTCAGAAACCCTGGCAGCAGCACTAGGAAAATCCCCCTTCAGGAAAGATCCTTTTAAAGAGAAAACTTGTACTTTGTACTTTGAATACGTATACTTCTACATGTAAAAGATACTCTACCACATGTATGAAAAATTCAGATTCTGTTGGACCAATCATTTTGTTGCAGTCTGAACAGGAATTGGCCTCTTTATAACTATCAGTGTCAGCTATCTTACGACTTAACACTCTTTCTTTATTTTCTTTCTGATATCAGTACCATGCAACTTAGAACTATCACTTTTCTGCCTCAATATCCGAGACACGAGTAATTAGCTACAAAGAAACCCTCAAACATTTAACACACAAGAACATTAGTTTGTTCTAAATAGCAAATAAGAATGCAACGATTTCTCAATAGAAAAAGTGAGAGAATGTTTGTAGCATTGTATGTTTTCAGCCGACAAATTCAAACCAACCCGAGACTCACAGGATAAAGCCCGAACGAGATAGCTAAAAAATGAAAAAAAACAAAACAAAATAATCCAATACATCAAACATAAAGAGCAGCAGTAAAACAAATTCACGTCTAAAAATAGTTAACAGAAGCAAAAAAAAAAAACCTTTTTTGACCCAAAAATATCATCGTCCTCATCGTCAATAACTCCAAAGTTTCTCTTAACACCTAACAAACAAACCCGCATTCTCAATCAGCAATGGCGCTGGTTACTGATATTATCGAATTTAAATTGGATTAATTAGTTTTTAATTACCTTGACGCCCTGCGGTATTTCCCCGGGCAAAATCGCCTCCGAAATCATCTTCCTGCAATTATTGCCCCGAAATATAATTAAACTGGAAAAAAAAAAAAAAAAAAGACGATGAACAAAAAATTACACAGCACGAAGGGATTCTTACGTCATCGAGATGGTCGTTCGACGCCATTGGAATTTGAATTCTGAATTTGGGGGTATGAATGAAAATTGAAAACCCTAGCTTGGTGAAATTAGATCGAAAATTGTGGGAGTAGCGTCGTACGGGAACAAAGCCGAGTCGGATTTGTAATCCCCTACGGATAGCACTGGAGATTTATCTTGCAACCTACACGTGGCGGCAATCCAGGAATAGAAATCTGCGTGTCGATGTGAAGACTGAAGACATTGTGTGTGAAATGTTTTTTTTTTCTTTCTCGGTAAATTACATACGAACCCTTTTTAAATATTTAAATATTACACTTACCTCCCTTAGAATTTAGTTCCGTCCCACCCTCAACTCCTTATGAACTATGGTCATCATTTGTAACAAAACCCTTTTTCTACTCTAGATCAAGTTAATTAATAACAACACTTAAAATAATAATTTATTTTGGTCCCCAATTGGTAAAAATATATTAAATTATTAACTTAATAATTTAATATTTCGCTAGATTAATAGAATTTTGTTTGTACTGACTGTATTTATCTGTAGAGGTACGAGTTTAAATTTAATTATAGGGTAAATTCCACTTTCCCCCTTGTACTTTTGTTCGATATCACTTTACCCCTTATACTTCCGATTGCATCGATTTCCCCCCTGCACTTGAAAAATTGTATGTGGCCTCGCCGTTAGTTTTCAGACATTTGACCTTAACACCGTTAGGTCTAAACTCTAAAAATTACAAAAACACGACCCCTCCCAGTTTAAATAATTATTAAAAAATAAAAAAAGATTCAAGATAAAAAAAAAGTATAGTCCACGATGGCAGCCATAGTTTTTTTTTACTTTTTTTTTTTTTAATTTTTTCAATAATTATTTAAACTGGGAGGGGTGGTTTTTTTGTAATTTTCAGACTTAGATCAAACGGTGTTAAAGTCAAATATCTAAAAACTAACGGTGAGAGCCACATTGAGATAGTTTTTCAAGTACAGGAGGGCAAATCGATGCAATCAAAAGTAGAAGGGGGTAAAGTGATACCGAACTAAAGTAAAGGGGGGAAAGTGGAATTTACCCTTAGTTATATATAAATCCGTTTATATTTAAAAATAAAACTCATGCTTCCCTTAATGTTTGATTCAAATATGAGAGAGCCTATGTGCAATTATATCTAACCTCGGGGAAGAAATACAATTTTATAAATTAGGGAAAATTAGAGAAAACCCCCCAATCTAGGAAATATAGTTAAGGAAACACCCCTCCCAAAAATAATTAGAGAAAACTGCCTTAGCTAATATTTCACCCATGTGATATTTTCATAATTCTAAAACTATCCTTAATTGTCTATTACACTCTTTCAAAACCCTAATCTTATTTTTAATTTTATTCCGCCGCTTCTCTTCTTCTCCGTGTTTCTCTCTTCTCTTCTTCTCTGTTTTTTTCTTTTTTTTTCTTTGTTTTCTCCGACAATCTTCTCCCCGTCGCTGACACCGGAAGATGGAGAAAGAAATAAGAGGAATCACTCGTCGTCGGTGTGTGGAAGAGAAACACACTTATTTCTCAACAGCATGTTCCACCCGTCAACGTGTGGAGGAAGAAGAAGAGGAACAAGTTGTTGAGAAAGAAGAAAATGCACTCGTCGTCGGAGGAGAATCAACGAAAATTGTTGATGAAAGTATTTGTTTTTACTTTTATTGTTTTTATAGTGTTGGTTTTGTCATGTGCTCAAAAACTGTTTATGGAGTGATCAACAATAGTTGACAAATACCTTTAAATTGTTTATGTTGTTGGGTTTTTTTTTTTTTTTTTTGTGGACATTGAAATGCTAATTTGTGTTTTTTTTGTATGAATTATTTATTTATTTATTTATTTTTATTCTTGTTAGGGATTGGATAAATAGTGTGTTGTAGCGGTGGTGTGGTAGGGCAAATTTAGAGTTTTTATTGGATCGGGCTGATGGGTCATGAGGATAGTGTGTAAGATAGAAGGACATAAATGGAAAAATGAGTGGCTAAAATTTGAAGTGGATTTTTATGAAATTGTGCAAAATAGTTTGGGTCTTTCGCTATTAAAGTAAGTATTGAGGGGATTATATCAAAGAGCCCCTATAAATTAATTTCCCTATGACTATGAGGGGTTGAATATCATATGAAACTAATCCTCAATGGAGATTTGTGCAATGTTTCAAATTTGAAGTCGTCTAGGTGTAATTAGATGTAACCTTGGGGTGTATTTATAATTTAAACATTTATTTCACCGGGTCGGGCTTAGTATAACCCATAATTTTTTGGGCTATTCTTACTAATTGGGCTTTGATGGGCTTTATAAACTAATTCTATAAATATAGCCCTCATGGCTCCAAAAGGAAAAATGAAGGATATATTCAGCTCAATTATTTATTTTATTTTATTGTATCGTCCCTCAAACTTTTTTATTCCAACACTGGTATTCTCAGGTCTCGTTTGATTGCGAAGATACGACTAACAAATGTACTATTATGCAATATTATAATATTTGAATTCTGTAATTATAATAAGGTGTTATACACAATTTCAAATTAATATGATGAATATTTTTCAATAATTATATATGGATAGTTCAAATAATTGAATTAATCACTCAACTTTTATTGAGAAACTTAAAGATGTTTTTCAAGTGTAAAAACTAAATACATTGTCAATGTTGATATAGCTCAAAGAAGGGGGGAAAAGTTAAGGGAAAAACTAGGTGGTTTTGTAATAAAAGTTTTCTATAGGGGCAGATTTCCTATTAAAAAAATTGACCTGATGCACATATTTGTCATTGAATTGTAAATATTTGAATTATACCCTTGTGGTTGATGGGGATAGGGTCCGTTAGTTCTTCTATCAAATTTAATCGCGCACGTAAAAATTTCAAGTAGGTCATCTGCAAAATGTAGTATTTTAACATTTGACAAGTGCAGTTAATTTTGACCTAAAACTAACGGACGCCACTACTCCTACCAATCACAAGGGAGTTATGTGCTGATATTACCAGCACTAAGCAGTCATCTGCAACAGTTTGTAACCATATGGGGCTTAAGTGCTGTATACCTAATCTTATATAACAAGCTAGTAACAATTATTAAAAAAAAAACACTAATAGTGAATAAATACATAACTACTATAGATAGAGACAATATTTTAAATTACATGATTAAATTTGAGAGACTCTCTATCATTTAATTTGCCCATGTAGCAAAAGGGAAAAACAACAATTGACATTATGCAACAAAAATGTTGGGCAAGATGGTGGTATGTCCTATGTGTAGCATACATACCCTAGCTACAAATATTAATATTTCCTAGTATCTACTTTATGTGATTTCTTTCTTTCTTGGGGAAAGAGTAGATTAATATAAAACAAGAAGTTAAATTAATGTTTTATATTATATCGATTAATCGGTAACCCTGAAATAAAGTTAAATTACGAGAAAATTCGTCATGTTTGAGTAATTACAATCACCTCCTCAACTATGAATCTTCTTATACGTCCACGCTCATGGTGTCGAATTCAACAGAATGTTCTATATTCCATGGAATGTTATTCATTAAATCTTATTTGATAAGATTTAATGAATTAATTAGGGTTTCAATTTCTATATACTGTGAGCATTATTAGGGTTTACTCTTGTTCTAGTGATCCTATGTAGTATGTACCTTTAATTCATGGAAGGCAAGAAACTGTACGAGGCAATGATTGATGGAAAAGAATGTTTCATTTTTGTCGGAATTTCTTTATTTATTTATTCTTAAACAATTGGTTGGATTTGAATCAATTCAGGTTTAGGAAACTAATTAATAATACATATAAAGGGGGGTGCAAATAAATCAAAAAGTCATAAGCTACCTACTAATAATCAGGTCCCTCTATTTTACTAGATATTGTTAATTATTTTTTATGCTAATTTGTTACTTTAATTTGGTGTGATTTGATTATTTGATTTTATTTATTTATTTATCTTTGTCCTAAATTGCAGGATCTGAGTGAACATTTTCAATGAATACAAAATGCATGCACTCACTTTTTTCTGATTAGATTTGTAAATAATATAATAGGGCAAATTAAATAATACACCACCTCTTGGTGGAAATCGGAATGAAATATTTGGCCTTTGTGTATAAAGCTCAAATGATTCCTAGAATCGAGTATCAGTAGTCGTAGTGTAAGAATTTCAATTCCAGTAAAAATTGGTTTTGTTGTGGACATCAGGTTTAGATCCGCTACCAATCTTTTTCATTCGAAATTTTTTATCCGAGTGAATATTTTTCATTCGAAATTTTTTCATTCAAACGATTTTCGATATTTTTGAATATTTCTTTTTATCCGAGTGAATGTAGAAGATAAGGATTTGTTTTCCCTCCTTTTTGGCAACTTGATAAACACTGCTTACTTTGATATAATGATTAATTAATTAATTAAGTAGGTGATTATGATAGTGCTTATGACTAATTAAGTTTTGGGCATAATCTTATGTGGTTTGCATCTTAATTGATGTGATTTGTTGGAATTAGTGGGCTATAATTTAAACTTAAAAGTTAATCTATATTGTCAAGAAGTTAGTGGGAAATAAAGTTGATGGAGAAATGGTTGCTAGCTGCTCCCACTTTCACACACCGTAGATAAATTAATAAAAAGTTAAAAACACAAACAATATTAGAAAATTGAATAATGTACAGTAAAATCTCGATAAATTAATAACCTCGTTTAATTAATATATTTTTGTTCGGTTCCAATTTGAGGACAGCGTGTTAAGATGTCGAAGAAAAGTTTTTTTTTTTTTTTTTACTTCTTTAGATATTAGCTTAATTATAAAAGTTCTGCTAGTTTCTTGTTTGCTCCAATAATTAGAATTTTATATTATTAATGTTACCGACTCACGATAATAATTAAATTTTAAAATTTCGGTTCGATGCTTCAATGGTTATTTTTTTTATAAACAAAGTGCATTATTTTTTCGGGTGTCGAAGTTAAATAAATAAATATACATATTAAATGGTGCTTGAGGGACAAGTGTTACAAATGATACTTGAAGGGGTAAATGTTATATAATCTATATATTAGGGGTGCAAAGTGTATTTAAATTTTAACCTAAGGTGAAACTAGCAAATGAAAAATGTTTGTAAAATTAGTAACACATTGATGAAAGATGTGTAGCAAATGGGGAACTGATGGGTCCAATATGCATTACACATTGTTTTAATTAGCACTCAAATTCTCAATTTTCTTTTACCTTTTCACCCTAAAGTTTTACCAAAAATAAAAATAAATGAATTTGAATAAAATAAAAATAAATAATTATTGACAAGTTTTAATTGGTTCTTTTTTTTCTTGTACGCATGCAACAAAAGCACTTTTCCTTATAGAAGCTATTGTTTCCATCTACTTTACAGAATAATTATCTAGAAATTATTTTTGTTTTCTTAAAAAATAAAGCATATTTTGTTTGATTTAATTTCAATGTTTTTTCCATTGACCATAAGACTAATATTGTATATCTTTTTTTTTTATTTAAAAGGGGCAAATATAATTAATTGTGGGTTATCTAGATGTACACGTGTGAGAGGTGAATGCTAAACCACTTTCCTAAGCTTTTATCATTTCATTTTTTTTCAATTTTACAGACATTTTCATTAACCACAATTGAGTAAAAGTGGAAAAGAAAAAAAAGGTAAATAACACTTGACCCCTTGTGGTTATAAAGTTTTTAGATATGACCCTCGTAATATCAGTACATAACCCCTTGTAGTTGATAGAGATATCGTCTGTTAGTTTTTCTGTCAAACTGAACCGTGCAAAAATATAGTATTTCGATGTTCGACACCCGCAGTTAATTTTGATGGCATAACTAATAGAAGCTACCCTTGTCAACCACAAGCGGGTTATGTGCTTATATTACGAATACAAGAGAGTTGTTTGCAAAAGTTTGTAACCACAAGGGAGTCAAATCCTATTTACCCGAAAGAAAGAAAACAAAGCATTTTTTTCGTAAAATCGTGTAATTGATAATTGTGGACGATATTGCCCTCCCCCGGCCCTTCCTTAGTTTGGCTTCAAAGTAACTTAAAGTGCCCTTTTTTCACTATGTAGTAACTCATCATTTAAATTATATAGTAGATTTTTCGGATTTTATTTTTGATTATATCATTACTTATATTTAATTAATTATTATACTAATTAATTAAAATGGTTAAATAACAAATCAATCATGAAAATGGTCTTATAAATAAATATTTGGAGGGTATGTGTAAGAATTTCAACCAAAACATAGTACTAATACTACTAAAACTAATATATATATATATATATATATATATATATATATATATATATATATATATATATATATATGACAAAAAATCATCTGGAACAGTAAAATGTGCCCTAAGAAGACAAATAATCTCAACAGCCCACCAAAAAGGAGAAAGACAACTAATATGGGGGGACAATAGTAATTATTATAAGTAGAAAGAAAAGACCGCAAGAGTGGACTTTCACAATTACATGCTCAATTTAGTCAATGGACCACCTATTAAACTTTGGTGCTATCTACAATTTATTCAACTTAAGCATCATATATAATAGAGTAAATTACAATTAACCCCAGTGATAAAGTCTATTTACAAAGAAACGCCTCATTTTTCCATAATTACATCCACTCCTTGTAATTTAGAGATTTCTTACATTAACACCTTTTTGTAGGGGTTGGATGGATGTAAGAAATTTATAAACTGTAAGGGGTTGGATGTAATTTCTAAAAAAGAATGGGTTTTTTCGTAATTACACTTTACCTTAGGGAGGTGGTTGTAAATTATCATATATATATAATATATGGGATGAAAAAAAACCTACAACTAAATAAACAGTAATGTAATTATGTTTATTGTAATATTTGTACCCATTTTACCTTATTAGAACTCCACGCATTTTCATACAAGATGATCATAAAAATGTGTCTATTAGCTTGTAAATATCAGATTGTGGTGCATCAGAAAACTGTATTTTTGCATAAAACGAGTACAAACTAGAGAACATTACACGATATCTAGAAAATTTTGTTGAATCTGATCCCATAAGAGTGGACGTGTAAAAAGATTCATAGATGAGTGGGATGCTTGTAACTACCCAAACATGAGGGGTTTTTTCGTAATTTAACCTTATCTTAGCAGTCGGCCGTAGTTCCTATAAACAATAATGTAATTATGGTTATTGTATTTGTAATATTTTGTTCATTTTACACTAAATACTTCTAAAAAAAAGCATTTTTTTCTTTAACTTCTTTTAAAAAAACATATAATGTGTGTGTGTGAAATAAGACACATAATGTGTGTTTTTATGTCGGATGGAACGTATGTCACACGTTTGAATATATGTGCGTGCATGTTCAAACGTGTAAGAAAGAGAGACAAGACTTTGAAATAATTAAAAAAACATTTTAATTTATATTGTGACGTGGTAATAATAAAGAGTGAGTGCATGGGGGAAATTAAACCTAAAGAAAGTTAAACATATATATGTGTGTGTTATTATATATATATATATGTATATGTATATATATAATGTGGAATATATATAACAGCATAGTTGTAAGATACTTGTTGAAATATAGTAAGGTTTTGAGTTTGAGTTCAGCCATGAAGGAAACACTCAAATACTTGACAGGGATTGCCGGACCAAGTGGCTATGGCTCTAAAACCACCGCACACCAAATCTCTCTCGATTCTCTCTCTCCCTCCATCCCACCATCTCTCCTCACTGCAATTGTCACTGGTAATTCATCTCTCTCTCTCTCTCTCTCTCTCTCTCTCTCTCTCTCTCTCTCTCTCTCTCACACACACACACACACACGTACTTGAGGTGTAAATTAAAAGTTTTGTGTGTGTGTGTGTGTGTGTGTGTCAAAATCAAGAACTTGTCAATAATCTTGGAGTTCATGTTTCTTGATTTTGATTATTTCCAACAATTAATTCTGCATGAACAACATATATATATATATATATATATATATATATATATATATATACATACATATATAGTACTCAATTAATAAATAATAATTATTGGGATTGTATGTGTTAATTAGGTGCAACATCAGGAATAGGGGCAGAGACGGCAAGAGTGCTGGCAAAGAGAGGAGTGAGAGTGGTAATAGCAGCAAAGGATCTGGCAAAAGCAGAAAAAGTGAAGGAAAATATAAAAAAAGAAAATAAAAAAGCTGAGATAATAATATTGGAGATAGATTTGAGTTCATTTGCTTCAATCCACAGATTTTGTGATCACTTTTTATCTTTGGGGCTGCCTCTTCATATCCTCATGTATGTTTCTTTTATTTATTTTTTAATTTTTAATTTTTTTTTTTTTTTAATTTTGGATTTCTATATACTAATTAATTATGTTTTGTTTATTTTGATTTTGCTTTTGGTTGTTGTCTGATTTTGTTGTGTGAGTGGAACACCGAAAGGTGGTGTTAGTGTGTGAAAGTGATGGGGAAGATTTTATATCATATTGTGCAGAAATAATGCTGGCAAGTATTCACAGAAGCTGGAGTTTTCTGAGGACAAAATTGAGCTCACTTTTGCCACTAATTACTTAGGTACCTCTCTCTCTCTCTCTCTCTCTCTCTCTCTCTCTCTCTCTCTCTCTCTCTCTCTCTCTCTCTCTCTCTCTCTCTCTCTCTCTCAATCAAAATCAAGAGAGAGATAGACAACACTATAGGGTGGGTTGAAATCTGATGAATGGGGTCGGAATTAGCACTTTCTGAATCTCTATCTCTCTCCAATCAAGAGAGAGATAGACTAAACTAGGGGTGGGATGAAATATGATGAATCGAGTCGGAATTAGCACTTTCTGAATCTCTCTATCTATCTCCATTAAAGAGTGAGATGGATAACACTAGGGGCGGGTTGAAATGTGATGAATCGAGTCGAAATTAGCATTTTCTGAAGAAGCAGGAAAATAAAACCATTTTTTCGGAAGTGAAAAGCTACGAAGATGTATTCCAAAAAAAGAAACCGAAGTTTGAGTAATGAAAAAGCTTGTTTTCGAAAGAAAAAAATTCGGATTGGATTAGGCGGAAATGGGAAAATTTGTTTTTCTTATTCACCTATAATATAAAGTACATAATATTAATATTACAAGAGTATTTAATTTTGGGGAAAAATGAAATGTCTGAAAATTAAAATCGAAAAAAAAACTACACTCTCGTACATATCCAATTCTGATCCGCAAAAATAAAAATAAAAACTTTCAAAATTGTTCCAAGCTCGGAACTTTTCGAATCTGAATCGACATAATTCGAAAATTCCATTCCAATTTCCAACCCGACAAAACTGGTAAAAAAAAATCACTTTCCACCCTTGCATTTCATGATAAAAAAGTTGAAAGTTTTTGTGGGACTTCTTTTCCTTTTTCTGAAGAAGTGATAGTTATAATTATTATGCAATTTCAAGTGTGTGACAGAACAAATATGCAAAAAATGATTTAAAAAATTAAAAAAAATAAAAAAGGCCTGAATATCATGACAAGTGAAATGACTATTTTGCCCCTTTTGTTTTTTTTGTTAGGTCATTTTCTATTAACAGAAATGCTGATAGAGAAAATGGTGAAGACAGCATCAGAAACAGGCATACAAGGAAGAATAGTGAATGTCTCATCTGTCATTCATAATTGGGTTAATCCCAAAACCTTTTGCTTCACTAATTTGCTTACCCCTAAAAAGTAAGAAAATACAAACAAACCCCTTCATTTTCTTTTTCTTACATCATTTTCTAATTTATTTATTTTGAATTGAAAAAAAAAAAAACAGTTATAACGGTACTCAAGCTTATGCTCAATCGAAACTGGCAAACATATTGCATGCCAAGGAACTATCAAGACAGCTTAAGGTAAACAAATCGAACAAAGATAAATTACGGTCACCCCTGAGGTAATGTTAAATAACGAAAAACCCCCTCATGTTTGTGTAATTACAACCACCTCCCTCAATTATGAATCTTCTTACATGCGGTGTTAAATTTAGTGGAATTTTCTAGATCATGTGGAATGTTCTCCAGCTTGTACACGTTTTATCTTATTTGAGCTCCACATTTTGAAACAAGATGATCATAAAATATTCTCTTGGCATGTAAATATCAGATTGTGTTGCATCAGAAACTGCTTGTTTGGACAAAACGAGTACAAACTAGAGAACATTCCATAGAATCTAAAAGATTCATAGTTGAGGGTTGGTTGTAATTACCCAAACATGAGGGGTTTTCTCGTAATTTGACCTTACCTCAGGGAGATGGCCGTAATTTACCCTAAAACAAAATCTGATTTTCTCATTCTAATCATATAATGTTTTTTTTCTGGTGGGAATATAATCTTTCAGGCAAGAAAAGCAAATGTAACTATCAATGCTGTGCATCCAGGAATTGTCAAGACTGGTATTATCAGAGATTACAGAGGCTTTATTACAGGCATGCCCTTCATCTTTCTCCAAGCCACTTTTTTTTTTTTTTGTTTTTTAGCAAATAATCCAAGCAAAAATAACCATAAAACCCACTGTCTTATTGTATTTTTTTTTAATTAATTTTACAGATTCTCTGTATTTTGTGGCATCTAAATTGCTGAAGTCAACATCACAGGTTTGTCCATGCATTCTTTGTTTTCACCTTTCTGAAATAATATTCTGTTACTGTATGAAAAGTGTACTTTATTTAAAAACAGTCAAAAATAAAATAAAAAAATCTAAATTTTATAAAATATTCAGAAACAATTTTTATAACAAATACTTATAAAATTTATATATTATGTTATTAATTAATGTTATTTTTGCAATTATATCAACACAGGGTGCAGCTACAACATGTTACGTGGCGTTAAGCCCACAAATTGGTGGGGTGAGTGGCAAATATTTTGCAGACTGTAATGAAACTCATTGTTCAGCCATGGCTAATGACGTCACTCTTGCCTGGAAACTATTGAACCAAAGTCGTGCTTTGGTAAATAAGCGACTACTACCTCTCCCATTAGGCACTAAAACTTAGCTACTTCTAGCCATGTATATATATATATATATATATAATATAATAATAATAATATTAATACAGCACAAGTGTATTCAATGCACAGATTTATTGTTAGTCTATAGTTTTACACTTGGATGAATCAATTCAAAAATTCATAGTAAATAAAAATGTTGAAAAAAATAGAAAATATAGATATAGATATATCGACTAGAAACACGATTTTTTGAAGTTCGATAAAAATATTAAACAACATTGTACAATAGTATTATGTGTTCGACTCAATTTGATTGCACACTTGATTTTTAGCATCGTTCTTACATGCAACGAAGAGAAAGTTATTTGATCCCAGAAACTAAAAGCTTATAATGCTTACATCGGAAACTGATAATAGACTGAGCAGGCGATTAAACGATTTCAAGATCGTCTTCAACTCTTACCCTACAAATATTCAAAAATTTCGACTTGTAAAATTCAATATTACACTAATTTCCGAAAGAAAAATCCTAGTATTTCAAGAATTCATGTCCTAATTTATGTTCGTATTAGTCACCTTTAAGCGAGAGGAACGACGAAGAGAAGCAGATCCTGGAGAGCGAATTGTTTGTCCTCTGCCAACTTTTCTTGAACTGCTGTTCGATTCAGAAAATTTAAGTCCCTTTTCTTTGACTGGAGATTCATATCTGTGATCGGTTGAAACTGACACTACAGGGGCAGAAAGGGAAATCATCGAAGAGTCTTGATCGAGAGACGGGCCATGTGGCGAAATTCCTGAATAATCATTACATCTATTCTTAGAAAAAGAAAATATGATTTTTTTTCCATGTTTTTTTTCGAAAAATTACGAAAGACAAAAGGACTCACCGTGTGACGCAGCTTCTTGAAATTTCACTCTCATGGTTCTAACAAATTCGAATAGTCCATTGCTTTTGTTTAACTCATTAACCAGCTCTTTCGTGTCGTTCAGTTGTGGATCACACGTGAGCACTGAAGAGAAAGATCCAAGAAGAGAAATTGACAAGTGTTTTGCTCGATCAAAAAAAAAAAGAAAACGAATGAATATTGCTTACGAGTGTATATCTCATTCTCGTGACGAATGGTAAAGGAGTACTCCTCGTTTGGGTTCTTCGGATCAATGTTAGTGAATATGAATTTTACACCTTCAAAGAGAAATTAAGAATTTCAGTCACGGTGAAAACGATATGCGAGTGTTTTCAGCTAGTACGACAGAATCACTCACCATGACCACATTCAATACGGAAAGCGAGGACCCTGTTGTACCACGAAATAGCTTCCTCTATTTGTTCTGTGTGTTCGATTTTCTGATGACACTTTTCTCTGGCAACTGCCAAAGCTATTCTCGAAAAAAATAGATAGAAGGTAAGTAATTCGCTCAAAAGAAGGGTGTACGTTCTAAACTAGAACATCGATAACAGATACTTATACACGAGGAACAACAAGGAAAGATAATAAGTAGACAGATCAAAACCAAAACGAATAGTTTCCTGCTCGTACGCAATTGTCTAACAAAAAGGCTAACATTTTAACATAGTGGAAGAGACAGAGACATGGTCACTGAATTCAAAAGGCCGAGGAGATCGAGGCATTTTGTTTTCAGTTATCTTGCACATCCAATACTTCCGTTTTATTGTTCTTACATCCTAAGAAAAAAAAAATCGAGATGTCCTAACTTCTCTTCCAAAAGTCGTTCAAATGATTGAATTACTTAGCATCTACCCAGATATTTACTAAATATAACAGTTTACTGTACATATTTCAAACGGAACACAGGCAAAAATGCCATAGAAGTTCAGTTTCATTTACGAAACACAATCCAATTATTAAAATATTTTCTCGTCAAGTCCAACAAAACGACTTTATCTCACTCTTCGATAAGGCCCTTAGTAAAGTTAGTATCTCTTTGAAGGCTATATAGCTAACGAATTCTGAATTTGAAGAACATTGTTTTCACGTATCGAAATATATGCTCGAGCCTCGAATTTCAAGTACAAGTAAACAGTTGTATCCTGAAAATTAGAAAAATCGTTCACCTTCAGACTGTTGAGATATTATAGCAGCGTAGTTCTCTTTTCTTTCGCCCTGATCCTTCACGATTCCTTCTAATTCTTTAACCCTAGCTTGTGCAGCAGATATGGACTCCATTATCGCCATCTTCTTTGCCGCTTTTCGAGTTTTTTCTACAAATCCGAAAACAAAACATCATATTCAAAAATTACTGTAAATAAACGACAGTATAAATCGAAAAATTAATTGGCAAATTGCCCGAACAGAAGAGTGAGGAAAAATAGGGCAAAATTACCAGCACGAGCCTTCACCAGAGCTTCTTCAGCTGCCCTAAATTCCTCTTTCAGCTTTTCCAATTCCTCTGCCCAAAAGGTAGATCAACAAAAAATTAAGAAAAATCCGAGACCCATAAAATCAAAAAACCCTAAATTAAAAGTACATAAAAGGTAGATAGATACATAAAACCCTAAATTGCAGTTCGAACCAAAATTAGAGAGGAAATAAAAATTGTTTGCCGGAGAAGGGATTACCTTGGAGTTGCAAGGTTCGTTGGGCGTCGGATTTGGCGGAATCGAAAGAATTCCGGTAATAAGTATGCAGAGAGTCGATTCTCTGCTGCTGAATTGGGATTTCTCGTTCGCAAACTAGCCGCATCTCCGCCATTCGCGTTAGCACACTGTTCTCCTCCGAGCTCTGCATCTTTCTGTTTTGGAAAATCAGTGATGTGTACGAAAAGTGAATCAAATGTGTGTGTGTGTGAGAGAGAGAGAGAAGAGAGAAGAGAGAGATTAGCCCGCCATTTTTTTTTTCTTTTCTTTTTGAAACTGAATAAAAGCTGATTCCATAAGCAATCGAGGAAAGAAAAAGACTTAATTCCATTTTACATCCTTGAATTGTGCATTTGGCAATTTACACCCTTAAAAGAAAATAATATCATTTTACACCCTCAAAACACAATGAATTATCCAATGTACCGTGGATTGAATATTTAAAACTTAATGAGGCAAATTTCATTTTTCCTTGATTTTTATATTTCCACGTTAAAAATAGCAAATTAAATGGTTGTTTTCTTCTACCTTGAAGCTAATTTTGAGTGTGAAAAGTATGAAAAAATAAAATCACACCGAATTACTGAAAGAACTATATTTTTTTACCGAAAAAAAACTTTATTTCTCACTAAATTATTCGGTTGATGGATATATTATTGTGACTGGTGAAAATATAACTTTAAAATAAATTGATAACCAGATAGTTGAAGGTATGTTTCTTCTTTTTATTTATTTGTAAAATATATTTTTGTGATAAAAATATTAATTTTAAACATATTGATGAGAAGTATTCTTTTATTTTTAGAACTTTGTAGTTTCGAAATGATCGATGAATATTAAAATTTTGATTTGGCATTTGGCATCCTAAAAAATACACTAAAAATATTAAATTTTCTCCATTAGCTTTAAAAATTCATTCAGCGGGCATTATGCATGATTTATTGTTTTTCGACGTTGCAAAGTGTTATTAAATTTTTTTTTTTAGAGGATAAAATGTCAAAATGCTACATTTCGATGGTGCAATATGGAATTAAGCCAAAGAAAAATAATCAAATTTATTTCTTGGGCATCATGGCCCAACTTCCCACTTGGAACAAGCAGGCTAAACCCAATTATAGCGACTAAAATTATATAATTTAGGGTAAATTACAACCAACCCCTGAGGTATAGTTATATTACTAAAAAACCCCTTATATTTGGGTAATTATTATCCCTCAACTCTAAATATTCTTACACGTCCACCGTTGCGTTGTCAAATTTAGTGGAATCTTCTAGATTATATGGAATGTTCTCAATTCTGTACTCGTTTTATTCCATTCTAGCTCCACATTTTGAAGCAAGATGATCATAAGAACATTTCACGGAATCTAGAAGATTATGTTGAATTTAACACCATAAGGGTCCATGTGTAAAAATATTCATAATTAATGAGTAGTTGTAATTATTCAAATATAAAGAGATGTTTCGTAATTTGACAGACACCTCAAGAGTGATTTTTTTTTTTTGAGTAAACGGAGCGATTTTAACTTATGAAATGCTATTTGCGGTCACAAAATTGCTATTCGCGGTTTATAACAAAACCCCCCAAAACTTTTAAAAATATCCAAAAACCCCCCAAAACTGCAAATAGCAAAAAAAGAAAAATTCGAAATCAAGCTTGAAGAAGGGTTGGGCTTCGATTTTTTGATGTAATTTCGACTCTTTTATGTGTAATATGCATTGGGTAGGTCGATTACAGAACCATTTTCATGTTAAAAAGCCCTACTAATCGATTTGTAGGGCTTTTTTTCCCAAAAAAATGTTCGAACGCCCAAGATGGGCGCCCAAGGCAAAAAAAAAAAAAAAAAAAAAAAAAACTTGGGCGTGCAAGCTGCATTTGGGCGCCCGAGTTGGGCTTTTACGCGTTTTGGGGGTGGTGTTTGGATTTTTTTGGAAAATTTTGAGGTATTAGTGAAATAAAGTGTTTTTTTGCCCTTTTAACTTGCACTAAAATTTAAGAGAGAGAGAGAGAGAGAGAGTAGAGAGGAGAGAGAGAGAGGGGGAAGTGAAGAAGGTAATGGGACTGAAAATCGGAGGGGAAGTGGAGAAGGTGAACGGAAAAGAGCTTAATTACGCCGATTTTGTCGAAAATTACCTCTCTCGAAACCAGCCCGTAGTATTAACCGGGCTCACAGACGATTGGCGGGCCTGCAAAAACTGGGTTTCCGATGACGGAAAACCTAATCTCCGCTTCTTCTCCGCCCACTTTGGTGGCTCCAGAGTTCAGGTAACCCAACCACATTTTTACGGCGTCGTTTTGCCAGACTGGAATTGTTGATTGTACGGAAACTGGATAATCGCAGTGCCTATATTTTACAGGTTGCAGATTGTGCTACGAGGGAGTTTACGGATCAAAAGAGATTGGAGATGTCGGTTTCCGAATTCATCGACCGGTGGCTAACAGATTCCAGTTCTGATAACGGAGAATCTAATGAACAATCATTGCTATATTTGAAGGACTGGCATTTTTCTAAGGTTTGTGTTCTTCAAATTCGGCCCCCACCCCCTATTTTTTTTTTGTAAAATTCCTTTCTCGGTAAAATTTACTTCGAGTAGTAAACAATAAGCTGAAAAGACAATTTTACAGCACAAACTATGTTCTAACATACACTCGATTTCATAGTGAGAGCCATGATCATGTCCGTGAATCGTGAATCGTGAATTGTCATATGATTTTTAATTTAATTCATGCAAATTGGTCCAAATGATTGCTCTGTGGTAAATAATTTAAAGAAAAGATAGGGTTTGTGAAGGTTTATTTAATTTTTTTTATTTTTTTTTTGTGTGTGAAAACATTTATTGATGTCGTTGCCACTCATCTGTATGCTTGATAACGGGTAAAGTCTTATTATATTCTATGGGCATGAAATATTTGTAATATGTATAACCTGTGAATTTGTTCTTTGTTTTCTTAGTTATGGTAGATCAAATATCGTATCGTCGTGTAGCTTTGTTACATAAAAATTTAAGTATTATAGGAACCAGACAAAAAAAAAAAGGGAGAAGTATAAGCTTCGTCATTTCTTAGAAAAATCCTTGGAACATTTGCAGGAGTACCCAGATTACGTGGCCTACAACACGCCGATTTTTTTTCTTGACGATTGGCTTAATCTCTATCTCGATAAGTACCATATGCATAATGATCCCGAGAGTCATCAAGATCGAAACGAAATTAGTTGCTCGGATTATCGTTTTGTGTATATGGGAGCAAAAGGTTTGAGCATAAACTCAACAAACTTGTTTCGTTTTTTTCTAGATATGATAATTGACCGTATATTTTATCTTGGAGAAATAATACGAATTTCTCGTTCTTAGTGTAGGTACATGGACTCCTCTTCATGCTGATGTTTTCCGGTCATTTAGCTGGTCAGCCAATGTATATGGAAGGAAGAAATGGTATTTTCTGTCTCCAAGTCAACATCACCTAGTATACGACAGGTGCGGATAAAAAAATTGTCTTCGTTTTCTTGATCGGATGCTGTGTACTTAATTATTAATTCATTTATATAACACGGGGGAAAATATGGATTCAGGAACAAAACGAAGGAACTAGATCCCTTTAACTTGCTCTGTTACCTGAAAGGGAATAATTGTCGTATTTCGTATTTTTAGTTAATTCTTTGAGAAATATATAGAACTGTTATTTGTGAGTCGTTACGTTCAGTAAATAGATATCTCTGCACTTACAAGAATTATATCCGGCGTTCTGAAAACATATAACTTATGGGTTTTTTCAGATATATGAAGTCTTCTGTCTATGACATCTTCGGCGACGTTTGCAAATCAAAGTACCCTGGATTCGAGAAGGTATCTTGCAAACCGAGATTCCGTGCTTATCTTTGTGAAGGGTTGTTATTACTTTGACGAGAAGTTTTCTTACAGTTTACTACGTAAATGTCTTAGTTCAGGCGATCTGGTTGGAGTGCACTCAGGAACCCAATGAAATCATCTTTGTTCCCAGTGGATGGTATCATCAAGTTCATAATCTGGTATATATTAAAGCTTCGACTTCAATTTTTTTCTGTTTCCCATTACTGTTAGTTATTTAAACGATAAACTTGCATGGAACGAATGTATATTAGATTATTTTACTGGTTAATTTCTTACTTAGTGTGGATCTGTAGAATGGTGTTTAATCGTATAAGTGTCTGGTTATATATCAACATGCACCGGGCATCAAGATAAGGCAAAGTGATTACTGTTAGAGTTGCACTATTCACTGGCTTACGCTTTTAACGTACATCGTATTCCATATGTAATTTATTATAAGAAGAAGTATATTTAATTCATTAGGTTAGTATATCAGAATAAAATCAAGCTATGAGTAATAATAGTTGGTTCTACATAATGTTATGAAAGTCGATAATTGAGGATTCTATGGGAAATTAGGTTAAGACTTGACTGTCCTAATCTTATGACTTGACTTTTGTTGGATTTGAAATATTTGTTCGATAGTTATGATCATAAAGAATAACAAAGTAGTAAGTATTCGGGACTTTTTTTCTCCGGTCGTTTAAAAGATGCCAATGCCCAACAATTGGCTGTTATTTTTCAGGAGGATACAATATCAATAAATCACAACTGGTTCAATGCCTACAACATTTCTTGGGTGGTAAGAATATCATATTCAAATGCCATGCTGGCGAAAGTCCTCGTACAGTGCATAATTACGTCGATTCTAATGAAATCTAATCTAACCAGTGGGATTTGCTTTTGAGAGAATATCACGAAGCTGTGGGATATATTGAAGACATCAGAGACATATGTGATGATTTTGAGGGGCTCTGCCAGAAAAATCTTGCAGCTAACGCAGGTACACCCGTACACACATACTTTAGTTCTCGATAGATAATTCTTAGAACTAAAACTCGTTTTTTTGTTTTTTCAGAATCTTATTCTTGTTTATATTCGTTTCTTGGTAGGCATGGATTTCCGAGATTTCTTCACTTTCATGACTCGATTTGCCTTAGCAAACTTAGTCCTACTTCATCAACTAACAACAGACGCGAGAAACATGGACCGCAATTCATCTCAAATGGCTCGGCTTTTGTTTTTCAACCTTGAAAACATTCAACACGTTGCTTTGAAGATGAAATCCGAATCTGCATGGCAAAACCGTGGTATTACTACCATTAATATAACGGAAACCATTGAGGACCGGTCATTTGTGGAGTTCTGCAATGCCATGGGAACAACATATAGCACGATGTACAACGAAAGTCAACATAGTCAAACCCTTCAAAAACTCGAGCAACTAAATATTTTCGGTTCGCATCAGCATATTCGTATCCCTGACGACCTACTTGCATTTGTGGAATGTTCTTTGAAACTGGTCGGAAAATGAAGGTACACAATCCGATTGATACATTTTCTTGCAAAAGTCTTATAGTGAATTTAATTGATTTTGATCTTTCACTGCATCAAATTCATTTGTCATTATCTAAATGCTTAACGTTGACTATTTTATATTTTTTTATTATTTCAATGCCACCGTGTAATTTAATATAGAAAAAAGAAAATCAGAAATTTACATATATGATTTGATAAAGTGTAAATTCCACTTTCCCCCTTATACTTGGCATCGATATCACTTTACCCCCTTCTACTCTCAATTGCGTCGATTTGCCCCACTGTACTTGAAAAATTGTCTCAATGTGGCCCGCTGTTAGTTTACAGACCTTTGATATTAACACCGTTTGATCTAAGTTTTGAAATTACAAAAAAACCACCCCTCTCAATTTAAATAATTATAAAAATATAAATTGTGGTTGGCGTCGTGAACTATGTTTTCTCGTTGTCTTGAATTTTTATTTTTTTATTTTATTTTTTTAATAATTATTTAAATTGTGAGAGGTGACGTTTTTGTAATTTCAGAGCTTAGATTAAACGGTGTTAAGATCAAATGTTTGACAACTAACAACGAGGGCTACATTGAGACAATTTTCAAGTACATGGGGCCAAATCGATGCAATCGAAAGTAGATGGGTAAAGTGATACCGAACCAAAGTTTAAGGGGAGAAAGTGGAATTTACCCTTTATAAATGCTAGTGTAGAGATATGTTTTGCTGCAGAAATTAAACACAAATTTTAAATCATTATCCACAGGTATATATACCTTGTGGATGCGCTTTATATGAAAAAAAAAAAAATTTAAACATTATTTGAAGAAAACACAAAGGGAAGTAAGTTCTTCGCTTTTACGAAAAAATCACAAGTTGATTTATTTGTAGAATCGATAATGCTTGATATCTAACATAACTCTAGGAATACATAATAGTGTTCAATGATATTGAATACAAACAAAAACAAATTCAATTATGTAGTGAGAAAAATACAAACGAAAGCAAGGTATTGTATAAGATTTTCCAACACTCAAAGCTATCTGCTCTCAACGCTCTTTAGAAATGCGCAAGTAAATGAATCGAAAGTTCCTTGTCCTGCACGACAAATGAACACACTAGAAGAGATAATGTGCTAGTGATTGATTAATTAAGCATGTGCTAAAACAATTAACATTGAAAATAACTTCCCATTAACTAACAACAATTAACCCAATCATTTAAATAAATAAAATTGATTTAAAGAAAGTTCAAACAATAACTTATGTTTGACTTCAATAGTCAAATATCCAACAATTGAATAGCTCTCGAATAATACGGGGAGTTTTTTAACAATTCGAATGGTTATTTTAATTTATTTTCTTCTTTTGGTACAAAAACAATTCACTTGTTTTTATAGATTATTTCTAGAATTGGCTTTAAGAACCAGATTTTATATGTTGAGAATTTAAGTCTGGGGCTTTTTCATTTGCAGTTATTACAATCACCTGCATTTGTTTGACCATCTGGAAATTCACACTTTCCAAAATTGTCATTAAAAATAAAAATAAAAATAAAAATTAAATTAAATTAAATAAATAAGTGGTTGTTGGAGTGAGTAAATAGATTCTTGGTTTGCCTATCAAAAAAAAAATATATATATATATATATATATTGATTCTTGATTTCCTCTTATTACAGTAAGTAACACAACATGAGTCGTCTCAATAAGTAGCTGTCGTCCTATTCCTAATAATTAAACAGTCCTCGCAATTAGCATTGACTTAATCATGCAACTGCCAGCTTAAAATATTTTGCAAATTTACATAAAATTAATTTATAAATAAAATGTAGCATACCCAAATACTGTACGATTCAAGAAAAATATGACCAACGTACTCTTTGCTGACGTGGCAGTATCACGACCACTGATACAGCACAAACGTGTTATTTCTATGCTACACTCTGGTGGGTTTTTACCGTTGATCTATACACACCAATACGGGTGTGTGTGTTTTATATTTTTTTACTTTTATATTTTTTTCAAAATAGAGTACTAATATAATAAAGAATTGAATTAGATTAATCCAATATTTAATTTCATGGGGAAGTAAACTCTGGTAGAACTAAGCACTAGGCCAATCTAAATTGAGATTATTAATTATGACAGCACTAACTTCATTGTTTTGCATGTAGTAAAAGACAAATGCATGTTCCCAGTTTAATATCTCAACATTTTGTTTGTTGAATAAAATCCAATATTTTTTTTTTCTAATTAATTAATTAATTGTTTATTTATTTTTTTCTGCTTTTATTATGGGTTGACTGTTCCTTAAATGATATTATAATGATGAAGAAACCAACAAAAAATTAAAAAACTGGCAATATTGGTGGCCTAACTGAGATACACTTCAAATTGTTTGTATCTGTATTTGTCTTTGTCACATAGCTGGTTTTATTTTTTTATTTATTATTATTATTATTATTATTTTTATTATTTTTATTATTTTATTTTCCATTTAGCAAAACATTGTCTGAAATCTTGGTTTTGCGAGTGTGAAAATATATTATAATTCAGTGTGGGAATATTCAAAATCTTGATTTCTGCCATATTTAGTGTTTCCCACGTGCAAATACACGTTTCGTCGAGTTTCCACTGTTTCTTGATCTTATACATCATACTTTTCAAAATTTATGAAAAATAATAATAAAAACAAATAGAGTAGCAAAAATAATAATAATAATAAAAAAAAAAAAAAAAAAAAAAACTTGGTATATTATCAGTTTCTCTTAACTCAAAACACATTTACATGAAGTCTGGATTGGGGGAACAGGAAAACCTGTTAACAACTCACAAGAAAAATAATCTAGAAATTAAATTTAACTAATTAAAACCCTAGTGACGATAAACAAGATCGAAAGAATAAACCCGAAAAAAAAAAACCTGAATAAAAATCGATTAATTATGGACACCTAGAGTTTTTTCCGGGACCTCCGTAATAAAAATAATTACCCCAAGCATTATTTTTACCAGCTCTAATATCGTAGCAATTAGGGTGATCGGCCAAAAGATGCAGATTCGACATCGGTATTAAGCTATTATCCCAATCCACAACTTGCAAGTTTCTAAAATACGAAGCTTTCCCAAATCCTTCGTCGGCAAAATGCCCGCTCCCCATTTGCGTATTCGTGTGGTGCCCCGTCGATCTGGTGTTTACTATTTCGCCCCCGAATTGTATCATGCTCGCATGCCCTTGTAAATGGCTGAACAAGAACGACGGCCAATACCCCACTAGTAGGCCCGGCCCGAATTCTAACCACCAATGCCCGTGTTTCGGATCCTATAGTAATAAGAATAATAATAATCAAGAAAACATATTAATTCATCTATAATATATTAATACATTTACGTGGGTCCCGCTACATGTTTTGGTTCATACGCGAAGATTAAAATCCTGGCTCTGCCACTGTATCTGAACGAGGGCTAGATTTACACTTACAATAAGTTCGGTGGTGTAAACTAATTAAACTAATATTAAATGAGACATTAGGGAGATAAAAGTGGATTAGCCATGTGGAGCATCTTACAATTATTATTTGTTTATTTTCTTTATTTAATATAATATTGAAATGTTGGTAATAATTTAATTAAGATTTTTGCATCATTAATTTATGTCCTTGTTGACTAAAGAATTAGTACAACTAATGGAGATTAATAAAAAAAAATCTTAGTTTTTTTACCTATGCAAGAAACTTCGTTTCGGTTTCGTATACGAAAATAAGAAAACGTTATACGTAATATGCATATACATTATGTACCTTCCATATCATAATTCCGATATCAAATTGCCGGTTGGTGTAGGAAGACCTCGGAGAAATCGCAGCTCCGATAGCAATCTTATTATTAATTTGGACAAAACCCGAGCACAATAAATTGTAGCATCCCGTCGCTTGATAAGCATCCGTCTGTTTTTTCATAACCAAAACCAAAAACCAATTAGTATAATTAGTACATTTTCGATTTTTCTTACATATACAACAAAAAAAAAACGTTGTCACGTTTATTACTAACCGTCCAATACGTGAAGAACCTAGGATAGTTGTCCCCGTATAACTCCGGGCTCACCTGAATTGTATACAACACAAGCAAGACCGAACTCATTATTGAATTTATATTTTTGTTTTCGACGTTTTAACTTATTTAAAAAAAAAATTAATAATTCATTGCACCGTCAGTCGGGGTAGATATTAGTCATAAATATCGAATATGTATCTATCTATGTATCTATATATATGTACCTGCCAACCAGCTTCAATGGTGTTGAGATCATTACCAAAAGAGCCAGAAATAACCCATAGTTGAGAAAGACTGAATTCATATTGATCTGTTACAATTGGTGCCCACACATTTATACTTGCCTTTGCTCCATAATATTCGTCTCCATTCACAAATGCTACTGCATGCTGCCAAATTTATCGAAATAATAATTTAATTTCGATTTTTTTCCGATAATTATAAAAAAACATATATAGTACTACTAATTAAGTTAATTAACTAAATTACCTCATGATCACTGCTCATTGTGTCCCTTCGCACGCCGCGTTTGATTTTCTTTCCGAATCGACGGACGGAGTTCGCCCTCAACACGTCTTTTTCGGTTGTTCGTTTTATCGGAACCGTTCCTTCGGGGCACGATTCGCCGCCGTCTCTCCACGACTGCGAGGTTTCCGGAATCTCCGATGAGTCTTGTCCCTTTGGCCTTTCTGGTGGCTCCTGCATTTTTCATTATCACCATCATTTCTTTTTTTTATTACATCAAATTAAATCAAGAACTTTAATTTAAAAAAAAAAAAAAAATTACCAATGGCTTCTGCCCTTTTAGTAGAGGATGATCAAAAGCTGGTTGAAGATGGGATTCAATACAATCTATAATATCTCCATCAGGGCTCTGCAATATTTTTTTTCAACCACCATAAAAATTAAATTAAATTAAAATTAAACATATATTCAAGAACATCATAAAAAAAAAAAAAAAAAAAAAAAAAAACCTGAATTGTCTTGACAGAAGGTTTATTGATTTTCCTGAGGTAACTTCTGATTCTCTTCAACTTTTTCAATTCTTGGAGTGGCCGGAAAGTTTGGTTGGCCGGCGGCGGAGCGGCGGCGCCAACGAATCCGCCGCCGCCGCCGCCGGAGAGATTTGGTTCAGAAAAGACAGGAGAGGTTGAAGTAGAAAGAATCAAGAAGAAAGAAAGAAAGATGAAAATAATGATTGGGGATTGTTTGTAAGAGTGAGAAGATTTGTAAGAAGAAGCCATTTGTGCAGAGTGTAATTTGTCTGTGTTGTTTAGTATTTTGTTGTTGAGCTAATAAGGTTGTTGTGTTTGTACGCATTTGGAGTACATTTTCTTTTTCATTCCAAATTTTTGTCCATGGAAACAACCTCAACAAACTGTATCTATCACCCCAAATACATACAAACTAAATTTAAATTAATATAATAAAAAGATTAAAACTTTTTTTAGCACAACCATTCAAAGGAAAAGTTAAGCACTCACCACTTTCTATACCATTTGACAGATAGATACTAAATAGATACTCCTTTCTTATTTCTCTCTCTCACACACACACACACACACTAGAGAGAGAGAGAGAGAGTGAAGAGTGAGATTCTTGTTGGTTTCTTGGTATTGTGAACTGACAAAGGAGGAAGTTTTATGGGGTGAGCTTATTAAAATAGACTTGTCTTTGTAGCTATTAGTGGTCAAAAGTGTTTTTTATTTTTATTTTTTTATTTTTATATTATATATATAATTGGGGGTTTTTAAGGACATTTTATTTAAAGGTGCCCTTTGCTTTAAGTTTTATGGCTTTTCAAAAAAAAAAAAAATTAAAATTTATATTTTCTTACCACATTTGCAACAAGCAATGTTTGCTTTTCTTTTATGTTTGAGGTTGTCTTTGCTTCACTACAAAGCATTCTAAAATGTCTTTGAAGCATGTTTGCTTTCAAACTCCTCATTTTCTTGCACGTGTATTTCAATATTTTTTGTTATTTTATGCTATATATATGTATACATACGGTAAATTACGGTCACAACCTGAGATTTGATCAAATTACGAAAAAAATTCTTTGGGTAATTACAGTTATCGCCTTGACTATGAATATTCTTACACATCTATTCTTATTGTGTCAAATTCAATAGAAGCTTCTAGATTCGGTGGAATGTTCTCTAATTTGTACTCGATATGTGCAAAAATGCAGTTTATGATACACCACAATCTGATATTTACAAGTCGAACAACACATCTTATGTGGAGCTCAAATGGGGTAAAACGGGTACAAACTGAAGAATATTCCACTAAATTTGACACCGCAAGAATAGGCGTGGAACAAGATTCGTAGTTGAGGGAGCGGTTGTAATTATACAAACAAGAAGGGTTTTTTCGTAATTTGAAGAGGGAGCTAAAGAAAATTGAAAATGAAGATAACAAGAAAGAAGGTAGAGAAGAAAAGAGTACACTACATTAGTTATGACAGTGCTAAATTTTTTGGTGCAGCTGCAAATTGCAAATGGTGGACCATCTTCTGTGCAACTTTATTACAAGTTATATAGATTCAGTAATAAAACAAATTTACAATGATTATCAACAAAGAAATTCTTTTGATTCCTTATGTACCCCAATTTAATCAGTAATTTTTTTCAAAAAAATAAAAATAAAATTGTTAATTTTTCAAAATTATTTACTCAAAATTATTGAAGAAAATTATGTTTTTTTTTTTTCCTTTTAAGAATATCTTAGTAAACAGAAAATTATGATTTAATGAGTTTAATTTTAATTTAGCTACAAGTAAACATTAAGGGGGTCTTTGTAATATTTTAAAAATATGAGGGTCTGTATGTAATTAATTAGACTTAACATCATGGAAGAACAATATAATTTTCCCAATATATAGGTAAAATGGGTTACGTGTTGGTTAATACATTTTGATATATATATTTTTTTAATATATTTTTCTTCAGGCAGTAAAAACTAAAAAGAATTTCACTCGGGTTTTGATATTACGGTTCAACCGGTCAAACCGAATCGGACTAGGCAATATTCACGGTTTACCCGGTTCAACCGGCCGGTCCGGTACGAGTTTCGAAAGAGTAAAAAATATTGATTTAATTATTTGAAAATTATGTGATTAATGATTATCCATTAGGTTCATATTATTTTGAAATCTATTATAAATGCACTAGATATTACAAAATGATGATAATCAAGATTTGCATGATTTCTTTGTCCCCATTATGGGCCTGACGTCATGATCAATTCCACGTGATGTCATTTTCATGCTAATTAGATTAAAATTTTCACAATTAGATTACTGTGGGAATATCTAAATCAGAATGATTATTAATTTATTATCAATCATTGTCAATTTCATTTAGATATTGATTTATTACTATAAATCCTAAAAACCTTAATAATTAATAGCCTTTTTTCCTATATCAAAACCTATATACACTTCTCGAAATTATAAATTTTATGATCATTTAAGAAAAAAAGATAAGATCAAATTGCCACCATAATGCATCGTGACCATCCTAGAAAAGCATTCTTCAATTAATAAACGAATATATTATAGGTCAAATTTATGTTACACAGAATTGAGTAAAGGGGAAAAAAAGTGTAAATTACGGCTACTCCCCTAAGCTATGTCAAAATAACTTTAAAGCTCTTGTAGAATCGGTAATTACAGTTACCCCATGAAACATTTCTAGAAAGTCTAACGGTTCTATACATTAGATACATTATTTCAACAAAGTTCTAACAGACCATTAGTTTCAGAAAGAGGTAGTAACAACATACAGCTATGGAGTGACATGGCTCCCCCACTATTTCTTAAAACCCCTCTTGTTTGCATAATTATAAACCACCCCCTCAGCTATGTATTGTTTTACACGTCCACCTTTAAAATGTAAAATTTACCTAGAGGTGTTAATCCGATTGGTAAACCGATCGAATCGAACCGAACTAAAATTCGTACATCCCGATTACCGAACCATTAATTCGTGTGGTATTCAATTTTATTTTATATTTATATATTTATATACGCAATATTAGTATTTAAACTAAAATTAATTAAATTAAATAAAAAAAATCAAAAATTTTAAATATTTTTGATAAAATCTAGTTAATTCGGTTATTTATCGAACCACACGCTAAACAGTATGAAATGTTGGCGTACCCTAATTTCTGTATAATTTTACCGAATGAACACTCCTAAATTTATCAACTGGATGAATTTTTGTGTACGATAATACATAGTTGAGGGAAGTACTTATAATTATACAAACATGAGTCGTGTTTTTGTAATTTAACTTTACCTCAGGCGTGCTCGTAATTTGCCCTAATAAATATAATAAAAGTTGATGTAACAATTATCATGTGGTTTCAAGCACTACTTTGTGTTAGCAGCAGAAAGGTATGGAGGCCCCTTATATAAAAATAAAATAAATTAGGGTTCTCTTTTTTAGGGTAGGGTTATGGGGCAATTGTGTTTCCCACTCTCATATCCACTTTATTTTACCCATTATTATAATTAATTACCACCATTAAATTCAATAAATAAATACTATTTATTTATTTAATATTATTCTTACAGATATATTCTTTTCAGACAATCCCACTCACAAATCTTGATCATCTGCATACAAAGGAATTAGAGAACTGTTTTGAAGGAATAATTGGCCCATAAGTTGTCACTCTCACCACCCAACCCAACCCACTTAATTCAGACTATTTAATTTCCCTTATTTAATTTTCTCACTGGAATACATTAACTTTCTGTAAAGTTTTTGCTGGCCTGAAAGATCAGATTCCCAGGTGGCAATTTTTTTTTTAATTTCAAAAACATATTTTTTTTTTTTATAAATTTAATAAATATTTATTACAATTTAGAGAAAAGGGTGGAATAAAATCTTGTCTCAAAATATGTGTTGGTGACATGAAATGTTGTGGATGGCATGTGAGAGAGAAAATGTGTAGTGAAATTTTATATTCTTGCTTTTGATGAATTATTATATTATAAATTTTTATTGGTACAAATTCCACTTTTGTGATATAAGTGGGGAATAAAGGCTGCAATGCTTGTGCTTTGATGTTTTTAGTAGTATATATTTTTTATTTAAAAAAAAAAATTCATAGCTAATCATATAGGTACATTGGATAAATCTATACTCTCGTATAATAGCTTGCAGACCATTTGAGAGACATAAATCATAATAATTTGTTCCAACCGTTAGGTCATTCGTCGTGGGATATGTATTTTTTATTTTATAGAATATAATAAAGAATGTAAAGCAAAGGGAAATTGTGAGTGATATTTATTTATATATATATATATATATATATATATATATATATATATATATATATATATATTGATTCAGATTCTTGATTATTAAATTATTGCATCAAAAGTGTAAATAATTATCATATATCCTCTTGCATATTAGAGAGGATAAACACATTGGGAAATTAAATAAATGAGATATGGCTGGTTATGCTTTAGAGACGAAGATAAGATTCAAATTGGATTTGAAACAAATATTATTATTCTTCGGGCAAAATACGACCAACCTATAAGAGAGATAAGGTCAAATTACGAAAAATCCTTATCTATTTGGATAATTACAACTACCCTTTCAGCTATGTATTTTCTTACGAAAACCCCCCTCAAGTTGGTAAATTTAACACTTTAAAGATGGACGTGTAATATAATACATAGTTAAAGTGGATGATTGTAATTATAAAAACAAGAGGGATTTTTTTCATAATTTAACCTTACCTTAGGGGGTTGGCCGTAATTTGCCGACACAAGATAAGGCACTAATTGTAGGTGATGATATATAGTAGGCAAAGGTAAAATGCGACACAAGCACGCGCATAATTATTTTGAATGAAAGTCGTTAGATTCCCCTAAAGCGATTTTTGTTGGCTATAATTATAATTCATCAAAATATTTCTATACCAAAAATAAAATAAAATAAAATAAAATAAAAAAGAATCATGAAAATGTGACTGAAATGCACTTGTTGGATAAAAGGCCCTTTCAACTTGTTGTCTACTTTGAGACTCCAAGATTTTGATGGTTTAACTAATGTTTTTTCCATGTGTCATGTGTGTGTGTATACATATATTGATAAAAGCTTGATTTCGATTGATTTATAATTTTTGGGCCAAGTATAATTAAATAGATCTTTTGAAAACGGAAAAAAAAAAAAAAAAAGAAGAAAAAAAACACGATTTTGTAGATGCTAGACCTGATGAAATGCATCGGGTGACGTTGAACATTTGATCTACACATAATAACAACACACCCGTGTGTATATGTGTTTAGTGGATAGTTATTTATATAGATATAACGATTCAAGATCACCCGGTGTGTCACACCGGGCGTAGCATCTCATATACATACATAATAGAGATCTTAAGGATTTGAGATCCTAAAATTTTAATAATTTTTGAAGATCCCAATTAGGTTTATATTATGTTATATCGGGTGAACACACCGGGTAGATCTGTACTGTTCATAAGCACACAAATGCACACGCACCCACATTAGTGCGTGTGTAGACCAACGGTAAATATTTACCTATTGTGACTTTCACTGAGTATAGCATAGAAAACGGTAGGCTTGTCTAATTTTGTCTTTGTGAATATGTAATATGCAATATAATTTTGTTTTTTTAATTCCGATCCGAAAAATTACGATTTTAAGTGAAAACGAGAAGTTGAGGGTGAGGCCCATACGAGAAAGAGAAAAGTGGTGTGTATATTGGTGCTAGCTGTTGCCTTTACTAAAAGCAATTGATTTGATTTTTGGAATCGACCAAAAGAAAGCAAGAAATTAATTACATTTGGTTTGTTAAAAGGGCTTTCACTTTTTTTTTCCATACAATCAAATTCAAAATTAATTAAATATGAAAATATCAATTTCTGGGCAATGTTCAATCTTTAATCTTGAAAGTGTTCAAGGCTTGTTCTTGATTTTGACTTTTTTTTTTCTTTTTCTTGAAAACATATATAACATGTTACAGCATAATAAATTTATCAAAAAAAAAATAATGTTACAGCATAATAAATAAATTCAAAATTTCTGCATGTGAAAATGGGCTAATTAAAACTTATAGCATGTAAAATCAATTTCACAATTAACGACTATTATTAATTGATCCACTCCCAAACAGCCCCTCCCTCTTCAACTTTTCTTCCTTAGATTTTCTACAAAAAATAACCCAAGAATTAACTTCAAGTGCAATGCAAACCCCTACCAATGTAGACAAACACAAACAATAACCCAACTTTGCATAAGAGTACTCCTCCCCCATCACTTCAAACCCTTGGAAACAATTCACAACCCCTAAAATCACGCAACCGTACCCCACGAAGTGGTGGTACGATTTCCAATACTTCCGGAACTTATTCGTTGTTTTAGGTCTGAACAACAGCGCCAGGGTCTGCAGCCATCCCAGGCAGAAAGCTGCAAACCCTAGCTTCCGGTGGGGCCCGTACACCCGGCCGGGGGACATTTCCCCTAGCTTGATTCCAATGCCGAACCCCACCGTACCCAAAACAATCGCGGAGATTTGAACCCCTACGTGCATGTAGAACCATGCGGGCCCCACTGACTGGATCTGGCGCAGGTATCTGGCAGTGATTGCCCCGATCGGGAGCAAGATTCCCCACGAGACTGCATTTATTACACCGTGTGCGATTTTGAGTGGCTGGATTATGTTTGTGTGGGACCCGTCGGTCGCCCCGGACAGGACGTCTATCGTGGCGATCGAGGAGAGATCGTCCGTTCCAGTTGGATGGATGGTCGGGGAGTAGCCCTGGACGTATAGCCCGCGGTTCCAGACGAAGTGGATCTTGGTTTTGTTCGTTACGAGGTTTACGGTGGCGTGTATCTGGATGGTGGCCCCGCTGTGTATGGTGGCCATGCGGCCACCGTACAGAGCGGCTGACGAGGCGGTGGCGTGGAGGTCGAGCGGACGGGAGAGGAGCGGGCCCCGTTGGAGCTTGACGTTAGGGTCCAAGATGTAGGGGAGTAGGACTATTTGACCCGTATTTGGATCCGGGAAAGCGATCAAGGCCCGCGTACCCGTCATCTCGGGTGATGTAGGGTTTATGCCCCACCCGACCCACCCAGACGGAGAGATGAAGCTACCGAAGAAGGCTAGGTCTAGGGTTGCATTTTTGGGGTGGAACGACCAAGCTATCGAAGCTTGTTGAGTGAGGAGTGTCATGCATCTTTGGTAGGTTTTCGATGAGGTTGTTGTTATGCAACGAGCCGATAAGGCCCCGTTTGGATGGAAGGATAACAATATTATCGAAATTCGAAAGAAGAGCAAGAGAAGCATGATTGTTGAAACAAGAATAGGAAATAAGTAGGAACTAACATTGGAATTGTGAGAGATGATTTCTTGAACATATATGCTTTCTTGATAATGTTGTGAATTTGTGATCCATTATTAGTCCATGCATTTAATCATGAGGAATACATTTTTTTAAAATAAATTACCTTTGAAGGAAAGCAATGATCTAAATTAAATTAAATTTAATTAGTCAAATCTTTGATCATGTTTAAGGAAAACATCATTTTGTATGGATTAGTACATGCAAATTGCAAGTTGAAAATGAGCTTGTTTTGTAATTTAGCACAAGTGAGACTATACGTTGCTTTGAAGCTAAGTCATATTAAAGTGAACTTTGATTTATTCATGGAAATAGGTCCCCTTGCAATTATTACAAGTTTGGTGCTGTCATAATTATTAGTAGATGACAAGGTCCGACTGGTTCACACTCAGTCGAACACGAATCGAACT
>NW_012194869.1:194935-264523 GCF_000504015.1 Erythranthe guttata | reverse complement strand
CTATCTCGTTTGGTCCTGAAGATGAAGCGGACCTAGACGATTTCCATTGTGACCCTCTCCTCATCACGATTAACGTTGGAGGGTACGACGTCGCTCGCGCCTTCGTTGATCAAGGAAGTTCGGTGGATGTCATATCCTACGAGTGTTTCCTACAAATGGAGCTTGACCTCCCGATCTTCCCCGTCACCACGCCGATATTCGGGTTCACGGGGGGATCCCTGACGCCGGTTGGACAAGTTAAAATCCCTGTCACTATAGGAACGCCACCTCGAACACGCACTCAAACTGTCAATTTCGTCATTGTCGAAGGATCGCCAACCTCGTATAATATCGTGATAGGGCGACCGATGTTACATACCTTTCGGGCAGTCCCTTCGACCATTCATCAAAAGCTTAAGTTTCCAATTGATGGAATGGTGGGAGAGGTCAGGGGCGACCAAGCCCAATCGAGATCGTGTTATGTCGAAATGGTTAAGATAGCAGAGAAAGGCCGACGCGATACCCTCACCAAAGAAGATTTGGGAGACGAGAAGCGCCCCCGAGTTGACCCAGAGGATAAAGTTAATCATGTACAACCCATGGACGAATTGATGACAATCGACCTCGTCCCCGGGATGATGAAACAAACCCGGATAAGTAAGGATTTAGAACTACCTCTTCGGGACGAGTTGATAGCGTTATTGCGGTCTAATGAAGATGTTTTTGCTTGGCAACCAAGTGATTTGACCGGTATATCGCCGCGAACTGCTGTACACAGGCTTAATTTACGACCCGAGTGCAGGCCCGTCAAGCAAAAACGGCGACACTTCGGTACCGAAAAAGACGAAATCATACAGAAGGAAGTTCAACGACTTCTGGAAATCGGACACATCCGGGAAATTCAGTTCCCTACATGGCTGTCCAATGCGGTGTTAGTACAGAAAGCCAATGGCCAATGGCGAATGTGTATCGATTTCAGGGACTTAAATAAGGCTTGCCCGAAAGACGATTATCCTTTACCTCGCATAGATCAGCTTGTAGATGCCACTGCTGGATGCGAGCTACTTAGTATGATGGATGCCTCGCAAGGATACCACCAAATTCCGCTAGACAAAAAGGACCAGCCAGCAGTAAGTTTTGTCACCGCCACGGGGACTTACTGTTACGTGGTGATGCCTTTCGGCCTGAAAAATGCAGGAGCCACGTATCAGCGATTGATGGATAGGATGTTTCGGGCCCAACTCGGACGCAACATTGAAGTTTATGTTGATGACATGTTAGTTAAAAGCAAGAGGCGCTCTACGCATCTCGCGGACCTAGCTGAGACCTTTGCAACTCTTCGTTTATATGGAATGAAGTTAAACCCTGCTAAGTGTGCATTCGCAGTACAAGCTGGAAAGTTCCTGGGATACGTTGTTAATCGGGAAGGCATCAAGGTAAACCAAGATAAAGTGGAGGCCGTACTTCAGATGACACCTCCTCGTTCCATCAAGGAAGTCCAGTCCTTGGCAGGAAAAGTTGTAGCCCTAGCTCGGTTTATATCGCGAATGGCTGATAAGAGCCTGCCTTTCTTCAAAGTACTAAGGAAAACAGCTCAGTTCGAATGGACCACCGAATGCCAGCTCGCATTCGAAGCATTAAAACGATCTCTTACTTGCTTGCCGATTCTTAGCACCCCTGAAAAGGGTGAAACCCTGTTTGTATACTTGTCAGTGGGCGATAAGTCCATCAGTTCGGTTTTGTTTAAGGAAGTTAATAATCAACAAAGACCGATCTACTATACTAGTAAGATCCTCACTACGTCGGAAAGCCGATATTCTGAAGTCGAGAAAATAGCATACGCGCTGGTCCTCACTACGCGACGACTCCGGCCTTATTTCCTTTCGCATACCATGGTGATTCGCACAAGCTTACCCCTTCGGCAGACCCTAGGTCAACCTACCGCGTCAGGGCGAATTGTTAAATGGGCCATCGAGCTGGGACAGTACGAGATTCAATATCAACCCCGTACCTCGGTCAAAGGGCAAGCGCTAGCGGATTTCATCCGAGAAACCACCAGGATACCCATCGAAAAAGAGTGGAAAATTTACGTGGATGGTTCATCTACGACCTCAGGAGCGGGGGCAGGGATAATAGTTATTGATCCCACTGGAACGGAAGTCGAGTTTGCCGTTAGGTTACCTCGGGTCTCCAATAATGAAGCAGAGTATGAAGCCTTTATCCGAGGTATGGAGATCGCTCAAGAGCTCGGAGCGCGAGTGGTGCGAATATACTCCGACTCTCAATTGGTAATACACCAACTCGAAGGGGACTACGAAATAAAAAACGATAGAATGAAGAGTTATGTAAATAAAGCCCGAGCTGTACAAGAAACTTTTGAGGTCTGTACCATGCATCAAATTCCGAGAAACGACAACCAGCGAGCTGACTTCCTCGCTAAAGTCGGGTCGTCAGTCGTCGATTGTATTGAAAGAAAGATCACTATCCTTATTGCCCCTACCCCAACACCGGGCATAATGGTAATAGACGAAGAGCCCGATTGGAGAACGCCTTTGTTCAAATACTTCAGAGGAGAGCGAGCTGGGACCAAGAGAGAGCAGCACCGCTTGGCATATAAGGCAATGCACTTTTACGTACGGCATGGGACATTATATAAAAGGAACTTCACCACAGTAGATGCAAGGTGTCTGGGAAAGCAGGAGATAAAGCATGTTCTGGATGAAGTACATAGAGGTGGTTGTGGTGAGCATGGAGGAGCTCGGGCCCTCATGCAGAAATTACATCGGGCCGGGTATTACTGGCCTGGCATGAAGAAGGACACGCACCGATATGTTCAACACTGCGTACAATGCCAAAAATATGCCTCGCTCATCCACAAGCCGGGGGAGGAAATGACCATCATGAGTGCCCCATGCCCTTTCGCCCAATGGGGAATCGACCTGGTGGGGCCATTCCCTCAAACCACGGGTCGGAAAAAGTTCATCATTGTCGCGGTAGACTACTTTACTAAGTGGGTTGAAGCTGAAGCCTTATCGAAAATCTCAGAAGACGAGGTCATGCACTTCATTTGGAAAAATATCTGCTGTCGGTTTGGCCTACCTCGAAGCCTTGTATCGGACAACGGCACTCAGTTCAACGGCAAGAAAATTCGAGCGTGGTGCGAAGAGATGAAAATTGCACAAAAATTTGTAGCAGTAGCGCACCCCCAGGCCAATGGACAAGTGGAGTCCGTAAACCGGACCATTGTCAATGGGTTGAAAAAAAGGTTAGACGAGCTAGGTGGAAGTTGGGTAGACGAGTTGCCCTCCGTCCTCTGGTCTTACCGGACCACAACCAAAGCAGCTACTGGCGAAACACCGTTCCGGTTAACCTATGGAACTGAAGCAGTTATACCGGTCGAAGTGGCAATGGACACGCTCCGCATCGCCGCATTTGACGAAGTAACAAACGATGATGCTTTAAGATCACAGCTGGACGAAGTTTTCGATCTCCGGGAAACGGCGTATTTGCACATGGAGAGAAGTAAAAACTTGATCAAAGCTCGGTATGATCAGGGGGTGCGGTCCCGCTCATTCCAGATCGGAGACCTCGTCTTGCGACGAGCTGACGCGCTAAAACACACGGGAAAGTTGGAGGCTAATTGGGAAGGACCATACACAGTCACCAGGTGTTTGGCCGGCGGAGGGTATGAGTTGGCAGACATCAACGGGAAGCCGTTACCTCGGGCTTGGAACATAATACATCTGAAACGCTTCTTCGCGTAAAAAAAAAAAAAAAAAAAAAAAAAAAAAAAAAAAAAAAAAAAATTTAGCGCACAGCCCCCAAAACAGTGTTTCTTTAGGGGGGTAATCACCTAATAAAATTTGATCATAGGGATTTTTTGCTAATATTTACAACACGAGGAGTTTTTTGATCAATTCGGAATAACATAGGGGTACTAAATGCAATAAACCCGGAAAAAAAAATTCCATCGAATACATGCGTTCTCTCTTGAAATTTTATCTCAATATGCAAGCTTTATTTAATATTTATTGAGCGTGCAGGAACACTTTGAAGATGAGAAGCTCTGTGTGTTTTTAATCGAAAAGGCATTACGCAAATTCCGAGGTGGAAAACAAGAAATACTCGTTATAGTTGATCTCCGAGGCTTTCGTGCAGAAAATACCGACATTAAATTCGTAACGTTTGTGGTAAATGCTAAAAACTTCGATCGTATTACTTAATTTTTTTTAATAATTTTCTTATGTTATCTTTGGTTATGTGCAGTTTGATGCATTCGACTGCTACTATCCGAGGCTATTGACCGAAGTCCTGTTTGTGGACGCTCCGTTTATATTCAAACCAATTTGGCTGATGATTAAGCCCTTGTTGAAATCATACGCCTCTTTGGTAAGTATATTTTTTTTCGGATATTAATTTGTTTTCATTTTTCGAAAAATTGCGTATAATTGCATATCGAATCGGCCCTATTTTTTTTTTTTTTTTTTTTTTTTTTATTAATTTATGATATTTGTAGGTGAGGTTTTGTTCGGCGAAGGATGTTCGAAAAGAGTATTTCCGAGCAGATACTATTCCAGCTAACTTCAGGGAGTGATGAAGTGGAGGCATTTACACTATATGGAAATACTAATTAGGGTAAATTACGGCCACCTCCTGAGATAATGTCAAATTCCAAAAAAAAAAAAAAAAAAAAAAAAAAACTACTGAATGATGGTTTTTTCGTAAGACAATACATAGTTGATGGGTAGTTGTAATTATCTAATATAAGAATTTTTTTTTCCGTAATTTGACCTTATTTCAGGGGTGACTGTAATTTGCCCTATTAATTAATATAGATAAATCTCAAAAAAAAAAATTAGGCTTTATAATTATAATGCGTAAGTAAGCTCTGTATATAACTTAACGCTCTAACGAAGCTCTATGTTACGTTCAATTTTATTTACTTAAACTCTATAATTAACTCTAACTAACTTACTGCAATGTCTAACTAAACCCTTTCTTTAAATTACTCGAGATGTGTTCGTTTGTTAAGCTGCTAACCATGAACATAACTAAGCTCTGTAATCGAGCTATTCTCTTAATTCTATGTGTAAGCCTATTTTTTTGTGATTCTCTTCACCATTAACTAATTAAGCTCGATCTCAAACAAGTTTCTCGTACAATTCTTTCTAAGTAAGTCTCTAACTAATCTTAACGTTTAAACTCTCAGTTCAATCATTCTACAAAAGTTCTTTACTAGCTCTAATTTATCAAACTCGACAATAAAATTAGTTGAAATGCATGTTTGCTTGCTGAGATCTTGCTTATTAATGTAACTAAGCTCAGTAAATTTACTATTAAATTACTTCCGGATAAGCTTTTGTTCTATTCAATTTGTACTTCTAAATAAGCTCTTGCTCATTAATATAACTAAGCTCTGCAAATAAACTTTTATTTCTATTTATTTATTTTTAGTCGAACTCTCCAACTAAACTAGGCAAATAATCTCTATGCTCAATATTCATATATTAGATCTCGAAATCTCCCATGACGAGCTTCGTATACTTAGTCATATTTATCGAGAATCGAAAACTCGGTCGGAGTTTCATTACAAGATTGTGTGGAGAAAAACGATCCAGTCGTACTTTGAGAAAGAAACTAAGGGGTAACTTCGTCATTAGCAAAATAAAAGAAATTTTAGCAAATAAGCAAAAATCAGCTAATTTTCTTTTCCCTTTAAAAAAAAATCAAAAGACCGCATAAGAGACTATATATGAACGTGTTACGAGCTTCTCTGCTTTTCGATTTCCTACAGTACTTTCCAATTACAACTAAAGTCGCACAACTCATTTTTACCAATATCATATATTTAGCAACCCCACTACCTAAACTTTATTGTCAAGTTCAAGGGAATCCATCATCGTCATCTGATTGTTTATTAAAAAAATGGGATTTCGAAGAATCTTGATTCTGGTAATTACTCTGTTCATAATAATTAAAGAAAAGGTTGATTGCAAGAAGACGGTAGAATCACCACAGTACACAGTGATTCATACAGAATCTGATTTTGAGGTTAGATTTTATCAACAATCTGTTTGGATGATCTAATCTCTTTTGAAAAATCCACCAAATTTGGCTTCCACAGGTACCTCTCTCTCTCTCTCTCTCTCTCTCTCTCTCTCTCTCTCTCTTGTTAAAAAAAGGGAAAATTGCACATCACCCCCTGTAAATTTCTAATTATCGCCCTTTACCCCCTCAATTTTTTACAAGTGAATGTCCCCTTTCGAAATATTATAGCAAAACTCCGATGGGTTATTCATCGGAATTGAGTATTTTTGTTGCTTGTGGCCCCTTTAAATTTTATTTTTATTGCATGTTAGCCCCTTTAAAATGTTATTTTTGTTACACAGTTGCATTCAAAAATTGTCTTATGGGGAGTGCAATGAAAATAATATTTCGAAGGGGCATTTTTTCAATTTCGTTTTTTTCTAAATTAGGACAAATTGCGTTTCAACCCCTATAATTTTTTTTTATTTTGGTACTCTCCCCCTAAAAATTCACAAAAGCGATATTCCCCTTTTGAAATATTGTTTTGGTTGCACTTTGCCCATCTGCCAATTTGGCGTCAGTGCAATTAAAATAACATTTTAAAGGGGCAACGTGGAGAAATAATGGTTATGTTTGTTAAGCTTTTCAAATTCTTTTCACACTTTCCCCAAAATGAAAATTATCTTTTCACACTATTTTCAAAAACTTTCCCCAAAACAAATTCAAATATTTCTCTCTCTAACAAACATGATTTGACCGCTACAGTGAAAATTGTCTTCACTAAAATACAAAATCAAATCACTTTATCATTTAAATTCTTCTTCCAAAATACCTTTTTCCAACACCTTTCAGACATGATTTGACTTGCTACAGTACAAATTGTCTCCTCCCAAAACACAAACAAACTTTATTTAATTTTCAAATTTTTCTCCCAAAACATCTTTCCCCAAAATAAAATGGAAATGGAAGCCCAAAAGCTTACCAAACACAGCCAATGTTTTTAAACATGCATAAAAAATAACATTTAAAGGAGCAACGTGCAACAAAAACACTCAAGTTAGGCGAATAATCCATGGGAATTTTGCTATGGGGTAATCTGCAATAAAATTAATATTTTGAAGGAGACATTCACTATTTAAAAATTTTAGGGGTAAAGTGCGAAAATATGAATTTCATAGGGGGTGACGTGCAATTTTCCCTTAAAATTACATATAATATCGATATTATTAAGTATTTTATATTATAGGTGACTAGAAAGACGTAAAATTCCGAATTCCGTCGATTATGATCCGAAATTTTCCAATTGTGGAACAAGTATTTTTAATTCCGATTTTCAAAAAATTTCAGAAACGGAATCGAAATTAGTTTTTCACTTCCGATCCGATTCGATTTTCACCCCTAGTTTGGACTAATCAAACACCGAAAGATGCCTATACATGTACTCATTCCAAAATTCTATTGCAAATTGCAGATTATTTCAGTACATAGAAGGCGCGAACTTAAACAATTCAAGAATACAAATGACAGTCCCGGTTCTGACAACCATTGTCCAACGGGCGGGCCCACTTCACTCATCAGCATACTCCGTGAAATTCTACCTACCGGAGAAGTTCCAGCAGACCCCACCACTTCCACTTCCCGAGCTGAACCTTCGACCCGATTGATCGAAAAGTCGTTGCATTGCCGTGAGGAAATTTTCGGGATTCGCCAGGGACGAAAACGTCGTTAAGGAGGCTGAGAAGCTGGCTGTGAGTTTGAGTAGGTCACCGTTGTTCAACTTAACTTCTTCTCCTTCTTACGATGGTGATGCTTACTCCATTGCGCAGTATAATTCGCCTTTTAGGTTCGTTTCTCGTGTTAATGAAGTGTGGTTCGATGTTAGTGGAATCGAGATCGAGGGCTGTGATGAATCCAATAATCTATTGTCTGAATATTGAAGCTCTTCGGCTTGAAGACTAGTATAAATCGATAGTCTAAGAGATGATATAAAAATTCAGTTACGCACTGTAAACATTCGGATTATAGAGAGAGAAACAGAAGTTGATTGAACGAGTAGTATTGTTATCTATTCTTGAAGATCTGAGAATCCTTGTAATTGGGAGATTTATAGTTTTCATCCCTCAAGTTTGCAATGATTTCGCATTTCGTCCCCATGTTCGGAAAAAAAAACACATTTGGTCCCTCATGTTTTAATAATTTGACACTTTTGGTCATTTCCGTCAATTTACTGTGAGTCCATCAGTTACGGTAGTGATGGGAACACGTTTCATTCTGTTAGTTTTAACTGAAAACTGACGGAAATGACTAAAAGTGTTGAATTTTTGAAACATGAGGGACCAAATGTATTTTTTGCGAACATGGAGGACCAAATGTGAAATTAGAGCAAACTTGAGGGACGAAAACTATGTTTTCCCCCCTTGTAATGTGTACTCAATCTGTTGTTCGTGTGATTGAACGAGAGCTCCTCACTGCTAAGTGGATGTAGATAAATTGATCGAACCACTATAAATCTTGTATTTTTCGTTTCGGTTCATTCAATCCAATTTTGCATGTGATTAGGGTTTGTTCGTATGAATTCGATCATTCGAGTTTGCTAGGTGTTTGATCTATTTCCGAGCTCGATTCTTGTGGTTGTTATTGTCGATTTGTAACCTGTTTTCAACAAAATGAAATAGCAAACTCTATAGTTATATTGTCTCTCATAAATCATTAATGGAATTAACGCGGAATCTAAAATAATTTCCATTTTTTCTTCCATTACGAAACTAAATTTTTCGACATATATCAAGCGTTTGGAAAAGTGACGAGGCATTTTTCGACCGGTTAGAAAGGCGACGCGGGTTCTTTCTAAACAGTAGAAGAATCAATAAATCAATGCAGCTACAATTTATTTAATTCGGCTGGCATTTCGGACAAAAATAAGATGTTTTTGCGACAACGTTTTTTCGTCCCAACATAGGCAACTTAACTTGACAACTATAAACAATGATCATAAGAAATAAAAGCAAAACAAATGTGACTAATGTCGAAGGTATAACCGTTATACTATCTTTCAGAAATAAAACGCCGTTTCTCGATTTTCCAGAGTGAAGCCATAGAAACTCCGTCTCGATTAGCGAAGCGCCTAACGTCCAAGTAATATCTCCAGGCCCGAATATTATTTCCACGTCACTCAAACAAAGGGCATTTTCTATAAGTGAAATCAAATAAGGCAGTCGAAAGCAATCTTGACCGTTGATTCGTTTCTGACCTGAGCATAAGTTCTGCCCCATCTCCCACATCGTAGTCAGATTCGCCCTTCGGCTCAAATTTAGCGCATTGTATACGGCAAAAAAACCGGATAATGCGTGGTATCTCGATACGGCATGCAAGTTTTTCGTTAAATTGAGCTTTTTATTGCCTGCAGACGACAAAAAATTATAAAGATTAATAAGAATATTTAACTCGATGAAAGATAATACTCTCGAAAAAAAAATCGACTGACTACCTCCGTAAGAAAACAAGCCGATGCAGTTTGAATTATAAAGCTGGTGCGACGACTCCGAATTGCTAGAATTAATTGCGGCCGCCCTTGCGATTATTCCACACTTCTCCCAATTCGGTTCCCCGACGAGAAAAACGGGATTTAACTCGTTTTTCTCCTCATGTACACGATTGCTCGAATTTCTAGAAACTACAAACGTGTAATTTTTGACAAAACCAGAACCGAGACAAGGATGTCTAATCTCAAAAACGCCACCAACACTTTCCCTCTTCGCCCGAGTACGACTAAGCATAACAATTGTCCTATCGAAAGCTTCGTTGAGCCCAAAAGCTGGTAACGAATACGCTACAATATCATGTTCGAACGTCCCGATTTTCGACCTTAAAGCATGCTTGTCTTTCGTTGAAGCATCCATTTCAGCCACAACTTGCAACGACGAGCCGCCTAAATCAAGAAGCCCTAACGTGGGAATCTTCTTCGAAGAACTTTCGAGCACTCCCGTTTTGTAATTAAGAGCAACCCAACCGTAATACGCCTCTTCTTTCCCACTCAAAACCCTAATCCAATTCTTGTTATACAGAAACCCATGCTCTTTCACGACATTTTCAACTTCCGCCAAAACCCGATTAGCGTTTTTGGCCACTAATCTCCTCATTCCCGCTGTCGCTAAAACGAATATAGGCGTTGAAGCACGTTTCTCCAAAGGTACCCGTTGTTCTGCGTATCTAATCAACGGCTGTATCGAGCCCCTCACACCGAATACATTGTTCACGAAATTATGCAATCCGGGCTCGGTTTGCATGCAGTGATACCGACAGCCATTGCTCTTGTTCGCGTTATCGGGGTAAATACGCAACAAAAGGGGTAAAGTTCCGTAAACTTTGCTTCCGTTTCTGATCATCCATTCATACACGTTTACCCTCGAGCCGGTGCTACCACAATCCAACACCACAGTGAAATATGTGCTCATGTTTTCAGACAAAAAAAATCGATCTTTGAAAAATAAATATCCACCGATTACTCCCAAAATTAAGATTATCGAAAGGGTGATTATAACAAATTGGCGCGATCTGGGTTTGTACGAAAGCCCTGTGATTTGAATTTTTGATTTCGAAGGCGATTTGGGCTCCATTTGAAAACTTCAATTATTTAGGGCACACCCGAAATTACCATTGATCTGCTAAACATCTTCTTCAGTTTCGAAAGGGGAGCCACAACGCAGTAGATTTCATGGAATCTGCGGCGGCAACAGCTGTAATCAAAATCGTAATTTGAATAAACCGGAGCAGAACTGAATTTGAAATCACAATCAGGCGTCGAATCAATTGATAAACAATTTCAAAAAAAAAATGAGATGGAAAGGTGTTCGATGAAATGCCAACGTACCTTTCCGATGGGCACCGATGAGATGTTCGCAGATCTACGGTAGCTCCGGTGGGGCGGGGTTATTTGGACAGCTGGACTACAGAGAGAGTTCACTGTACATGATTACTGTTGTAGAACAAATTGGGAAAAATACAGTTTTTATCCCTCAAGTTTGCACTGATTACCTATTTAGTCCCTCATGTTCACAAAAAACACATTTGGTTCCTCATGTTTCAAACATTCAATATTTTTAGTCATTTCCGACGATTTTCCGTTAGTACTAACGGAATCAAGTGTGTTCGGCGAAAACTGTAATTTTCCCGGAACAAATTACATGTGGCTTCAATTTCTTTTTTCTTTTCTTCCTTTTCTGATGCTGCTCAAATGCCAATTGGGCAACCCAAGAGTCCTGAGTCCACAAAGATAGAGAATGCCGTGAGTCACTGCCACGTGTCCGAGGTAGTTGAAGGGACTGCTCCGTTCGTTAACCTACAAAACAATTGAAACACTAGATGACACACCGGGTTTGGCCCGACGATTACCTTCCGACGCTCAAGTCAGAAGATGTATTAATATAAGCAAATAATAGTAATTAATTGCCAAATTAGAGTGTACCTTCCTATGTGAAATGAAACATACATTTATAGGTGGATGAATAGGTATGACTAATGTGTTGTCATTTAAAGATAAAAAGTAATCTAATTGAGTTTTCACACACAATTAGATTAATTAGGGCAATTTGGACCTAATCTTAATTAGATTTGTGGGCCTAATTATGATTAGACACATCATTTTCTTTTCCTTTTCCAATAATGAAATATTTATGAATTTTATATATCATAAATTTTATTTGTTCCGCAAATATTGGGTTTTATATATTTATTGTAAATTCTTATTTACTTTTTTTTTTTCTTGTAAAATTCATTTGCTACTTTGTTTGGCACAAGATTTACATACAAAAATGCAACGAAAAATAAAACAAAATGTCCCACAAGGGATCGTACGATTCTAGCAGACGTTGTGTCATTTCGAATTCTCTTGCCAACAATCGTCAGATCGATTTGGTGCGGAATTCAATCGATCTTTATTCGCACAGTGCTCCTATATAGTTAGTTGATTGCGGAATCCGAATTTGCCTTTATTTCCCGGCTATATATTTTATTGAACCATAAGTTGATAATTTCACCAGTTTTTTACTTTTATATTAAGGGTGATGATATCAACATAATTAACATCGAAATTAAGAGATGCAAGTGGTTAAAAATCAATTAACCAGAACTTGACATTACTAATACATAAAAAAATGGAACATAAGTTTGGATTAAAAAAAGAAAAAACACATAATTAAGACATGATTAGTGAGAAGCATCTTCGTCTTCACAGAATTTAGTGTACTCCTTTGGTCCCATTAAAGATTCCAATTCTGAAGGATTGCTTGGCTTCACCTTTATCATCCATCCATCTTCATATGGGCTTGAATTTATCTTCATTTTCGTCAATTCCCCAAAAAAACAAAATTAATTAATTAATAATAATAATAATAATAATAATAATAATGGTAAATTACGGATACCTCCTTCATATAAGGCTAAATAACTTATACACCCCTTAAAATTAACAGACTATTATAAACTGTAACGGAATGAATGAATTGTCTAAACTACCCTTATACGAAAAAGAGAAAAAAAACTATTGGTAAATTAAATGTGCCCATGAGGTAAGACAAAATATTAGATTCAACGCAGGGGTAGATCTGGCAATTCACATCGAATATTCCATTAGTCATTGCTTCGTGAAGGTGTAACTGTTGGACGAAACAATAGTTGAGGGGAGTATTTGTAATTTTTTTTTTTTGGTAATGCAGGAACCCGCAGCCAACCATATAGGTGCACTGGGTAAACCTACACACTCTCGTATAATACCTTGCAAAGCATACGAGAGATGTAAACCACACTAGGCTAACCATGTGTGACAAGCTCGACCTAGCGACCGTTGGCAAGGGGATTCGAACTTGGGTCAATTGACCCAAGCTCTCTTGCTCCAACCGCTAGGCCACCCTTGCGGGTTATGTGAGAAAGTTATTTGATCATACCTCAAGCGTTTTCTAGTAATTTACCATAATAATAATAATAATAATAATAATAATAATAATAATAATAATAATAAGTGGGGATGATCAAACATTATTAATTAATGATTAATATAGAGGTGTGTAGAAGTAATTAATTACCAAACCGGGAGACTCGGTAAGCTTGGTGTTGACCTCGACGACCTCGCCGGAGATGGGAGAGTTGATATCACTGGTGGCTTTCACACTCTCCACCGCGCCGAAGCTGCTCGCCTGCTCCACCGCTTTCCCTCCATCCGGCAACTCCACAAACACCACTTCTCCCAAATGGTCCTGCCAAACACATCATCATCCACGTCAAAAAAAAGTTTAAAATAAATTTATTCTCTCTCTCTCTCTCTCTAGCTCTCTCTCTTTCTCTCTCTACACACACACAGACAAACACACAGTACAGTACCTGAGCATGGTCAGTGATGCCAATGGTGGCGATGGAGCCGTCGTGCTTCACCCATTCATGTGAGGTGGCATATTTGAACCCCTCCAGCACTGCATCAAAATTATATATATAAATTAATATTAAAATTCATTAATCATAAAATATATATATAATAAGTAAATAAAGTACCAGTAGAGAAGGTTCTAGAGAGAGAGAATGCAGGAGCGAATCTAGAAGAGGAAGAAGAAGAAGAGAGCCTCAGAGCATTGGCTGTAGAAGAAGCCCACATTCTCAGTGCCATTGTTGTATATTATCTGCTTACTCTTTTTTTTTTTCTCAGGAGGGGAAAAATGAAAGAAGAAGGGTTGATAGAATATAGAGAGATGTATTAGCCTATTTTCTTTATTATCTTTTATGGATGGTTCAAATTAAAAGCCTCATCTTTTGATTTCTGACCGGTGTGTTGAGTTGCTTTTTCTTTTTTCTTTTTTTTTTTTTTTTTTTTTTATGTTTTATATTTTATTACAAATATTTACTAAAATGCTTTCATTCAAATGTTTGGGTAAATATCACTTAACCCCTTGTTTACAAGCTGTTTTAGCTGATGATTCCCTTGTGCTAGTAGTATCAGCACACTGCATATAGCCTCTTGAAGTTTGAGACAGGCGGTTAAATTTGACCGAAAATTAATATAAGTTATCCCCTAAACCACAAAGAGGTTATGTGCTGATATTACGAACACAATAGGGTCATTTGCAAAAGCTTGTAACCACGGGGGTTTAGGTATTATTTACCCTATATGTTTCGAGTTGTCGTAAAATTTTGGAAGCTTTAACTCTCGTATAATAGTTGGCAAACCGTATGAGAGCCGTGAACTACATTAGGCTAATCATATGTGACAAGCGACCGTTGGCAAATAAATTTGAACTTGAGTCAATTGACACGTGTTCACTTGCTCCAACCGTTGAGTCATTCCTTACGGGTACCATGTCATTTTCAATAGATAATATGTAAGTGGCAAGTGTTTAGTTCAATACAAGTGAGATTATATTAATTTAGTAACTGCAATTAAATATGACTATTGAATAAATTGGAAGTATCTAATATGTTTATTTGTTATTTAGGAAAGCCATCACCATAAAATTAATTAAAAAAGTTTATTAATATTGATCCTTAATCCGCCATATATGCCAAGAGTAGTTTAGACCCAGATCTACCACAAGGAAGTAGTATTGGGCTGGGTGCAACTGTTATGTTTCTCTTGTGTACTTTAGCTAACATTAAATAATTTAATAAAATATTACTCTCTATTGGGCAAGGTAAGTCATCATAAACTAATATTGGCAAATCGACCTGATAAATTATTAGAAATATCGAACATTAAATAAAATCAAATTATTTAGTTCATAATAAATAATCTCCCAACCAAACGAGGCTTAAATAGATTGCTCGACTAAAAATTAATTTAAAAAAATCCATATATATATTATAATTTTTTTTTGAGTGTTTCCAAACAATTTTTTTTGTTCTTTTATTTCTCCTATTAGTGTAATTAGGAATATCTTGTTATAGTGTTATACTTAGATTAAGCGTTCGAGTTGGATTGTAACTAGACTCATATCTCTTATTATAAATAGGGTACCTTTACGAGAAAATAAAATACAAATCATAGTTATCATGATATTTTCCCGGAGTATTCTAATATCTACATTTATATTACATTTTCAGGACATTGAAAAGATATTCGATGTCCTTACGATCATGCGATTAGATTTTGCAGTCATTTAATCGTTTTCTGCAATCTAGTAGCTCGTCTAAATATTAATTTTATCGATTATTCATCATACTTTCGAGACTATTAATTTATAGAAATTTAATTGTATATTTTCCTTCTTTCATTTTACATTTGTACAATTTGTAGGGGTCATATTCTTACACATAGGCAATGAATTGCATTAATAAATATATTAAACAAAATCAATAAAAAAAAAATACTCTACAAATGTATTTCTCCCTTGAGTCCTTGTTAAATAAGCATATTAACTTTTCCTAAAATAGATAACCAAGTCCCTCAAAAACCCTAATTTCACAATTTTGCCCCTTTGTCGAATTTTTCCTTCCTCTATCCAAATCTCATCTATTTTCTGCAACTTTCTATCTCAAAGATAGAACTCTTTCGTTTCTGCACAAAACCTTCTCAAATTCAAGCACACACCGAAAGGGTTTATCGTAAGCTCGCTCGCTCGCTCTCTCTCTCTCTCTCTCTCTCTCTCTCTCTCTCTCTCATATGGATATTTTTGTGCGTCGTCGTATGTATTTATGCACCTTTGAATATCGATATTTGAAATTTGGAAACGAGGAAGTAATTCAATTTTTCTCCTTTGTGTTATTTTGTATGTGACGATCGTGTGGAGGAGTAGTTTCGATAATTTCGGATGATTGGTTCCTCAATTCAAATTGTTTTCTGATTACTTCACGAGACGGTGGTAAGTTTTAGCAATTTCGATTTTTCGTTTTGATAGTTCCATTTCATTTGTAGTTTTATTTTTGTGGTATTAGGATTAGCTTTCATTGAAAATAGAAGAAGGGAGAGGATTTACAGATGCCTGCATTTAATGGTGAATAAATTGATTTTTTAAGAGATAAGAACGTGTTCGACTTTTTTTTCAGGGGTCACAGTGAAAAAAATGCATTCAGTGGGAAATTCTCGTGTTTGTATAGTTTAAATGATGGCGTTGACAACAAATCAGTTTCAGGTAATAATGAATTTCGTTAATCTTTACTGCATAGATGTGAATGATATTGAGCTGATATAATGATTTCGAATCTAAGAAATTGTTTATGGAGCGACCGGACATTTTGGTGCTTAAATGAATGTTGGATGCACTGGTTGAAACAAACATTTTGATCGATGATTTATGATGTCTTGAATCAATGTTGACGCCCGGTCCAGTTTCTTGATGTTAAGCACCGATACAGATACTTTGTGTTTCATTCTAGGTTTAGGTGTCGGGCAATAACATAATCAGTTCTTTCCTTTTCATTATTGGTCTGCCGACAAAATGTAGTAAATATACCCAAGACATCTCTAACAATATTTGTGCATCACTATGCTTTATCAACTTCATTTTCATCTGCTCTTATTTTCTGAAGCATCAGTTCCTCGGTTTTCAGTTTTTTTCAATTTTAATAGAAATAGATGTTCTTGTTCACTTTATTCAGGGTTCTTGCAGCACTTTCCCCTCCATGCCTTCATCATGGAGCCGAGGAAGCAAGATAACACATTTTTTGCCTACATTCCGCCCGGTTTGCAGAAAAGATAGAATAATCTCACTGAAATGCAGATCGCATTCGAGGTAAGTGCTTGTTCATGTACAGCTCTAAGTTCATGTTGCTTACTATACCCATGTTGACTGTTTGTATCTCTATACAAATTTATATGGATCGGCATTTCTATTTTACGGGAATCATATGGTTTTGTAAGTAGAGTACCTTTCAGGACCAACTTTGGTTGGTTGCTTAAACTCTTTGTATGAAGTAGGATTTCTTTCCTTCAAAATTCTGGTATTTGAATCACTGGATAGGCAAAAGAAAATCTGTGTATTTGACGTGTTTCTGAGCATTGGATAAGTTGTTCACATATCGATTTAAGGATATTTGACAAATGGAGTAGAGTATGCATAAGTAGTGGTGTCCTGCTAGCTCTTGCCCTGCTCATGTTATTTTTATGGATAACCATTTCATTTGGAAATCATTTTATATGTTATGTACAAAAAATAGTTATAGATTGTAGACAAGTTCTCCTTTCAGATGTCGAACAATTTATAAAGAAGGGGAGGTTGATCCTATTCTTATAGCATGAGGCATACATTGAGCTTGTCTTCTCTTTGTGCATCAGCAAGTTTGTCTGGTCAAGATGCACAAATTTCTTGTGATACACTTTGCAGATCCATCAAGTGGATTTCCTGTGCATAACTTGAACTCTCTGCGCGCCAATCTACGTACTTAGCTTTCGTTACGAGATTCTTAATAATTCTACATTTTACACAATCATTTATGGATTGAAGTTATTCTGTTTATAGTGTTCATTGTGCCGTGAATTTGTGTGTTTGTTTGAAGAAGTGTCAAATGGTTCGTCTTTTCAGATACTATCCTATTATGAAACTGATCAAATACTTTGCTTCCAGTGTAGAATCTTCTGTTGCTCTTGGACTGAAGTCAAAACCATTTAAAATATTGGCCTTCAAAGGTAGCAGCCGAAATGATGATTCAGGTGGCAGAGGGTCCCTGAAAAATCCTGTTAAAGTTTCTTATTTGCAACACGAGAGTGAAGAATCCTCTGTGGAATCTCCAAATGTACAGAAAGTTGTTCCTGCCTCTTACACTGAAGCAGCAGATGAAACGACAACCAGGTCTCTGGCTATACAAAATTTATTTAGAAACTGGTTGATGTTACTCCGTACACCATCACAAACCCCACCCACGGAAGGAGGTGTTGAAGAACCTTTGTCAGTTGAAACATCGGAAACGGCAAACACTATGCAAAAGCAAGAAAGAGGTGAAATGTTGAAAGCAGTTTGGTGCTACTTTCTTGGATTGGATGCAACAATAAAGATACCCTTGTTAATCTTGTAAGCATTGCCATCTCTCTCTCTCTCTCTCTCTCTCTCTCTCTCTCTCTCTCTCTCTCTCTCTCTCTCTCACACACACACACACACACATGTGGTGTGGGTATGGTGATGGCCTGGCCTGGTTTATGTATTTGTGTGGCATGAAAACTCTTTTTTTGCTTTGAGAAAACGAAGAATTTAAAAATTCTAAACGAGTGAATATTCGGGATATTGTAATATACAACTATGGTTCCTTCACCACATCCTCCAAGGCCAGAAAGTTTATTAGGGGTGGTTTTTGTATTTATGTTGATTTCCTGGTTTCAACTTTTCTAATTCTCGTATATGTTCCTGTTATACCTCTGTGTTAATTTGTGTACATTGTTACGAGTCAATGAATATTCCCTTGATCTGTCCCCGGTTTTATCGTCTTTCGACAAAGTTATGTTTTCACAAATTCCAAATAGTAATAACGCTTGTAATTTATTCATTTCTGTTACTTTCTAACTTCACAATGACGCACCAAAATTTACTATTCCGCTGTTGATGAATCAGTCTCGTTTATTTTGCAGCACCCCATTGTACCTTGCAGTTAACCTTGTATACGGGCCAGAAGTATCGAAAGAATTAACCCCACTATGGATTCTCGGTCCACTAATCGTGGCTCTCTACATCAAGATGTTTCGTGCAATATGCGGCCTCTACGTATTCAGCTTCAAACAGACGGTCAAAGTAGTCAAGAATCTACCTACTTACTGCGTACTCGTACACGAGTACCTTTTCCGAGGGAAGCTAAAAGAAGCCATACGAGCACGCTTATGGCAACCGATAGCAGATATAAAAAATATGGACTACAAAGAAGCAGCACGAACAAAGATGAAGATTTTGCAAGAGTGGCTGGTTGAAAAGTACCTCGATTACGTCGAATCCATATGGCCTTATTACTGCAGAATAATCAGGTTTTTGAAGAGGGCGAATCTGCTATAGCATCGAATATTTTTCGTCGAAGATTCCTTTTTGGCTGCTAGTTTGTTCGTTTAGGTTGAAATGTTGAGAAGGTACAATTTGTTGAGCCCCTTTTTGTACTGGGGTTCTTCCCTTGATTCAATTAGAGAAAAAAAAGTCAACTGAAAAATGGCAGATTAGGGGTGGTCAATATTTGTACTCATTGTCTACATTTTGAGTTCCTGGTGATTTTGTGGGGCTCTCCTTTCTTGTTTCATGGTTTATAATTGAAGTGATGATCTGATTCATTTATAATAAAATTCTTTGTATGAAGAAATCCTTTATTTATATATTATTATTATTATGTGAAATTCGCGACGAGCATAGGTTAAGCCGTTATTGTAGATGCTACGAGTCTACATTTAGTGAAATGCATCGGGTAGTTTTTCATTTTGGGTTGTTTTCTGAGGTCAAGAAGAAGAGGTGCGTGGATCGTATTCATTCCATCTCTCAGAGCGAGACGATGTTCAAATCTCCATGAGGAGATTAAGTATTCTGATGTCGAGTTCTTTAGCAAATTACTTAAGAATGATGTTCCTAGTTTTCATTGAGTCCATATTGTCTGAATCTCTTTATGTATTCATCGATTCTTGATCTAGTCAAATAGGAGGTCCCAACCCGAACCCCAACCCTCGTTGAGTGTCGTTCTTTAAAAAAAGAAAAAAAAAGTCAAGTTCTATATAGATGGTCAAATCTAGTGTATTTTATTATGCAACTAGTTGAGTTATTGCACGAGAACAGAATTTATCCAAATACATTTCGAGTGACTATATAAAAAATGTGACAATCTTGGTGGCAAGATATATAAATATATCATAAGAAGAAAAAAAATCAACATTCAAATTTGGAATGTAACATGCATAAAAATCCATTCTTTAATTATTTCTTCCAAGTTTATTTCTTCTCCTGAATTTCCCTCCTCCCCAAGAACCTAGTTTCGGAACAGTAGAAAGAAGAAAAATATCCCAAAAACAAGCAAATATTCTTGAAATTCTCACCATTTCCACCACCAATTCTCAAATGGGTATCCTTAATTTTCCTGAAAATGAAATGGGGTTTCGAGTTTTTGCTTAGTATCACAAGTTTCAGCTAAACGCCGTCGTTTCCTTGTTCGTGGAGTTGAAAACAATGGCGGCGAAAATCAATTCATCATCTTCCTATGCTTCTATGTAAGCAACTCAAACTGATATATATATTGAAATAGAAACCAAACGTTTAACAAGGTTGAATCGGGAAGCTTAATCACTGAAAAGCTTCGAGAAACAAGAACATCCTACACTCAGCTCTAAACCTAGAAGACTTGACCTAAAATCAGCTGCTTCTCTTAGCTCAAACTTGCCCTATTTATACTACTCTATAATTAGAAAGTGCTAAACAATAAAGATAAAAGTGCTGAAACAATAACAATGAAATAACGTTTCTTCAGCTGCTTCTTCTCTTCTTCCTCTACTCGGCCACGTGGCAAGCTGGGACCCGTTACTAATAAAAACGTAAAAGTAATAAAAGCGTGTATTTGAAAATGCGTCTTCGAATAGATGGTAGTAATTCTTCTCTGCAAATATCATATTCTTGATTAGGTATTCTGCATGTCTTCTTCGTCTCTCTCCCTTGCATGTTCTTCCCTTCTCTTGCTAATTAATTCTACTCTTCCAATTAAGCTGGTAACAATGCCTCCCTCTAAAATGTCCTTGTCCTCAAGGACAAAAAGCTGGAAAACGTTTCTGAATATCCTCGCAATCCTCCCACGTCGAGTCTTCATCTGGAGCATTAAACCACTTGATGAGCCATTGAGTGACTGCCCTGTTGTTCTTCTGTACCAACCTGCGATCAACAATAGAGTGTGGTTCAAGTAAAATGTGCCCGTGTGCAGTGATTGTAGTAGGTAAGTGTTTTTGGCTGATCAAAGATCCAATTTTCTTCTTAAGTTGAGAAACATGAAATGTGGGATGAATCTTAGAATTCTGTGGCAATTCCAGTGTATAAGCCACCTCTCCAACCCGTTTTAACACCTTGTACGGTCCAAAGAACCTAGCTGACAGCTTGTTATAGGTGTGTGTTCTAGCAGATTGCTGCCTATATGGCTGCAGCTTCACAAACACCCAATCTCCCACCTGAAAAACCCTCTCACTTCTCCTCTTGTCAGTTTGCACTTTCATTCTATTTTGTGCCCTTAATAGTTGTTCTCTGATCACCCTTATAGTGGCTTCTCTGTGTTGTAGACTTCTATCCACCAATTCATTAGGAGATGCCAATGGAATGTAGGGTAAGTGGAGGGGGGCCTTCTGACCATACACAACCTCATAAGGGGTGGTTTGTAAAGATGAATGAAAGGTGGTGTTGTACCACCATTCAGCCAAAGGCAGCCACTGAGCCCATTCCTTAGGTCTTTCCCCACTCATACACCTTAAGTATCCTTCAAGGCACTTATTCACCACCTCAGATTGACCATCTGTCTGAGGGTGATAGGCAGTTGAAGTGTGCAACTGGGAACCTTGAAGTTTGAAGAATTCTTGCCAAAATCTGCTCATAAAGATAGGATCTCTATCACTCACTATGGTCTTAGGCATCCCATGCAACTTGTATATATTTTCCATGAAAAGCTGTGCTACTGAGCTAGCTGTGTAAGGGTGCTTCAAACTTATGAAGTGTGCAGCCTTGCTCAGCCTATCCACCACCACTAAGATGGTGTCTTTTCCTCCAGAATTTGGCAGTCCTCCAATGAAATCCATAGATATGTCCTCCCAGATCCTCTTAGGAATGGGGAGTGGTTGTAATAACCCTGGGGCTGCCACTGTCTCCCCCTTGCATCTTTGACACACATCACATTGTTGCACCCACGTGTGCACATCACTCTTCAGTCCCTTCCAATAAAAGATTTGCTTAACCCTATGGAGGGTGCTATGGATTCCAGAATGTCCTCCCACTGCAGAACTATGATAATGACTGAGAATTTTGTCCCTCAACTCCTTCTCTTTTCCTACCACTAACTTCCCTTTTCTCAATAACACTTCAGCAGTCCATGAATAGGAAGGTTTGTTGTTTTTACCTTCCTTTAAACCTTGAATGATCTTTTGTAACTTAGGATCAGTAACATATGTTTGTTTAATCTCTTCCAAAAAGGAACATTGATGCATAGAGATAGTGAAACAGCTTGCCTCTGGAATGACCACCCTGGACAAGCCATCTGCTACTACATTGTCCCTCCCTCTTTTGTATGCCACTGAGAAGTCATACCCTAATAGCTTAACCAACCATTTCTGCTGAGCTGGGGTGGCCACTCTCTGGTCCATTAAGTACTTCAAGCTCTGGTGATCAGTTCTCACAGTGAAGTGGTTGTCAATCAAATATGGTCTCCACTTTTGAACAGCTGTCACTAAAGCAAGGAGTTCCTTCTCATAAGTGGACAGAGCACATTGAGTCATGTTTAGTGCCTTGCTCATATAAGCTATTGGTTTGCCTTGCTGCATCAATACAGCTCCCATGCCAGTGCCAGAGGCATCAGTCTCAATGGTGAACTCCTTAGAAAAGTCTGGAAGTGCTAGCACTGGTGTGTGAGTCATAGCCTCCTTGAGGGAGTTAAATGCTTGTTGAGTTTCTTCACTCCATTTGAAACTATCCTTCCTCAGCAACTGAGTCAAAGGGTAAGCTATCTTCCCATAGTCTTTGACAAACCTCCTATAATAACCAGTTAAGCCTAAAAATCCTCTCAATTCCTTGATGGTTCTAGGAACTGGCCAGTCTTTCATGGCTTGAGTTTTGCTAGGGTCAGCTGCCACTCCTTCTGGTGTGATCACATGCCCTAAATATTCAATAGAAGAACTCCCAAAGGAGCATTTATTTCTCTTGATAAACAACTGATGCTCTCTTAGAATTTCCAACACTTCCTTCAATTGTGTGAGGTGTGAGTGCCAACTTCCACTGTAAACCAGAATATCATCAAAGAAAACCAAGACAAACTTCCTTAGTTGCTTATGGAAAATCTTATTCATAAGGCTCTGAAAGGTAGAGGGTGCATTAGTCAGACCAAATGGCATGACTAAGAACTCATAGTGCCCATGGTGAGTTCTAAAAGCTGTCTTCATAATGTCTTCTTCCTGCATTCTAATCTGGTGGTAGCCAGATCTTAGGTCCAGTTTAGAGAAAACATTGGCCCCATGCAACTCATCCAACAACTCTTCAATGACTGGAATGGGGAATTTATCCTTGACAGTGTTCTTGTTGAGCTCTCTATAATCTACACACATCCTCCAAGAGTTGTCTTTCTTTTTCACCAACACCACTGGAGATGAGAAGGGGCTGTTGCTGGTTCTGATCACTCCTGAGTCTAGTAACTCTTGCACAATAGCTTCAATCTCATTCTTTTGTATGGCTGGGTATCTATAGGGTCTCACATTGATAGCTTCTGACCCTTCTTTAAGGTGTATCTTGTGGTCATGCTCTCTGTGAGGTGGCAGACTCTTAGGCTCAGCAAATAAATCTGCATACTCATTTAGTAGCTCTGTCATTCCTTCTTCTTCCATGCATTCCATGGAATTCAGACTAGCAATGCATTCTAATGAACTTTCTCCTTGATCAGTGCAGTCCTGAGTTGTGTGTGCACTTAAGGGAGCTCCATCTTGTAAACTTCCAATGCACTGGTAAGCAATCTGAGATGGCTTCTGTAGAATCTTATGCAACTTCTTATTAGAAACTAACTTCACTGAGTTAGGTTGGAGACCCCTCAACACCACTTTTTTACCTAAGTGGTTGAATTCCATTTTCAGTTGTTGGTAATTACTGCATATATCCCCTAAAGTGACCAACCACTGAATGCCAAGCACTAAGTCACAGCTTCCTAAAGGTAATGTCATAACTTCTGCTGAGAATTCCACCCCATGCATCTTCCAAGTGAAGTTTGGGCACTTGAATTTAGTTACAAGCCTGTTTCCTCCAGGCACATTCACAGCTGATGGTTTCATATCCACTAGATCACATCCCAAAGATCTTGCAGTTTGTTCATCCAAAAAGTTGTGTGTGCTTCCATTGTCAATTAAGATGTGTATAGTTTTTCCTTTGGATGATCCAGTCAATCTCATGTTCCTAAAATCATGAGTTCCAGTCATAGCATGTATAGAGACCTGTGAAATCTGCTCATCTCCTTCCTCCATTCTCTCTTCTGTTACTACACTGGGGTTATACTCCAACTCACTCTCTACCATGGTCTCATCCTCAGAAATCTCCATCACATACATCTGTCTCTTCTTGGGGCAGTTGTGATCTCTTGAGTACTTCTCATCACACCAAAAGCAGAGGCCCTTGGCCCTTCTATCATCCACTTCCTGATTGCTTAGTCTTTTTGTTTGAGTAAAGGGTTGGCTATGGTTTCTGGGGTTGGTTGGGCTATTTCTGTTGGAATGAGGGCTAGTGTGGTTGTTGCTCATATAAGTGTTAGAACTATGGTTGGGAATCCTAGTAATGGCTAAAGTGTTTGGTCTGTTAGAAGTGTATGGAGCTCTGATAGGGTTTAGGGTAGGGTTTTGCTGTTGGATGGGGTGCTTTCTGGGAGATAAGGTGAGGGTCTGTTCCTGTAATTTGGCTAGGCTTACTACTTCCATCATATTTTTAGGTTTGAACATCCTAATCTGTAAGGAAATTTCAGGTTTCAATCCTCCAAGGAAGCAACTCACTGCATAAGGTTCTGAGAGATCTACACAATTCATCAACTCATCAAACCTATCCAAATAATCCTGCAGAGATCCAGTTTGTTTGAGATTCATCAGCTCAGACATCGGGTCTTCAAACAGCAGAGTGCCAAATCTGCTATTCAAGGCTCGTATGTACTCTTCCCAGCTCGGAATTTCTCTTGTAAGGCGAGCCTTCATGTATGTCTGGTGCCATTGAAGGGCTCTTCCTTCCAAATGTACAGCTGCCAGCTTCACCTTAGAATTTGAGGGTGTACCATCAACATCAAAAAATTGATCACACTTATACACCCAACTACGCAGATTTGTGCCATCAAACTTAGGAAATTCAACTGAGGAGCACTTAGTGGGCAGCTGATACTCTGTACCTCCTTGAAGATCCTCATGTGTTCCCAGATCTGGAGCTCTTCCACCATCATTATGTGAAGCAAACTGTTGTTGAAACTTAGCCATCATCAAAGACATCATAGCACGGTTTTCTTCCACATTTTTCGTGTTGGCTTCAGCTATTGCTTGCATCTGTTCCCGCATCATATCCATGTCCTTCCTTAGCTCAGCAAACCGTGTACCATCTGCCATGTTTATCCTTCCCAGAACTATGGCTCTAGATACCAATTGTAAGCAACTCAAACTGATATATATATTGAAATAGAAACCAAACGTTTAACAAGGTTGAATCGGGAAGCTTAATCACTGAAAAGCTTCGAGAAACAAGAACATCCTACACTCAGCTCTAAACCTAGAAGACTTGACCTAAAATCAGCTGCTTCTCTTAGCTCAAACTTGCCCTATTTATACTACTCTATAATTAGAAAGTGCTAAACAATAAAGATAAAAGTGCTGAAACAATAACAATGAAATAACGTTTCTTCAGCTGCTTCTTCTCTTCTTCCTCTACTCGGCCACGTGGCAAGCTGGGACCCGTTACTAATAAAAACGTAAAAGTAATAAAAGCGTGTATTTGAAAATGCGTCTTCGAATAGATGGTAGTAATTCTTCTCTGCAAATATCATATTCTTGATTAGGTATTCTGCATGTCTTCTTCGTCTCTCTCCCTTGCATGTTCTTCCCTTCTCTTGCTAATTAATTCTACTCTTCCAATTAAGCTGGTAACATTCTATGCATCTTTCTTCACCTTTTCAATCAAAGCCCAAATTGAAGGTGTGTGCTATTTGTGTGTGTGTGTGTGTGTGTGTGTGTGTGTTTATTTATTTATTTATTGTTTCGACTTGGCATTGTGTTTAATTTGATTTTAGAGAAAAGTTTGAGGGTTTTGCATTTCGAAAGGAGTAGGATAAACTTATGTCCGGCTAGATTAATCGACGTGTTTACGGAGCGTAGAAATCGTGAATCTTTGTGTCTCAAATATGATTTTGGCTTGAAGCTTTGTACATGTGGACATGCTTATATTTATATTTCATACTTGGGTATATTCTAAGGCCTCGTTTGGTTGCGGAGATTAGACGTGATTAACTAAATAATTGGACTTTGTTTGATGTTTCGTATCCCTCAATAACTTGCCTGGTCGACCTGCAAAATATTATGTTATCTTGTCTTTTAGGGAGCTTTTTTGTTTGATGTCCCGGGATCCAATAAAAAAAATCTTATCTTGGCTAATCCTTTCTTGGAAACGAAACGAGGCCTATGTCGAAGACTATTTTTCCCTACGAAAAAATGCATAGTCTAATTGTTGTGTATCTATTTTCAGTTGAGCTCAAGGCTACCACTGTTTGACAGACGGCATTTCGATGCAGAAAGTTCGAGCAGCGTTAAAGGTTAGCTTTCACTTTCTTACAAGCGCTTCAATCGTAAGTTTCAGTTGGATAGTAGTTTTTGTCGATTCTTTTGGACAACCTCAGTATACTGATATAATACTGTCCATTCTTTCGACAATTTTGATCCGGGTTTTATTGTGACAGTTATGCAATCATCCCCGATCGTACACGGAAAGCTAACATTAAACGAAATTTCATCAAAGAGGAAATGCATTCACTTTGCCATCTCCGAAGACCAACAGAGCTCTCCTTCTGAAGATAGCAAGTTAACGAATATTCCTTACGAACAAATCGAAGGAGCTGACGGAAAATCGGGATTTGTTTCTTTTTACGGACCTAATAAACAGAGAAAAGAAGAAGAAAAAGACGAAGTTTTTATCCCGAGCCCTATGACTAATCGAAATAAGTTGTTGTGGGTTGTTGGTCCGACTGTTCTCGTTGCATCTTTCGTCTTTCCTTCACTCTACTTGCGGAGAATACTCTCTTCAATTTTCGAGGATTCTTTATTAACTGGTATATACGAGCATTAATTATCTTTGGTTGTTTCTTGAGTACTATGTTTCCTTATCGGCTTCGAAAACAACACTAACGGGTCATTCTTTTTTTTTTTTTCTGCATGCAGATTTTCTAATTTTGTTTTTTACGGAAGCCCTTTTCTACTGCGGAGTTGCGATTTTTCTTCTACTAATAGACCGTATGAGGAGATATAAGAAGGGGCCCACCATTTACGCATCGACCAATACTACGAACGTTGGGCCTCATTATGGATACAGAATCTCTTCTGTTGCTGTTTTAGTACTTAGTCTTATAATCCCGACAGTGACAATGGGTTTTGTCTGGCCTTGGACGGGGCCCGCTGCTTCTGCCACCCTGGCACCGTACCTTGTCGGAATCGTTGTCCAGTTTGCATTTGAGCAATATGCGAAATATATTGGCTCACCTTCATGGCCTGCTATTCCTATAGTCTTCCAAGTAAGCTCTTTGATCCGTTAATTTGCAGAAACCGACCTCGAATTATTCTATGATATACTTAAAATGCAAATAACCTCTCTTCGGGACAAGCATACAGAAACTGCTCGTTTTTTTCGTAAGAAAAGAAATCGAGTGTTCAAGATTCAAATTATGCAAAAAAAAAAAAAACCTATTATTTCACGGCATGCATTGTTCATATATTATTTCAATTAGTTACGGGTTTTTAGCAGGTTTCCATCGTAATTAGCACTATTGGAAAACAAAATCGATTTTTTGCGGAAGTAAAAAATCAATTCCAATTCCAATCCAACAAAATTTGGAAAAATCGAAACAAAAAAACTTGTTTTGAAATTGGAAAAATTTCGGATTGGAATCGGGCGGAATTCAGAATTTCCGTTTTCTTAGCCTCCTAGAATAATAAGGGCAAGTTGCATGTCACCCCCTATAAATTTTTAATTTTCGTACTTTACCCCCTCAAAATTGAAAAAAGTTAATGCCCCCCTTCCAAATGTTTTACTTGTTGCTCATTGCCCCGATAGCAAAATTCCGATGGATTATTAACCGGAATTGAGTAGTTCTTTTGCACGTGCCCCTTAAAAACATTATTTTTCTACACATTGCCGCTTTAAAATGTTATTTTTGTTGCACGATGCCCACCGAAAATGAGTTTTGGGGCAAAGTGCAACCAAAACAGTATTTCGAGGGGGGTTATCTCTTTTCTGAATTTTCAGGGGGGAAAGTGCAAAAATGGGAAATTTATAGGGGGTGAAGTGAATTTTGTCCTAATAATAGTAATATAAGTGTACTTTCTGAAAGAACAAAAAAAAGGGAATTATTTTTAGAAATTAAAATCGGATCAAAAATCAGAATCTAATATGTATTCCAATTTCGTTCCGAAAAAAAAAATCGGAATTTAAGAAATCCGAAATGAAAAATATTGTTCCGAAATCGCTATTCTGATTGGAATCGACAGAATTCGAAAACTCCTCTCCAACGAGACACTACATACTTGACTATTCTATAATCTATAATTGTGGTTATATTACAAATTGCAATTTCAAGGCATGCTAATTTCACGATCGATTAATTACTTTTTTTCTAATTTTAATTATTTTTCCGTTCGACTGTAAAGGTTTACAGGTTACACCAACTGAACAGGGCAGCACAATTGGTGACAGCTCTGTCATTCACTGTGAGAGGAGCGGAATCGACACCACACAACCTCGCCATAACCGCCTCGCTAACTACCCTTCTCAACGTTCTTCAGTTTCTTGGCATCGTATGTATTTGGTCGCTTTCGAGTTTCATCGTCCGATATTTTCCTTCTTCCACGGCAGAATTTTGAAGACGACTGAGGATTCGGTTAGTGTCGTAACTTATAGTTTCATCGTACCATGTTGTTCGTTTATTTATGGGCGTTCGACGAATTTTAAAATTTGATTTAATAATAGTAATTAGTAAATCTTATCGCCACCTAGGATTCTTGACGAAATCTTATTTTTTTCTTAGTAAATTATTTTTTTTCGATTTTTTATTCGTAACTTATGTGACCGTCGGTCGTTCGTATATCTAGTCTGAATTTCTTGCAATTCTTTCTAATTTGGTCTAGAAATAAAATATGTAATAAAAAAAATTTAAAAAAAAAAGATTATTTATTTAAATTGTTCTTTTGCAGCATGTGACACTTAACCATGGTTGTGTTACTTTATTTATTTATTTTAAAGTATATATGTTTGATAATCAAGGCATCAATTATGTACCTTCTCCTTTGGATTTATTTTTGGGGTTGAATATATAATTATTGATTTTATTTGGTACTTAGTGATTAAGTCAATCTCAATTATGGTCTTCATTGCATTTTTTAATTTGAGAGTTGGTGCACCTCTTCTTGTCTACACTCTCTTGGTTTTACTACCAATGGAACCAACATTAGATGAAAATACATTATTAGGTTTATAGTTTAGACCAAATAATTATTCACTTGATGAATGCATTCTTTTTTATTTATTGTTGTTCATCATACAAACATAATTAGAGTTTGCATAGTTACGTGAATTGGCTTGTCGCAACAGTTGGCTGATAATTTTACAATATATATACATTATACATTAATAAATAAAGAGCAAATTACGACCACCCCTGAGATAAGGTTAAATTACGGAAAAAAAATCCCTCATGATTGGTTAATTACAACTACCCCTCAATCATGAATCTTCTTACACGTCCACCCTTGTTGTGTCAAATTTAGTGGAATCTTTTAGATTATGTGGAATGTTCTCTAATTTGTACCTGTTTTATCCCATTCGAGCTCCACATTTTGAAGCAAGATGATCATTAGATGTGTTTTTTGACTTGTAAATATCAGATTGTGGTGCATCAGAAACTGCATTTTTGCACACAACGAATATAAACTAGAGAATATTCCACTTAATCTAGAAGATTGTATTCATGAACTTTACACCATAAGGATGGACGTGTAACAAGATTCATAATTGAGGGGGTCTTTGTAATTACCCAAGTATGAGGGTTTTTTTCATAATTTAACATTACCTCAGGGGTGTGGTTGTAATTCACCCATATATAATTTGATAGTTGCTAGGTAGTCCCCGTATGTAAGAAGAAGCGATGACTAGAGAGAGATTGGAAAAAGTTCCAAAAGAGTTTGTCCCATCAAATTCCACTCTCTCTCTCTCTCACACAAAACAATCTTCATGGACCAATTTATGTCACTATAGCTACTTGATCCCTCTCCACTCATTATATTTACATTTTCCACCCCAATTTTTTTCAAATTGGACTTATTTGTCTGGTGAATTACAAAATTACCCCCTTAATAAAAACATTGTTGTTTTCTTGCTCTAAAGTACAAGTTTTCACATGGGTTTGGTTTTAGTTTTGTCCTTAAGTTAATTGCATTATGAATCAAATTATTAGTCTCTCCTGTCAATAAATTATTATTAGTCTTTTTTCTCTTGTATTAAATTTGGTATTAGGTCAGATTTGGTTTAGGGGAGATGGAATTATCTGTTCAGATATCAAATGACAAAAGCAGTAATACAATTATTAAACCAAATTGAGGATATTTGACTGTCTTTAATAAAAGGTCTTATCTAAATTAAACCAAATATGTATTTTATGATTCATTTAAAAGCATATTATTAAATTGCAGGATATTCCAATATTAAATTGTCCTATATTCTAAAATCAAGAAACATTTATCGAAACTCTTAATACTTGTGCAAATCTAAAAAACGACTACTGTTATTTAGAAACGGAGGGAGTAGTGTTCTGCTGTCATTCTTACAATCTTTTAATAAGACAATGATGTAATGGATTTATACCAATTAAGTTGACAATTGCTGAATTTCATCTGACCTCATTTCTTAAAAAAAAGTCAAATTCTCTTAAATATATTCCAAAATATTCTTCATAAAATCTTCATCAACTTTGTGTAATATATATTTTTTTATTTTATTTATTTATTTTTTGTTTCTATTCCAACAAGTTGGACTCCAATATTATAAACTTAGATAGATCCCCACCTAATTTCTTGATTTTTTCCCAAACATGGTCCAGTGGTCTCTCTCTCTCTCTCTCTCTTAAATCTTATCTTCTTCAATTTCTTCAACCTCAAAAAAGCAACTCAAAACATGCTCCATACTTCCATGATTGCCCCTGTGTAACACAATCCTAAAAGGTTAAAAGGTAGACAACAAATCTTAAATAAATTATTTAATTTAAATCCCATAAATAAAACTAACTTGTGTCACTAATAAACTTTCTTGTGAACTATATTAAACATTAAAAAAATATATATATATATATATATATATATATATATATATATATATATATAAAGACTCAACCTTTTGTCTAGTCCCATAACAATCCTATGTTTCTGCTGCTGTCTTAAACCAAAATATTCATCACACTTCAAAATTCTTCCACTTTTTTTTTTTTTTTGTGTGTGTGTGTGTGTGTTTTTTTTAAATGGCAAATCTTCACTTTTGCCATCTGATGCTTCTCTTTTCAATACTTACATCCATATTCCATCCGATTCTCGGAGAAATAGATTCCTCGGATTCGTACTTTCTCATGCGAATAAAATCCGAATTCATCGATCCATTCGGCATTCTCGACAGCTGGCTACAAGATTCCAGCATCTGTACATGGAATGGAATCACATGCACAGATGACAGACACTACATTCTAACCTTAAACCTATCGAACTCCGGTCTGAGTGGAACCCTCTCCCCGGATTTCTCGAACCTCGAATTTCTCGAAACGATCGACTTATCTCAAAACCAACTCACCGGTCCGATCCCACCCGATTTTGCAAACCTTAGAAACCTCAAAAAGCTTCTCCTTTTCTCGAATTCTCTTACGGGCGCGATCCCTTCGCAGATTGGCCTCTTGAAGAATCTACAAGTACTAAGAATCGGAGATAACTTTCTCACCGGAGAAGTTGTGAAGAGCATCGGAAACTTAACCGAGCTACAAGTTTTGGGGATTTCTTATTGCCAGTTCAATGGGAGCATACCGAAGGAGATTGGAGAATTGAAGAAGCTGAGATTTTTCGACATGCAGAGCAATATGATTGGTGGGGTTTTGCCTCGAGAAATTGGCGATTTGAAAGAGCTTCAAATGTTTGCAGCGTCGAACAACGAGATCGAAGGGGATATTCCTCGTTCGGTTGGCGGTCTTGAATCTCTCCAAATCTTGAATTTGGCCAACAATACCTTCACCGGCTCGATACCTAAGGAGTTGAGGTATTTATCCAATTTGAAGTACTTGAATTTGCAAGGTAACGAATTAAGTAGCGAAATCCCGTCTGAGATAAACGATTTGATTCGTTTGGAGACGTTGGATTTGTCGAGAAACAATCTCGCGGGGCCCGTAAACATTCTCACCACAAGCCTCAAGAATCTTGAAGTTTTAGCCCTGTCGGAGAATCTTCTGACAGGTGGCATCCCGGAGAATTTCTGCATGAGATCGAATACCTCGAATCTCCGGCGACTTTTTCTGTCGGATAACAAACTCTCCGGCGATTTTCCGGTGGAGATACTGAACTGCACATTCCTCCAACAACTAGACCTCTCCGGCAACAAAATTGGGGGGTTTCTGCCCCCCGAAATCGATAGGCTACAAAGCTTAACCGATCTCTTGCTCAACAACAACAGCTTTGGTGGAAATCTACCGCCACAAATCGGAAACTTGACCGACTTGGAGAGCCTTTTCCTCTTCGGAAACATGATCGAAGGTGGGATTCCTTTAGAAATCGGAAAATTGCAGAGGCTGAAAATTTTGTACTTATACGACAATCAAATGTCGAAAGAAATTCCATGGGAGCTAACGAATTGCACGAGCTTATCCGAAATCGATTTCTTCGGAAACCATTTTTCGGGTTTTATTCCACCGACTATTGGAAAGCTCAAGAATCTTGAGATTCTTCAATTGAGGCAGAACGAATTGACGGGCCCTATTCCTTCGAGCTTAGGCTACTGCAGAAAGCTGCAACGGCTCGTTTTAGCTGATAACAAGCTCGAGGGGCCGTTGCCCCCCACTCTTTCGTTCCTCAACGAGCTTTTTCTCGTCACTCTATACAACAATTCGTTATCGGGCCCACTCCCACAGTCCCTATTCAATCTCAAAAACCTCTCCATTGTTAACTTTTCGCACAATCGGTTTAGTGGATCCGTTCATCCGTTAACGGGTTCGGATTCTCTAATCGTTTTGGACTTGACCAACAATAGTTTTTCGGAGAATATTCCTTACGGAATCTTCTCGTCTAGAAACCTCACTCGCCTTCGCCTCGCGCGTAATTTTCTCACGGGTGTTGTGCCTTCCGAGCTTAGCCAGCTCAGCGAGCTCCGATTTCTCGATTTGTCGTTTAATAATTTAACGGGGGAGTTGGAGAAAATCGAGCTTTCGGGATTGACGAAGCTCACTCATCTCATGCTTAGCAATAACCGATTTTCGGGGCGAATTCCCACCTCATTAGGGAGATTGCAAGAGCTAGGTGAATTAGATCTTTCGTTCAATGAATTCAACGGAAGTGTTCCATCGGAACTCGGTAACTGTTCGAGAATGCTGAAGCTTTCCCTCAAGAGCAATCGATTATCCGGCTCGATCCCACCGGAGATCGGAAATCTCGGTTTCTTGAACGTGTTAATCCTGCAAAGAAACAATCTATCCGGCGCAATCCCGCCCACAATCCAGAATTGCAAGAAGCTGTACGAGCTCCGGCTATCGGAAAACAGCCTTACCGGAAAAATACCGCCGGAGATCGGCGCACTTGGGGATTTACAAGTGATTCTCGACCTGAGTTTCAATCGCCTCTCCGGCGAAATCCCACCGTCGATCGGAGATTTAATGAAGCTAGAAAGATTGAATCTTTCTCACAATCAACTCGCCGGAAAAATTCCTGTATCGCTGGGGGAATTATCGAGTTTGCACCGGATTAATATATCGGGGAATCTTCTACAGGGGCAAATACCCACTAGTTTTTCAGGGTTTCCGGCCAGTTCTTTCTCGGAGAACGGCGGCGGTGGGTTGTGCGGGGCGCCGCTGGAATCTTGCTCGGAATATTCCGGCGGGAGGAAGGTGTGGATGTCGGAATCTGAGGTGGCGGGGGTTATAGTGGCGATTGTGTTCACGTCGACGCTGATTTGCTTGTTCATGGTGTATCTGATGGTGAGGATGTGGTGGAACTGGAGGAAGGTGGCGGTTTCTTGCTCCGACAACAATGGCGGCGGATTTCATGAGCAGAAGAAGGAGGAGGAGGAGTGGGTTTATGGAGAGGAGGTGGTGGTGGAGAAGAGTAGTGACCATCGCTTTTGGAATTCGAATTCCATGGCGGCGGCGGCGGTGGCGGCGCCGCCGCAAGACCGTGACAAGTGGATTTCTATTTTTCAGTTCAAGTATTTCAGCTCAGCTGCCACTAAGATTAATAATCCAATTGTTTGATTTAATAATAATAAAAAAAAAAAAAACATTAATGAATTTTTGTGTCTTTGAAAATATGTAAATAATCACGATGTAAACGAGTCGATTTCGAGTTGAGTTTTAGTCTATTCGACTCTGATGAGTGATGAGTTTAAGTAAATTTCAACGAGCTCGAGCCTAAATACTTAGGATTCAAGCTCATACGAGTGTTCATGAGTCAATTAACGAGTTTTCGTACACCAATATTTGTTTTTCTTTAGTAATTCGTAATTGAAGTTTTCGTACGTGTGCCACGTTACAATTCGTAATTCAAGTTTCTACTGCGAATAATTTTTTTTAATGGTGTCAGCACTTGCATCATTTGCAATCCTAAGAAGAGTGCATAAGACGTAGGTGACGTCACCTCGCTATTGGTATTTTTAAATTTCGTTTCAAGACGAAATTACTGATAATGTAAGCGCTTGCATCATGTGCAGTCTTAAGATGAGTGGATAAGACGTATGTATCAGCTTACGATTGATAATTTAAGTTTCGATCGAAAATAATATCGTTGACAATGTAAGCGCTTGAGAACTTATATGGCGACAAAGATATGTACTGGCGCCAAAGAAGCAAAGCTCATTGGATGAAGGAGGGCGACAGAAATACTAAGTTTTTTCATGCTAGGGCGACTACTCGAACAAAGAGGAACCAAATGGACAGACTTAAAGACAAGAATGAGATTTGGCAATCGGAGGAAAGGGCGATTGAGTCGATCATCTCCGAGTATTTTGCGGATATCTTCCGGACTTCTGAACCCGATGAACAAGAGATAGATGAGATTTTGCAGACGGTCGAGCCGCGGGTGACTGCGGAGATCAACCAGAGGCTCTTGCTCCCTTTTTCGGCGGATGAGGTAACTCTAGCGCTTTCCCAGATGTCACCCCTTAAATCTCCCGGCCCTGATGGCCTTCCTATATTGTTTTTCTCAAAATATTGGCACATAATCAAATCTAGCGTATCCGATTGTGTCTTAGATTTCCTCAATAACAAAAACCTCCCCCATGCTCTTAATTTTACATTTATTGTGCTTATCCCCAAGTTGGCCAAACCCGAAAAAATCACAGAGTATAGGCCCATCAGCCTTTGTAACTTAGTCTATAAACTTGGGTCTACATGCGACCTTACATGAACACCATTATTTCTCAAACACAGTCAGCATTCGTTCCAAACCATTTCATTACTGATAATGTGTTGGTTGCTTACGAGGTGAATCATTTTATTAGGACTAATCTTAGCAAAACTTCTAATTACATGGCCATTAAACTTGACATCAGCAAGGCATACGATCGAATCGAGTGGATTTTTTCTGAGGAAAATCCTAGCCCGACTTGGTTTCTGGCCCCACTTTATTGAGATTAGGGCTGGCAATCGGACCGTGTGAGCCGAGCCTGGGTCGGCTCAAGCTCATATACCATCGGGCCTCATTATTATAGGCTCAAGCTCAAATACCATCGGGCCTCATGCCTATAGGCTCAAACTCGGCTCACACATTTTTTCGGGCTTCGGGTTTATATCGAGCAATAAACAAATTCATATTTTACAACTTTGCAGTCGACATATTAAAGAAAAACAAAAAAAAACTTCGCAGTCCAAGCGGAAAATCTAGACTATTCATTGAAAATCAAAATAAGCTTAAAAAATAAATAACTAAATAAAAAATCATAGTCTGTTCATTAAAACAAATAAAGCTTAATATTGCAAATATTTAATCCTTAATTAATTATACTAAAAAATGCATCCGAGGCCAAAATGAAAAAAAAAATCATAAAATAAAATAACTAGAAGCAATTCTAAATGTCCTTAACTCTTTTCGAAAATCTTGAGACCTAAAATAAAAAAAAGGACAACAAATATATATATATATATATATATATATATATATATATATATATATATATATATATATATATATATATATATATATATATATATATATATATATATAGTCGGGCTTTATTCGGGTCGAGCCATGGTAAGCTCAGACTCGGCTCATAGTTTAATCGGATTTAATAAAACGGCTCAAACTCGGCCCGGCTCACAATTAATGGGGCTCGGCTCAAATAAAATCGGGCCGAGCTATCGGGCTTCGGGTAGGCCCGGCTCGATTGCCGGTCCTAATTGAGATTATTATGCTATGTGTTTCCACTGTCTCTTACTCTTTTTCGTTTAATGGTGCTCAGTTTGGTTTTGTTAAGCCGGCTCGGGGGCTTCGCCAGGGGGACCCTCTATCTCCATACCTATTTATCTGTTGTGCGGAGGTTCTAATTTCAATGGTGCACGGGGCAGTGGCGGGTGGCAATCTCCAAGGGGTCCAATTGCCCCGTCGCCCCAGTTATTTCTAATCTTTGTTTTGCAGATGACACCCTTTTATTTTGCCGGGCTTCTCTTTCACACGTTCAAACATTGAAGTCTATCCTAGATAGTTATGCGAGTGCCTCGGGTCAGGAGTTGAATTTTGAGAAAACAACTATGAGCTTCAGTCCTCAAACTCCGATGCAAATTCGAGTTATGGCGCATGACATCCTGGGCTTCCAGATTGTTGATCAACACGAAAAATACCTTGGAATGCCAGCAATACTTGGACGAACCAGGAAAGAAATTTTTGCAAGTCTACGAGAAAGAGTTTGGTATAAAATACGCGGATGGGGGGAGAAACACTAATCTAAAGCAGGCAAATAAACTCTCATAAAATCAGTTTTGCAGGCGATACCATCATATATCATGAGTTGCTTTGCTTTGCCAATTGGGATTATCCAGGATGTTGAGGCAGCGATCAAACGATACTGGTGGGGGTCAAGAACGAATAGAAAGATGGCATGGATTTCCTGGCAGAAGATGTGCAAACCTAAAAGTGGAGGGATGGGGTTCAGGGATTTACGGTGCATAAATATGGTGTTACTAGCGAAACAAGTTTGGTGTATTTTGACCAATCCGTCTATTCTCTTGACAAAAATCCTAAAAGCCCGATATTTCCCTGATAGTGACATCCTTCACGCGTCGACAGGTTCTCGTCCGTCGGCCACGTGGCAGAGTTTTATAAAGGCTAGACCATTTCTTCTCGTTGGCCTACGGAGACGTATTGGTGACGGCTCTGACACGGCTATATGGGGTGATCCTTGGCTTAGGGAGGACGGGAATTTCCGTGTGATTACCCGGAGGTCTCCTTCCTCTCCATTTCCGAACAGAGTCGCTGACCTTTTGGACCCAAGTGGCACTTCTTGGGATGTTGATTTGATCTACGAGAATTTTTGGCCAGTCGACCACCAGAGGATTCTCGAAATACCTGTCGGCGGTCCAAATTCCAAGGATTTATGGGTTTGGCACTGCGCAAACTCGGATAAGTTTTCTGTTCGTAGCTGTTATTATTTAATCTTTCAGTCAGGAAGTTTTGGAGTGGGACATGGAGGGAAGGCTGCAACTACCTCAGGTGATGTCTTGGCTCCCCATGGAAATGGCTTTGGCAGCTTGCTTTTCTACCTAAAATTAAAATTTTCTTGTGGAGAGCATGTTTGGATATCCTGCCCACAAACGTGACCCTAACCCAACGAAAAGTGGCAGCTTCGTCAAGCTGCCCCCGCTGTGGTTTCCATTCTGAGACCATAGTACAAGCGATTCAAGAGTGCTCCCGAATGCGAGGAGTGTGGACTGCTGCCCCATTTTTTCTACCAGACCTTGGCTATCAAGACACGATGTGGCAGCTTCTTTTGAAGTGGAAGAAACACCTTTCCGCGAAAATTCTTTTCCTTGCTACGGTTACTGCATGGTGTGCATGGTTCCATCGTAACAAATACTTGTATGAAGGGACAACCTTCGAGACAATAGACATGCTATCTTGGAGTACGACGTTTCTCCATTCTTACACGCATGCGAATCATGTATTACTTATGCATCAGGTTTCTAGCATCATCGCGTCATTTGGGTTCCTCCTCCCTATGGTACACTCAAACTCAATGTCGACTCGGCGTTTCCAAAAGGGCAAGACTTCTATCGGGTTTCTATCGTGGCGCGAGATTGGGAGGGACGATGTACTTTCTGGTGTACTCGGCAACTCTTGGGCAGGCCTCGACCGGTCGATGGTGAAGCACAAGCAGTTCGGATTGTCGTGGAGTTAGCTAGTCAAAAAGGATGGAACTCGGTTATTGTGGAGGGTGACTGCCTTCAAGTCCTCCGAGATCTCCGCGAAGGCAACAAATCGCTGACTAGTTATGGGGCAATTCTTGACGCCATTTATGTTTCGATACAATCTTTCCTTCATTTGGAATTTCACTTTGTTAAGCGATCAGGTAATAGGCTAGCACACGCGTTTGCTTCTTCTGCTGCTCTTGCTTGTAATGAAGGAACCATTATCCTTCGAACTTGGCGGTTTTTGCCTAATTAATGCATTTATTCTTTCCCTTCAAAAAACTAAGATTAGTGAATAACATATGCTTGTCACTTAAAATGGGTTCTTTGAATTAGATTTATATTAATCTTAAAAATTCTTTTTTTTTTCTCTTTTTTTTTGATGTAAAAAATATTTTGAAAGACAAAAAAAAAGTGTGAAAGGGCCAAAGCCCATCTCGATCGGTTGAAAAGACCAATAAAAGCCTTTAGAAAGATAAAGGTCCATTAAATTCCAAATGGGTCCCTTCAAACGTCTCAAATAAAAGCTATAATTTTTTTTTCTTTAATTGAAAACAAAGTTATTAATTTATACATTAATTAATAAGTTATTAATGTATAATATTATTTATTATTCTTAATATCATTATTTTCAATAAATACTGAAAATATTTAGATGAAACATTAGACGGTGAAGAAACTAAAGAACTGCGCAAATGCAACAATGATATGAATTATTGCAACACAATGAATGTTGAATATTGTGATGTATATGTATTTGAAGAGTTATATTCATATGCATTGTTTATTCAAAGGGTAAATTACAACCACCTCTGAGGTATGGTTAAATTATGAAAATCCCTATTTTATTTGGATTATTACAACTATCCCCAATTATAAATCTTCTTACACGTTCACCTTTGCGGTTTCAAATTTAGTGGGAATCTTCAAGATTATACGGATAATTATCACTTTTGTATCTGCTTTATTCCATGCGAACTCCGCATTTTGAAGCAAGATGATCATAATATGTATTTTTTAGCTTGTATATTCAGATTGTGGTACATCAGAACCTGAATTTTTATGCAAAACGAGTTCAAACTAGAGCACATTCCACGAAATTTCGATAATTATGTTGAATTTGACACAATAAGGGGGAAGGTGTAAGAAAAAATCATAGTTGAGGGGTAGATGTAATTATCAAACCAAAAAGGGTTTTTTCGTAAATTAACCATACTTCACGAGGCTAGTTGTAATTTACCGTTTACACAAAATTAGAGCTACTTTATTAATATAATAAATTTTTTAATTAAAAAAATATTATTTTCTCTTCTTAAACAAAACTAAAAAAAATTACATATCAATTTGTTTAATAAAATTGGGATTTTAAATATTATTGAAAGAATTTATGGTCCCGAATTCGTTTAATACAGAGATGTTGTTGAAGGTGTTATGACACTTGAACAAACAAGCAGCGGGAATATAAATACAAAAGAACAATACTCAGAATTAAAAATGTTCACAAGTAAAAACTTGTGAACTTGCCCTTTACAGGACGGAAAATATATTAAAATCAGTATTCCAAGAATACAAACAGAAGAGTGCGAAAACTTCTTCCTTATGAGTGATCTTTTTCAAGATCACTCTTACAACCAAATCTAGATACTAAAAGAAAGATATCAAAAATTCTAGATTTCAAAGAATGTACTTATAAATAGTACGTACAACAGATCCTAGAAAACACACTAAAATTCTCGAGATTAAAACTTCAGCTCTCTATTTTGTTTTCTCGAAATCTGTATTAATCTTGAGTCTTGAGTTTGGTATTTATAGACTTGCCAAGCTTCCACTCTTCAGCCCATGATCTGCAAGAAAACCAACCACAAGAGCACTCAAGATAATGGGTTAGTGGGTTAGTTAGGAAGTTAAGATAAATCCCATAATTAAATCCACTAAGCACTACTTAGCCCTACTAAGCCCACTAACTAAGATTTAGTTTAGAAATTAAGAAAAGTTAAAAACACATTGTGAATTTAATTCACGTGTTTCAAACTCCCCCTTTTTAACTTTCTGATCAAAACTAAATCTTAGTCAAAGACTCCCCCTGAGATATTGCTTGAACTCCCCCTGAATTTGATACCATTTGAAAAACATAGAAACAATAAATTAAAACCAAATTCAGCAAGATAGTCCAACAAAAAAAATAATCAAAGTGTAGTCCTAAACAAAAGTTCAGAGGGAAAATAAACAAAACACAAAAATATTGTTTATGAAAACAATCTAAAGTAAAATATCCAAAGTCTCCAAGGTCTCCTCAGTTTCAGCTGCTGCTCCTCCTCCATCACTAGATCCACTGCTTTCTTCTTGAGCTTCCCCCTCTTTCTTTGCCTCCTCTTCATTGACTCCTTGCTCTCTGCCTCTAGCATCCAAGGGATGAGATGTTCCTGCTTCATTTTCATGATCTTTTTCTCCCCCTTTTTGATCAGAAAGAGCCTTCTGAATCATCTCCACCATGGACTGATGATAGGTAATCTGAGCTAGAGAATGAGTAAGCTGCTGCAATAGAAGATCTCTAGGAACAGACACAAGAAGGTTAGAAGTGTTGTCAACATGAGGTGCAACACCCTCAGTACCAATGTTATTTTGACCTGATTCAGTTGAGAGAAAATCATCTCCATTCCAGGGAAGATCTTGAACATGAGGAGCCCTCAGAAAATTTTGAGACACAGTGATCATGCCTTGTGGGGTGTGAAGATATTCTGAGTCATCTTGGCCCAAGTTTTGAGAAAGTAAGATGGAATAGATGAGAGAAGGATAGGGAAGATGAGTGGAGGGTGAAATTTTCTGGGCAAGATGACCAATAGTATCAAAGAACAGTTTGCCAAAATCCACTGGTAAACCCATCCCCAATTTGTACATGAGTACAGCATGAGGCTTAGTTACCACAGAGACATTTTTGGATGGAATCCAATTAGCCACTGTGAGTCTAAACAGGACAGAGTAGAAAGCAGTGAGTTGAGAGACTTGAAATTTTCTTGGGTGTGCAGGCCAATTTCTTAAACGGTTTCCAGAAATAACTTTGCAAATTTCAGTAAAATCACCATAGTTATCCTCATCAATCACAGTAGGAGTGTGTAAATGAGAGTTGATAACTTTGGGAGAAAAAGAATAAATGGCATTACGCACAAAAACTTTGCCAAAGTTTGGAGAGTTTTTCTTTAAAAAAGAGGTTTGCAAATTGGCATAAAACTCTTTCACAACCAAGGGATCATAAGAGCAGGCAATCTCAACTAGGTTAAGGATTTTTCTTTGGTGAAGAAAAGCTGTTATCCTATGCTTATCAAATTCTTCCTTAGAAATTTTCTTCTCCTCAATGAAATGACAATTCATGACTTGAGGACTCAACAGTGAATCAGACTCAAAATAGAAATTAGTACTGAAAGCATTTGTTACCTCAAAAGGGGTTGACAAGTTCTTCCCATCCAGGTCTGGTTCTTCTTCTTCTGAGGAATCATCATCTTCTGAATCTTCAAGTTCATCAGGAACATATGCTGGTTCAGGTGATGCAGCACGTGGGGCAACACCTTCTTCCTGCTGAGAAGAGTCTTCAGAGGATTCACTTTCGGAATCAGAAGAGGACAAGTTTTTGCGAAAAGTAGCTAGTGGAACCTCCCAACTGTCTTCACTTTTCTCTGATTCTTCAGCCTGAGGAGGAATTGTATCTGCTTGAGCTGCTGCTTCTGCCAGGGTTTCCAGAGGATCTCCCTGAGGTTCTGATGGAGTTTCTTCTGTAGTGGTGAACTCCTGAGCATCGACAAATGGAATGTCTACATGCTCTGCTGATGACATTCCAGAGAAGTCAGGCATTTCTTCATCCTGATAAGGGGCAGCATCCTCAGCAGCATTCTGAGGAACATTTGCAGCAACACCTTCAGAGACAGGTGCAGCAACACCTTCTGAAACAGGTGCAGCAACACCTTCAGGAACAGAATGTTGAGAGGCTGCTGTTGCCATGCTGGGCTGCGACGTCTCCCCCTGAGTTGATGCTGGGGAAGGTGAGTTGTTGGATGAAGACTCAGAGGAGCTGGAGGACAAGGCTTGAGCCTGTGGTGCAGCAAAGGTAGGATCCCCTGCTTCGTCATCAGTTTCTTCATCTACCAGATGAAGACCTCTTCGTGGGTTTGTCTGGACTGGAGTGCGGCCACCTCTGCTTCCTCTTCTTCCACCTCTGCTTCCTCTCCGGGGAGAGTTTTCTCCTCTTCGGCGTTGAGGCACCGCAGTGTTCAGATCTGGAAAAGGGTTCGTGCGCTTTGACCGGCGCGTTGGAAATCTTCCGGCGGTGGAAGAGGGACCCACAAAATCAAAGTTGTCTGGGTCAATCGGGTTCAGCTCGTCGCCGGGCTCAATGTAGCTGATAGGAACAGCTTCAAAGTTGATTGGATGAACGATGATGGCCAGATTTGGGTCTGCTGGTACAGGTGCTGCAGCATCGTTGTGGACATCACCATCGACGGCTGGAGGAGGATTTCTAGGTGGGGATGCCATGATACAGTAGATAAAGTAAAATTGCTTCTTTGTGCTTTTGATTTTTGAGTGTGAATTTTGTGAGAAGAAGCACGAAATTTATAAGCCCTAATTTTTGCTGAATAAGAAAGAAAAAATTGAAGTGGAGAAGGTGAAGAAGTGGTGTCCGTTTTTCTTGGGGAGAGTGTGATTAAGGAGAATAAAATTTCCTTGGCAGTTTAAAATAAAAACGTGACACATGGCACAATAAGGAGTGGACTTAGTGGAAAATAAAGAATTAACCCATGTACCCATGACCCATATAAATAGGGATAATTAAAATGAAAAGAGAAAAATCAATAAAACCGTAGCACTCAAGAAATATTCACAAATAATAGAAAAAATACATTTATTAATGATTAATAGTGAGAAAAATTTGCTGACAGGCATAGATACTATTATCTGTATATTTATATATTTATTATTATATATATATATATATATATTTATTTATTTATTTTTTTTTTTTTTTTTTTTTTTTTTTTTTTATATATATAAACTCTTATTTTCAAGTCAAACAATTCACATGGAACATGATCAAGTGTTCAGTTTGAAGGTTCCTCAGTTACTAAGATATGACTATCAAAATAGAGGAGTTTGACTTATGTGAGTGTAATTATTTGTCTAAATGTTTACATGAAGCATGATCACGTTTCAAGGTGAAAGACTTCCAGTTACTGATTTAGAAAATAATACATCACAGTGAAGTCATTATTTAATGAAGCAAATGCTTCAGTAAATTGTGTTGCAGCTTAAGATATTTGATGAGGTGCTGCAACACGTTTTAGGACATGTTTATTGAGTACACATCCCGAGAGATTTTCTGAGTTTTGAAAACCTCTCATAATCTAATGCCTTTGTAAAGATGTCAGCCAGCTGATCTTCTGTAGGGATGTACTTTAAGCACACTATATTTTTCTCAACTATATCACGAATAAAATGATGTTTAATATCTATGTGTTTAGTTCGTGAGTGTTGAACGGGATTTTTTGAAATGTCAATAGCACTTGAATTATCACAATATATGGTCAGGGTATCACTGGTTAACCCATAATCTCCCAACATTTGTTTCATCCAAATTAGTTGACCACAACACCCTCCAGCAGCTACATATTCTGATTCAGCTGTTGAAAGAGATACACAGTTTTGCTTTCTACTAAACCAAGAAACTAGATTATTCCCCAAAAAGAAACATGCACCTGATGTGCTTTTTCTGTCACTAATATCCCCAGCCCAATCAGAATCACTAAAGCCTATCAAGTTTGTATTTGTGTCTTTGAAAAACTGAATCCCTAAGTCTACTGTACCTGCAACATACCTAATAATCCTCTTCACAGCTTTAAGATGGGTGACCTTGGGATTTGCTTGATATCTGGCACACACACAAACACTAAACATAATGTCAGGCCTGCTTGTTGTTAGATACAGAAGGCTTCCAATCATGCTTCTGTAGAGAGTGCTGTCGACATCTTCTGCAACATCATCCTTAGACAGTTTTTGGCTGGAACCCATTGGAGTTTTCATGTGCTTGGCTGATTCCAACTCAAACCTTTTAACCAGATTGAGAGCATACTTCTTCTGATTAACAAACATTCCTTCACCTGTCTGTTTGATTTGGAGTCCTAAGAAGTAATTCAACTCCCCTACCATACTCATTTCAAAAGTGTGAGACATTGAATCTACAAAAGACTGTAAAAGGTTAGCACAAGTAGAGCCAAAAACAATGTCATCAACATATATCTGAACAATAATGATATGATTATTAGTTCTTCTAACAAATAGGGTTCTGTCTGCCTCCCCTCTATTGAACTGTATTTCAAGTAAGAAGTCAGTGAGTCTTTGATACCATGCTCTAGGAGCTTGTTTAAGACCATACAGTGCCTTCTTAAGCTTGAAAACATGATTAGGTTTGGCAGAATCTTCAAAGCCCTTTGGCTGTTCAACATATGCTTCCTCATTTAAAACCCCATTCAGAAATGCACTTTTGATATCCATCTGATACAGTTTGATTTTAAGAAAGCAGGCTATAGCAAGAAGTAATCTAATTGATTCAATTCTAGCTACTGGAGCAAAAGTCTCATCAAAGTCTATACCCTCAATTTGAGTGTATCCTTGTGCTACTAACCTAGCCTTATTTCTAACAACTGTACCTTTTTCATCAGTTTTGTTTTTGAAGATCCATTTAGTCCCTATCACATTTACATGGCTTGGTCTGGGAACTAAGTACCACACATCATTTCTGATGAATTGATTCAACTCTTCATGCATTGCATTTACCCAGAATTCATCCTTCAGAGCTTCTGCAATATTCCTGGGTTCCACTGAAGACACAAAACAAGTGGTTCCAGTTAGTGCACATTCAGAAGATAAATTAGCAAATCTTACCATATCTCTGTAGTTCACTCTCTCTTTTCTTCTGGTTCTTATTCCACCAAAGATATCACCCACTACTTGAGTTGATGGGTGATTTTTCTGGATTCTGCTTGATGGTTCCTTTCTGCAGACATCTAGGGTTGGTTGCAACTCAGTCTCTGTAGGATGTGTTGAGTCAGATGTGGTGACACTTGGCTCAGCACCTTCTTCTCTTGAGACTGGACTGTTTGTGTCTGGGCTTTCTGTGGCAGAAGTGTCTTCTTCTGTTGTTTCCCTTTCAGCAATCAAGTCATCAACTTCATCTTCAGCTGTTTTACTGCGGAGATCAGCAAAGTCATCAAATACCACATTTACAGATTCAATAATGGTTCGAGTTCTTAGATTGTATACTCTATAAGCATGACTGTTATTAGAGTATCCCATAAACAAGCTCAAATCACTTTTTGAATCAAATTTAGCTAGATGATCTCTATCATTTAGAACATAGCAGACACACCCAAACACATGCATGTATTCTAGATTAGGTTTCTTACTATAAAGAATTTCATATGAAGTCATCATAGATCCTAATCTTAGATACACACGGTTTGAGATGTGACAGGCTGTGTTGACAGCCTCAGCCCAAAACCTTTTAGACAAATTTTTTGCACTCATCATCACCCTAGCCATTTCCTGAATAGTTCTGTTTTTCCTTTCAGCAATGCCATTTTGCTGAGGAGTTTTTGGAGCAGAAAATTCATGCTTTATTCCCTTTTTATTACAAAAAGCAAAAAATAAAGCATTCTCAAATTCTTTTCCATGATCAGATCTTATCCTACGAACAGAAACTTGAAATTGAGTTCTAACAAACCTGTACAAATTTTTGAAAACTTCAAAGGTGTCTGATTTTTCTCTCAAAAAATACACCCAAGTATATCTTGAAAAATCATCAACACATACAAAGACATATTTTTTTTCACCTAGACTTTCTACCTCTATAGGACCCATAAGATCCATATGTACAAGTTCAAAACAAATAGTGGTACCAACGTGTTGCAACACTTTGTGTGGTACTCTGGTTTGCTTTCCCTTCTGGCACATTCCACATATAGGAATATCCTTGATCTTGAGATCTGGTACTCCTCTTATGGCATTGTACTTGTTGAGAAGCTTCAGATTCTTGAAGTTTGTATGTCCTAGTTTCTGGTGCCACAGCTCTACTTCACTTACTCTTGAACTCTTGCATGAGATGGTGTCACATGTTTGATAGCAATTATCCATTGATCTGGAACCTGTAAGTACACAATGATTTTGATTATCAAACACAGAACAACAGTATTTATCAAATTCTACACGTAGATCATCATCACACAATTGACTGATACTAATGAGATTTGACCCCAATCCTTCAACATGTAAAACATTTGAGAGTTTTGGAAGCCCCTCAATACTGAGTGTTCCACGTCCAACCACTTTGCCTTTAGCTCCTCCTCCATAGGTTACACGTCCTCCATTAAGTGTGTGGTAGTTTGATAGAAATTCCCTTGTTCCAGTCATGTGCCTGGAGCATCCACTATCAAAGTACCATGAACCTGAAATGTTAGCATTTAAAGAGGTGTACACTGCTTTGCACAAAAATTTACCTTTGGGAGTCCATATTTTACACTCCTTTTTGGTAGATTCTACCTTTTTCTTTGAAGTGTTCCTTGAAGTGTTGTGGCTTATTTTATACAACATTTTGTCACTGCTGAGTTTTTCACAAAATGGACGAATGTGTCCTGGTGAGAAACAGTAATGACAAACATAACCTCTTATTCTGGAATCTGGAGTGGTGACTGTGGACTTCCTGCAATCCTTTCTGTTTGCACCCTTCTCTTTTACAAAGACAATTTCTTTCTTCTTAACTGGCTTCATTTGTTTTTTGAACCCTAGCCCTTCATGTTTGTAGTGCTTTTCCATTGACACAATCTCTTCGAGCTTAGTTGTGCCAGTGTTCATCCTCTTGATTGCTAGAGTTGCCTTTTTGAGTTCTTCTTTCACTTTTGCCAGTTCAAGATCCTTCTTGGTGATTCCAACCTCCAAATGTGTGATTGTTTCTTTGAGGGAGGAATTTTCCTTGTTGGCTGCATCTAGAGCTTGAGTCTTATACTCCAAGTTTCTGATCAGCTTTTTACACATTTCTTCATCATCACTGACTGCTTCATTACTGGATTCTGCTGCATTCACAGAAATAGAGTTTAAACATGTATATTGATCAGTATTTAACTCACAAATTGAAAGTGTTTCAGAAAGTGTTGCAGCATCCAGGGAGACTCCTTGGGATTCTGTTTCAGTGGAACTTCCAGTAAGATATCTGACAGAAAGAGCTTGTTTAGAGGATTGCTGTTCCTCTGTCTGTTCAGGTTGTTCTTCCTCCTCATCACTGACAGCACAAATCAAACTCATTCCTCTCCTTCTCAAGGTATTTGCACATTCATTAGCATAATGTCCAAATCCTGAACAGGCCCTGCATTTAATATGATCCAAGTTAGGTGGTTCAGAATTTGAACGAATAAAAGAAGAATTTTTTAAATTGTTTTGAGAAGGTGTTTGAGGAAATGTTCTCTGTGGAATAGATCTGTTCCGGGGCTGAGTTTGTCGATTTTGTGGAGACCCTTCTGAAAATAACTGCCTGGGCTTGATTCCACTTCGTCTGTACGCCCTATTGAATTTCTGAATCTGAAATGCCACATTATTGAGGCATTCTTCTGCATCATCATCATATTCCGGAGCAACATCTTCCTTCTCTAATTCTGCCTGGAGTGCATTTGAGATAGCCTTTCCTTTCTCCTTTCTTTGATCTTCGAAGTTCATCTCTCTGGACTTGAGACTTCCTATTAATTCGTCCAGCCGTAGAGATGATGTATCTTTAGCCTCCTCAATAGCAGTAACCGTCATGCTGAACCTTTCTGGAAGAGTTCTCAATACCTTATTCACTAGTGTCTCGTTGCTCAAAGGACCACCTAAGGATTGAAATTCATTAGCCAAGTCAATCAGCTTCTCATTGTACTGAGAAATTGTTTCAGTTTCCTCCATTCTCAGTCTCTCAAATTTGGAAGAGAGTAATCTGAGCTTGGTTCTTTTGACACTATCTGATCCCTCACAATGTAGCTGAAGAATTTCCCAAGCATCCTTTGCAGAAGTGCATACAGAGATTAATTTAAACATTGTTAAATCTACTGAATTGAAAATTGCATTTAACGCCTTTGAGTTTTGATTAGCATTTGATAGATCGTCTGGTGTCCACCGTAATTCTGGAGTTGGAAAAACATCTCCGTCCACATCTGTGATAGTTGGTGGCTTCCATCCAGTGAGAATAGATCTCCATGCTCTCTCATCAATGGCTTTGATGTACGCCCTCATCTTGACTTTCCAGTAGGTGTAGTTCGTGCCATCAAGTACAGGAGGTCGCATAGAAGCAGTCATCTGAGTATCCATCACGAATTCGTTTCTGTAAGAAAAATAGGAACAAACACTTAGTATACGTCAAGTGTTGGCTCCTGATACCAATTGAAAGAATTTATGGTCCCGAATTCGTTTAATACAGAGATGTTGTTGAAGGTGTTATGACACTTGAACAAACAAGCAGCGGGAATATAAATACAAAAGAACAATACTCAGAATTAAAAATGTTCACAAGTAAAAACTTGTGAACTTGCCCTTTACAGGACGGAAAATATATTAAAATCAGTATTCCAAGAATACAAACAGAAGAGTGCGAAAACTTCTTCCTTATGAGTGAATCTTTTTCAAGATCACTCTTACAACCAAATCTAGATACTAAAAGAAAGATATCAAAAATTCTAGATTTCAAAGAAGGTACTTATAAATAGTACGTACAACAGATCCTAGAAAACACACTAAAATTCTCGAGATTAAAACTTCAGCTCTCTATTTTGTTTTCTCGAAATCTGTATTAATCTTGAGTCTTGAGTTTGGTATTTATAGACTTGCCAAGCTTCCACTCTTCAGCCCATGATCTGCAAGAAAACCAACCACAAGAGCACTCAAGATAATGGGTTAGTGGGTTAGTTAGGAAGTTAAGATAAATCCCATAATTAAATCCACTAAGCACTACTTAGCCCTACTAAGCCCACTAACTAAGATTTAGTTTAGAAATTAAGAAAAGTTAAAAACACATTGTGAATTTAATTCACGTGTTTCAATTTTGTTTTAAAAACTTATGACAATATAATCCGACAGTCCAACTCGTCTCAGTGGAACTTATCTCTTTTGTATGTGTCTATATATAATAATAAAATGTGTCTGTGTGAGATTAATTTGTGTCTGCTTGTCATTTTATTTGGTCTTTCATGAATTTTAATTACATGCCCTTATTTAATTTATCTATATTTCGTAAATTGCTCTGCACTTATTATATACAGCTGTACATTTGTAAATAAAAATAAATTTACAGAGGTACTCAATATTTTATGGCACTTAAATTTTTTGTCTCGTCATATCAAAATACAAAAAATTACTTATTAAAACTTCAAACAAAAAAATAAAATAGATAATCAATCAAAAGTTCATGAAAGAATAAATAAAAAGAAATAATGTATGCTGCAAAATCAAAGAAATTAAAGTGGAGTGAAAACCAACACCAACTTCTTAGAAACAGCAAATTAATGGCTAAATAAATTAATTAATTAAGCCTTAATATTATTTAATCTGTGCAAAAGATGGCCGCGTTGCTCATCTAAATTTATTCAGCAATCGGATGGAAGATTTTTGCACATTTTATTCCAAAATAAAATAAAATATATATATATATATATATATATATATATAGATGTATATGTATATATATATAAGTTGCAAAAGTTGTAATAAGAAAAGAGAGAGAAAATCTTACACAAAATCCCAAATGGGGAAAGTAGAGAGAGAAAGGAGGCTGATGTTTCAGGAATGGGTGGGGTTTCTGAATTTCTAGGGTTTTCAAAGCCTATTTATAGCAAAAAAAAAATGAATAATTAATTGATATATATGGAAATGGAATATGCTGTATTGATGCTCTAGGGTTTTATGGGCAAACCGCAACGGGCAAATTGTCCTTTGTTTTATGGCAGTCAACTTGGTTTGACCGTACATTAGTTACCCCTTTTATCTCTCTCTCTCTCTCTCTCTCTCTCTCTCTATATATATATATATATATATATATATATATATATGGGATAAATTACAACCACCCAGCCCTGAGGTATAGTCAATTTACGAAAAAATCCATCTTATTTGGATAATTACATCTACCCATCAACTAAGATTTTTTCTTACATCTTCTTCACTGATGTTAAATTCAACATAATCATCTAGATTTCATGGAATGTGCTCTAGTTTGTACTCGTTTTGTGTAAAAATACAGTTTATGATGCACCACAATCTGATATATACAAGCCAAAAATTACATATTACGATCATCTTGCTTCAAAATGTGGAGTTCGAATGGGATAAAACGGGTACAAAGATGATAATATTCCATATAATCTCGAAGATTCCACTAAATTTGAAACCGCAAGGATGGACGTGTAAGAAGACTTATAGTTGAGGAGTGGTTGTAATTATCTCCCTCTAATATAGAATTCTTCAGTTATCCCCCTAAATTACATGTTATACCAACTAATACTATACAATTTTTTTCTTTTCTTTTTCTTTTTTTTTTGAACAAGGCTCCCTATTTTAAATTTCATAAGAAGAAATATTCTAGTATTTATATTTATACTCTTTTAAAAAAAATGCTCTTTTTTGGTTTATGTTTACTTGTGTTGAACCGTCTAATTATATTTTCATCTAACTGATATTTGTTCTAATGATAAGTAATATATTTTCATCTAAAATATAAAGTAAAATCTCTCATGTTTCGATAATTGCAATCATCACCTTCAATTATGTATTGTCTTACGAAAAATCCCTTCGTTCAGTAGGTAAATTTATACGGTAAATGTGGACGTGTAAGATAATACATAGTGAAGATAGTGTTGGGAAAATTGGTTAAAAATTGAGTCATGAACATTTTTTTATCAATGTTATTGTACGGTCTAATTGAAGTATATAAATGAATTTTGGATTAGAACCGATTTTGTGGTGAATGAAAAATTACTAGTCCAAAATCTAAGGAAAGTGGGATTTTGAGTTATCCCACATTGGAAAAGTAGAGAAGTATTGAGCTGTATATATATCAAAATATTGGGAGAAAGGGTCACGCCCTTTGGGCATTCAACTTTGTTTGGGATAAAGGCCTATATGTTATGTGTTTCAAATCATGCCCACGCGCCGCCGTCCGACCGGCTCGGCTCGTTCGTACGGATCGGATTTGGATTTGGGCTTGGGCCCAAATCACCACATTAATTTTTTGGGCCAAAAACATTAGGTCATGGGCTTTAACCCATTGGGCCCTTATTACTCGAAGCCCATCTCGATTGGTCTGACTAGTCTGAATTGGTGCCAATGCAAACCATTCAGCTCAACTCGAAATGGTGCAACCACTCCCAATTGGCTCAATTCAAAATGGTGCAACCATTCAAACAAAAGGTACATTTTTGCTCCAAAGGACACTACTTTTCGAACCTTATAAATAGACCCTAACTTTCTCATAATTCCTCACTTCAATCCAAAACAAGCCTACTGCATATTAAGCCTACCACAGATTCTCTCGAAAAGTTCTACACAAAGTACAGTTCGTTGTACTTGGGATTTGGAGTGCTCCTATTCCAAGTTTTGCCGTTGTATCTTGGGAGACGATTTCCATTTAATCCGTTAGCACCGTTGCGGGGAAATTTCGTCTTAAGGACAGAGTCAACTCGCCTCGGCAAATTTTCGTTCATAGCAGATATCTTTCCAACAGATAGTGGTTGTAACTATCCAAGCATTAGAGATTTTTTTCGTAATTTAAGCATACGCCGGGTGGTGGCCGCAATTTTCCCTATTAATACTATTATATTATGTTATAACATTTTTTTTTTTATTTTGGTCATTGATATTGGTCTATTTAGGGTTATAGTCCTCTAAATTATTTGATTTCAATTTTACAGTTTTTTAACATGACAACTTTAGCTTCTTTGGTCCTATCTTGCGTCACATTTTTATTTTATAATGAGGCAGAAAAAACTTGACGGATTTTGCTTACACAAAGTTTTATAAATTATAAATTGGTCATCTAAATTAGTTTTGATAGAATTGTTATTGTGTGAATAAATCAAGTTAAGAGCATATATAATTTTTAAATATTAATATAAATAAATTCTAATGTATTTATTAGCCAAATAATTAATCCAAGGGTAAAATTAATATTTCAAACAAAATAGGACCAAAATGCTAAATTTGAAAAGTTATTGTGTCTCGAATTGAAGTATGACAACTTGGAGGATTAAGTTCTAAAATTGACCAATTCACAGTGACAACAAACAGTAACAGTGAATTAATGAAAGAATATAATTCTCTTAAAAAAATCAAAGAATATAATTATGAAACATCTTGAAATTAGTGAAATAATGGGGTTTTTACTAGCAAAAATGATTTAAATTGTGTTATTTGTGGCATTATTCATGCTATGAGCAAAATAATAGATCAAACACTATAATTACATTGCAAGCGAAAATAGATCATAATATAGTATTATAAGGGGTGGTTTGGTCGTAAGATAAGATTAACCAAGATAAGATTAAATAATCTAATGATATCCAATTATTTTATTGGACCTTGCAACGTCAAAAAAAAAAAAAAAAAAAAAAACTCATTAGAAGGCAAGATAAGTAAGATAAGACATGATTATATAATTTTGGCGGGTCGACTCGACAATTTATTGGGGATACCAAACATCAAATTAAGTCCAGCTATTTAGTTAATTATGGCTTATCTTGATAACCAAATTAAGTTGATAACGCAATTAAGAGCGTCTCCCACCGATTACCATATCACCATTTTTCATTTACTCTCGGTTCTTTTAGCCTATCACCCTAAATTTCTAAATTTCCATTACAACTAAAATTATGTAGATTTAGGTTTAACTTCCTACGGCGGTCGACCCCCATATCACCCACCATACACCAAAATTTTATTTTCCCACTAAAAGTTTTTAACTTCAGTTCGTTGATTCAGATCTCTAGTTTCTATTACCCGAGATACATGTTCCTCTTCTTCTTTGCCACCTCTTCGGGCTCTTGTCGATTATTCCTCGAGTCTTAGGGCTTCCTCCTTTGGTTTATCCGATTTATTCTCCTTTGCGTTAAGAGCGACCCATTGCTCGATCAGATTCTGCAAGCCCTTAGATGCTACAGTAAAGAACTCCGAAGGATCGTGTCCTTGAACGATTCTAAGATCAGCTCGCCACCTATCGCGTCTAATTTTCTCATCTTCAGATGCACTAGAAGTAATTGACGAGCTCTCAACCAACTTAAGTGTTATTATGACGCCGTGCCCGTGCCTTTAATAAGTAAATTGTTATAACCCATTAAGCGAGTTCTCAGTCCTCCCCGACCATTGTGGCCCATTGGACGAACTCTTAGCCCATCAAGCGGTTTCTTATTTTGTATTCTAAAAACTCCCGATTTTTTATTTTTGGATTTTAACCAAAAGAAATTTCAATTTTTCCTTTTTCGAAATATTATATTAATATGATTACATGTTCTATATTATAGGTGAATAAAAATCAAAATTTACAATTTCAGTTGATTATCATACGAAAACTTTTAATTTTGAAACAAGTTATTTCGTCCATATTTCCAAAATTCCAATATCCCATATTTCCAAAACAAAAACAAAAAAAAAAAGAAAAATTAAAACCAAATCACAACTAGTCCCACTTAATATATTTTTTTTTATATTTTATTTAATTATATATTTTATTTTTACAATTTTGCCCTTCAACAATTCTAATTAAATTGAAAGATTTAAATGCATGTATATTAGTATTTGGGTTTCCTGGGATCGGTCGGATTTCCCCACCACGTTGGACACAGCAAACGATCGAAGTAAACACAGTTGAATCTTGAAGAAATTACGATTTTGTATATCCACCGGAATTGTTCAATTCAGTTGAGTCGGATTATCACGAGTTGCAATTGGAGAGGAAAACAATGGAATCGAGGCGGCAGGTGTTCTCGGTGGACTTGCTGGAGAGGCACGCCGCCAAGGGGCGGGGAGTGATTACGTGTATGGCCGCCGGCAATGACGTCATTGTGCTGGGAACCAGCAAAGGCTGGGTCATCCGCCACGATTTCGGCGTCGGCGATTCGTTTGGTAAAGGGCTTTTTCCGTTCTGCTAATCCGTTTAATTATATGCTCTCTCTTTTTTTTTCACTTTAATTTATGTGTGTGTGTGTTTTTTTTTTCTTTCGTTTAATTACGAAAATACCGATGACTTTGTGCTTCGAATTATGCCTAGGCTGTTTTCTCATCAATTGGGATTGTTAGTTTTTAATCTAAATGATGCCTGCCAGCCGAATTTTCGTGCCGATTTAGTCGCAAGTTAGGTTCTTTTGCGAGAAAGTCGATGATTTTGTTCGTTGCACATTTACTGCTTAGTGCGCGTAAACTAAAATACATTTTTCTTTTATATCTGTATTGTGTTCTTGCACCAAAAAGGCGAAATCCCCCTTTTTTTATCTGCATTGTGCGGCTGCCAGAACTCGATCCTTGAACCTTGCACCAACATTAGTAATAAGATTATGTTATGTTGGGGTTAGTTGTCTGTAAATTTGGGTTGTGTTATGGCATCTAATGTCCTTAGCTGAACTTTTGACGACTCAAACATTAGTAATAAGATTTTGTACGAACATTTGTTTCCCATTACATACGCAGTGTATTGTCTGTTCAGTTTTGGTTTGTCGTCTGGACTTGCAATCAATTCAATAGCTCCTTCAAGAACATTTAAGCACTCTTGCATCACATTATGCTTGTGTATCGACAAATTGCATTTATCAACGGTTTATTGCCATACATGTGTCTCTACTTTTTGAATTTTTCGTTCTTCCCTATCTAACTTTAGTGTTTTTTCGCAATTGAATTTCAATTTCGTAATATATTTTTTTTTCTTTTCGAAATTTGGGATCAAACGAGTAGATACTGATCTGTCTGCGGGTAGAACTGGGGAGCAATCAATCCACAGGGTTTTTGTTGATCCCGGAGGTAGCCACTGTATTGCTACTGTAGTTGGTGGCGGAAGTTCTGACACATTTTACACGCACGCAAAGTGGGCTAAGCCTCGAATATTGGCCAAATTGAAAGGTCTTATTGTGAATTCCGTTGCCTGGAACAAGCAGCAGATCACTGAAGGTAAAGTAGTGATGCTCGTATAATCGTCTTTAACATGGCTACGGATCTTTCTCTATAGAGATTTGATCGAATATTTTTTATTCGATGCCTTTGGTACAGCTTCCACCAAAGAAATTATTGTTGGTACAGACAATGGCCAACTTCATGAAGTTTTTGTCGATGAAAAGGATAAGAAGGAAAAGTACATCAAATTTTTATTTGAACTTAGCGAACTTCCAGAAGCTTTCACGGGATTGCAGGTTCGATTCTTTTTCATTAGTTTCTTCTATAATATATTTTTTTTCTAAACTTGGGATTTGATATGGCTAAACTGTGCTCAAGTAAGAAAAATTCATGTCAGTCGGCATATTACATTCTAGGTTCCCCTCGACTTAATGCCAAATGAGGATTTTTTTTTCTATCGACTTTTTTCCAGCCATGCCGTTGACTCATGTTTTTTCTTTCATTTTGCAGATGGAGACAACAAGCCTAAACAATGTAATAAGATACTATGTGATGGCGGTTACTCCTACCCGGCTTTATTCTTTCACAGGAATGGGCTCATTGGAAGTAAGTTTAAATCGACTCTTCTCCTATCGGTTTCTAGATTTGTGGTCATTATGCACCTAGAAGTCTAAAGTACACGATAACTCATAATTATATTCAATCAGTGATATTATATCTAATTTTCTCCTTGGTTCTTATGTATGTGGTAAAGATCCAAACTTTGACAGTAATCTTCTACCTTTTGGTTCACGTCCTTTCTGCAGTCTGTTTTTGTTAGCTACACGGAACGTGCAGTTCACTTCATGGAGCTTCCTGGTGATATCCCGAACAGGCAAGTGCATGTACATTCTGCTTTAAATTGTTATTCCTATGCTGGTCCAGTAATGCAAATTACGGGCTACGAGTAATTTAGTTTTAACCATCTGTAAAAATCAGTATGGTTGCTAAAATTACTGCACAAAGCCACAAATGTTGTGAGAAGTGAATATTAGATTTATCAATCTATTTGGTAATCAAGGTTCTCTTCAAAGTAAAGAGTTTAGCTGATGCCATATTACAATATCGATCGATTCCTTAAACTACATATTTTTGGGTTGTCTCATCTCGTCTCTTTTGTTAGCTGTTAAATAGACGTCGATATGCTCCAATTGTTTGTTGATGCAAAGCTAGATAATTTTTATTATTTTATTTATTTATTATTTTTTTATTCATACATTTCATTCCGTTTCTTTTTGAGATTGCAAATTTATAAATTTTGTTTTGTGTTTTTGTTATTATCGAGATAAGCTATTTGAGTGAAGTGAAAATCAGGTTTCTGATTAATGTTTACGAGTATCTATGCACTTTTTATTAGGAGTCAAGGTGAAATTTAACGTTCATTCTTGCAGCGAGCTGCATTTCTTCATTAAGCAGAGAAGAGCAACACATTTCGCATGGCTATCTGGAGCAGGAATATATCACGGTGGCCTTAATTTCGGAGCACAACACAGGTATAGAGAGAAGTGGCTTTTTGACTTCAATTACTTTCGAGTGGCTTATCATTTGACCACTTTATTATTCCGATATTTTACATTTTAGTTCAGCAAACGGGGATGAAAACTTTGTGGAGAACAAAGCTCTATTGGATTATGCAAAACTAGGTGAAGGTGTGCTGGTCAAACCTAGCTCGCTGTCAATGTCTGAATTCCATTTTCTTCTTCTGGTTGGGAACAAGGTTAAGGTGTGTAATATGTCCTCTGCATTCTATGTTGTTGTTTTTTTAATTTATTTTTTTATTGCAATGCCTCTGTTTTATGACCAAATAGGTCTTTAACTCCATTCGTTTTATAATGTATTCTAGGTTGTAAATCGGATTAGCGAACAGGTTGTTGAGGAGCTTTATTTTGATCAAACACCCGATTCAGTTTCAAGTGGTGTTCTCGGTTTATGCAGTGATGCATCTGCCGGGCTTTTTTACGCATACGACCAGAATTCCATCTTTCAGGTGACATTATCTTTCGACATTGCTTATTATGCTTCAAATCATACGTCATTTTTTTTTAATGTATATGAAAATGGTGATATAGGTATCTGTGAATGACGAAGGCCGTGACATGTGGAAAGTGTACTTAGACTTAAAGGTATATGCTGCGGCTTTGGCAAATTGTCGGGATCCCCTCCAAAGAGATCAAGTTTATCTGGTGCAGGTCTGAGTGTATTCTAACACACTTGGTATATTCGATTTTCATTGTAATTGCATTCGATAAATTACTAATAACGTACTGACTGCAATATTGTGATGCAGGCTGAAGATGCTTTTACCGCAAAAGATTTTCGCAGAGCAGCTTCGTTTTACGCGAAGGTGATTCATCTTTGCCCTTCTAGTTGTGCAATAGCCATCCATAAATACAATGTGATTTACTTTAGTGATGACAGTTTATTAACTCCACAAACGGCAATTTGCTGCAGATTAACTTTGCCTTGTCATTTGAAGAGATCACGTTAAAGTTTATTAGCATCGGGGAACAGGTACAGTAGTTTATCTTCACATCCTTACGAAAATTTTCCGAGTGGTTTTCTGCTCGACGTTTTAGTAATGGTTCCGTTGTTTTGCAGGATGCTTTAAGAACCTTTTTGCTGCGGAAGCTAGATAGTTTTGCAAAGGAAGACAAATGCCAAATAACAATGATTTCCACCTGGGCAACTGAACTTTATCTCGATAAGGTTTGTCTGCTATTGCTGATATTCCTGTACAAATAAATATCTTCTTTGTACGGTGGTTTGAACTTCTATACCTCTAGTTTGTTGCAAAGGGAAAATCTTTCGTAAATGCAGTGGACCATCGTTCAACTGTTCGGCTTATTCACATGCTTCGAGGTTATAGTAGGTAATTGTGCATTTGTTGACAATGTCTTCTTTCGTTGATCAGATTAATCGACTACTTTTGGAGGATGATGTTATGTCTGATAATTCGAGTTCAGAATTTCAATCAATCATCGCAGAATTTCGTGCCTTTTTGACTGACTGCAAGGATGTATTGGACGAGGCTACTACCATGAAGCTTCTAGAGAGGTGCTCTGATTTTTAGTTAGTTTTTTTATGTTTAGCATATTTTTTCTATTGAATCTTGGAAAATAATGAATCGCGTAAATTGTTGTTTGGCTTCAATTTGATATCTACTTCTATTAAGATTAGCTATTCAAAAGGTGAACATAATTGTTGACGCATAGCTATATTTTGATTTTGGTACGGCCACCCCCTGCGGTAAAGTCAAATTACGAAAAACCCCCCTCCTGTTTGGGTAATTACAACCACCTCTCAACTATGAATGTTCTTACACGTCCATTCTTACAGTGTCAAATTTAGTAGAATCTTCTAGATTACGTTGAATATTCTCCGGTTTGTACCCGTTTTACCCATTCATGCTCCACATTTTGAGCTCCACATTTTGAAACAAGATGATCGTAAAATGTGTCTCTTGGCTTGTAAATATTTGGTGCATCAGAAACTGCATTTTTTGCACAAAACGAGTACAAACTAGAGAACATTCCACGGAATTTAGATGATTATGTTGAATTTGACACCGTAAGGGTGGACGTGTAAGAAGATTCATATTTGATGGGGTGGTTGTAATTACCCAAACATAAGGGGTTTTTTCGTAAGTTGACCTTACCTCAGGGGGGTGGCCGTTATTTACCCTTTGATTTTCTTAGCAAGATGGTACAGTCATTTCGTTTTAAATACACTTAACAAACATGTATATTATGAAACCTTGCAGCTATGGTAGAGTTGATGAACTGGTATTCTTTGCTAGTCTTAAAGAGCAACACGAGATTGTTGTTCACCATTATATTCAGGTGCCTTTTCTTTTGCTACACTTTTTTTAATGCAATTGTTCTTTTATCTTGATGGCTCGTTCAACTTCTTACATACGTTTTAATTTTTTCGTTTCTGCTGTTCGTCATTTGTGCCCAATTGACATCAACCCTGAGCTATTTTTCAGTGTAAATACATGCCGTTGTGCTGTAATTATTGCAATTTCAAGTGAACCTAACCTTTTTCTTTTTCTTTTTCTTTTTTTGTAGCTAGGAGAAGCAAAGAAAGCATTGCGAGTTCTGCAGAGACCCAACGTTCCGACAGAACTTCAGGTATGTCCTGTGGAGGATAAAGTTTTCTAGACTTCTTCGTTTTCTGTGTGCGTACAAGTGTTGTACCGCATTCCTTTCCTTTCAAGCCCTCGTTAAACCGATAAATGGTGTATGCTGAGGTTTATCCTTTAGTTTGTATGTTGCTGAAAATTTCTTGTATCGTGCAGTACAAGTTTGCACCAGACTTAATCATGCTCGACGCATACGAAACTGTTGAATCATGGATGACGACAAAAGACCTCAACCCAAGAAAGCTCATTCCTGCAATGATGCGTTATTCAAGTGAACCGCATGCAAAGTAATATTCATCTCTCTATCTCTTTTGTATCTCTTGCTAGTGTTTATCTTCTTTTATATAATTTTTTTTTTTCGTTTATATATACAGGAACGAAACTCATGAAGTGATAAAGTATTTGGAATACTGCGTTCATCGTTTGCAGAACGAGGATCCTGGTGTTCACAATTTGGTGCTCTCGTTGTACGCCAAGCAGGTTGGTTTGATTCCCAATATTTAAATATTTAATATTTAGTAACTCTTCATTTCCCGTATTTTTCGTTAAAATCTTATTTTTAGTTTTCCGTCTACTTACTGTAGGAGGACGAGAGCACTCTTCTACGTTTCTTGCAATGCAAGTTCGGTAAAGGTCAGCCAAACGGACCCGAGTTTTTCTACGATCCGAAATATGCATTGCGTCTTTGTCTCAAGGAAAGACGAATGCGTGCATGCGTCCACATATACAGTATGATGTCCATGCATGAAGAAGCAGTTGCTCTTGCTCTACAGGTAATTTACACTAATCTCATCTATATAAGAGTTTTGTAAATGCTTAATGATAATCGAGACTGAATATTAAGTCGTCTCTTATTCGATGGTTAAAATTGATTAGGTAGATCCGGAGCTTGCTATGGCAGAAGCTGACAAGGTTGAAGATGACGAGGACTTGAGGAAAAAGCTTTGGCTTATGGTAGCCAAACATGTCATTGAACAAGAGAAGGGAACGAAGAGAGAGAACATTCGAAAGGCTATTGCATTTCTCAAAGAAACAGACGGACTTCTTAAAATTGAAGATATCTTGCCTTTCTTTCCAGATTTTGCTCTCATCGATGATTTCAAGGTTTGTGTTCGAATTGCATTTTTTTTTAACTTGGCATTTTCTTCACTCTAGATTAGGGGTGAAAATCGTACGGATCGGATTGGATCGGAAGCACTTTCAGAAAATTCCGATTTTTTTTTGGGAAGTGAAAAACCAATTCCAATTCCATTCAATAAAAGAATCGTAGTTTCAGAAATTGGAATGAGAAACTTGTTCCAAAATCGGGAATTTTTAGATCGGAATAGGCGGAATTCGGAAAACTCCAATTTTTATTACCATAAGATGTAAATTACATAATAATAACTGTGATATTGTAAGATTATCGGAAAAGTATCGGAACTTTCGGAAATTAAAATCCGATCGAAATTCGAAATCTCATATATATTCCAATTCCAATCCAAGAAATTTCAGAAAAATCAGAATTTCAGAAATTCATTATGAAAAGTTTGTTTATAGAACTAATTCTCTGTTATTCTTTAGCTTGACCATTTTTCTTTCGTAAAATAATTGTAGGAGGCAATCTGCACATCTCTCGAGGACTACAACGAGCAAATCGAAAAACTCAAACAGGAGATGAATGATGCTACGCATGGTGCTGACAACATAAGAAACGACATCAGTGCGCTCGCACAACGATATGCTGTCATTAAGAGAGACGAAGAATGTGGGGTAATAACAACGCTTGACCTTTTCTTGGTTACGCCTTATCTTAATATTGTCCTAAAAGAAAAATTACGCAGATGCTCTCTTTATTGACCGTTTTTACATTCTCGTTTTTACTCGGTGTTAAATAGGTTTGTCGGAGGAAAATATTAAATGCAGCGGACGATTATCGGATGGCTAGAGTGTATACTTCAGTCGGATCTATGGCTCCTTTTTATGTATTCCCGTGTGGACACTCTTTTCACGCGCACTGTCTGATTGCACACGTGACTAGATGTACTACTGAAGCTCAAGTAAGTTCAGTTATATTATATGCACTCGAAAATTCGGGTTGTCGGGTTTCGGGTTTTCGGGTTTTCGGGTTTTCGGGTTTCGGGTTTCGACTCCATTTTATTTTATTTGAGTACATTGTTTAACTTCCGGAACTTTCTATTTAATGATTTTTGCAGGCGGAGTATATATTGGATTTGCATAAGCAGTTGACTTTATTGGGTAATGACCCGAGGAAGGAAAGCTTAACAGACGACGAACCAATAACAAGCATGACACCTGGCGATAAGGTCTGAATTACATTTTTTTGAATCTTACGGTTTTTTTTTTTTTTATGCTAAGAAATCTAATAAAAACGAATACGGTCACTAGTTAAGAAATCTAATAAAAAAATCCATGCAGATTCGATCGCAGTTGGACGATGCCATAGCTAGTGAATGCCCGTTTTGTGGGGAACTGATGATTCGGGAGATATCTATGCCTTTCATCCTTCTAGAAGAAACAGACGAGATCGAGTCGTGGGAAATAAAGCCATTAAACCTTGGAGCTCAGAAGAGCTTTTCATTAACCGTTTGATTAGATCATTCGTACAAGGACTGAAGAGTAATTGTGCATTTTTTTTAATGTGTATTTATTTATGTTTGTCTGTGTTTTTTTCCCACTCTGAGGCGTTACTTTTTTGCTACATTTATCCATAGTCGATTTTTTCGAGTGAATACACTGGTCGTGTATATGATGTATTATGAGATGCATTAGTTCGAGTTTTCGAGTGAGGTTTTCTGTGATCTCCTAGTATACTGTATATTAGAATTGTATACATAAACAATGTATTTTGTTTCTTTTTCTGCACTCCTGGAATTCTACAAGGATTTAATGTATTGTTGGATGTAACGGAATATTCTACATGTGTAATAACAAATCCATCGAACATGCTTAAAACATCTATTCTGCGATGATTTTGAGTACTTACAATTTCGAAACGTGGAAGCTAGCTGAGATTATTTTTTTTACAATTGCATTACACTTTATATTGCAGAATCCGAAATGAACACGATAATCCTCTAACAAAATGGTAATTATACATTAAAAGGAGAAGCCAATTACTAAGCAGTTGAATATTCTGTACATAGTTATATTCACATTAGGCATAATACATGAACAAGCTATTCCCAGCACCACACGCTATCAAATTAGTTGTCGGATGCCACGCCATATGCAGCACCTTCGAGTTGAAATCGTACGAAAATTCATTACTTCCAGCCCCGTGATTATCGTTTCCTGAAGATTTTTTTTTAATCAAAACAAAGTATAAATAATAAAAGTTAAAATAATAATAATAAAGAAAAAAGAGGGCACCTTGTCGGTAAAATCCTCTAGCCAAGTTGCTCAAAGATGATCTTCGGGCTCTTGATGTGGTCTGGGCATGCTGCTTCCTGCAAAGCATACAAAAAGACATATATACATATTATTTTATATATAGATATAAATATAAAGTATTTTCATTGTAATTTTTCTTTTTACAGAAAAAATAATAAACAAAAAAGAAAATGAGTATATACCTATTTGGTTTTCTAGCGGCTTCAATGGTTAATCCTTCTTCTTTCCCACTTCCGTGTGAAAAGACGCGCAGATGATTGCTGATAAACAAAAAGAACGATTAATTTGGAGTAGGAAAAGGACAAAAAAGTATGACTGGGCAAACTTTTAGTTGAAGAACAAACCTGTAAGATCCAGTTGCAAAATGAAGGCTGTCTTCCGAAAGGCAGCACTCGAACTTATCGAAGATTGAGTCACTGTTATACAAATCACACAACTGTGTGGTGTGTCAGCCTTCAGTATAAAAGAGAGAGATAATATGCAAACGACCATCGTAGTATGTATATATAGGGGAAACCAGAAACTGAAGGAAAAGTTTCCGATGAATCTATCTGAAATAAACAGACGAGAAAACGAAGTTGTGCTTGTAGAAAAAAAATCTCACCTTAGGGCGTAGGTTCTCATGAACCCGATATGTTGCAACTGGACTGCTTTCCATATTCATATCCCAAAGCTGAAAATAGAAAAAAAAATGATTGAAAAGGGAACTTGAAAGAATGTTCGTGTTTGATCGCATTTGAATTTTAGAAAATAAAACAATAGAATATGCAATAGAAGATAATTGTGTCAATCAACGGACCTTCAGATTCATATAATCGCGGGTCAAAATATGCCTTCCATCATTCGCAAACTTCATATCGGTTATCGATGCACTTATCTCATTGAAGAATGATTTTGGCCCACTGGATTCCTCATCTTTCAATCTATAATAAAATTTTGACGTAACGAAAAAATGAGAAGTTATCAAAGTAACAACTACGTAACTTCTGTGGTAGAGAAGCTAAAACACTCACATTCTTGCATTGTGATCACATATAGCTGATTGTCTCATGTCTACAAGCCGAATAAATCCCCTTGAACTGCTGTAAGCCAGCAGATTACAGTGAAATGGATGAAATTCTGCTACTGTGATCACCTCTAGAAAAAATTGAACGGTAATCCAATCATTCCTTGTGTTCAAATAATATATATAGATGCAACGAAGATCATACTTCTCTTGAGAATAATGCAATGAAAACCATGAACGAGAAACGATGCAAAAATACGTGTCCGAAAAATTACCTATAAGATCTTCCATGTTCACAGGCTTCATGTCAATGATATTAAAACACTGATTGCTGATTTCAAGATTCCACAAATTTATTCTAAGGTCATCTGCAGAAAGAAATGTCTCCCAATCACTGCAAAAGAATTATACAAATCCAATTATCCAATAGAATAAACTTGTTCTGCAGTTCTAGAATAAAATTTGATCTAAATGAAGAAAAAGAATCATATATACTGTACCTGTTAACCGAAATAGAGTTGATATTGAAATCATGAGCATGTGCATACACCCTCCGACATCTTGCAATAGTGGCATCATCTAAACTTGCTATCTAGATACAAAACAAATGTTACTTCATTGTGATGCTAAAAACATTTGAAGACGAATATTCTTAGTGAGAAGATTAGATAATATTACAAATTTAAAATCTGAAATGCATACCTTGTTCTGATCTCCATTATATGATGCTACGCCATTCTCCTTGTTTCCTGTCCATTCTAAAGAATGACCATTGGCAAAATTCGTATTTTGCCCGTTAATAAAACTCGTTTCTGCCAATAGTGAATTCTCTGAAGATACAGATTGTCTGGTATCCATTTCTTTGACTGACTTAACTTCGTGGTCCTTGACCTGCATATTGGCACCCATTAAAGTCGTAAGAAAATAATAGTTGTTTAAAGTATAATGTGAAAATAGCTATCAATGCCTATAGTCAATTTTTAATCTTGATAGTTTGATCTGAAGAAATATTCCGTACAAGTTTTTGTCTGCGACAATAGAGATTAACTAAAATTCAGCACTATCCAGTTATTTAATCATCACAAAATGAATACGGTAGATACACTTCTACCAAGTCAGCTACAGTAGACCTATCATTTTTCTCAAATCGTGATATAAATGTTCTAACATATCTAACATTTATTCAATAATACTTGCGTGCTCGAGCAAAAGATGTTGGAAGAGCGTTATACCTTCCATAATTTGATAGTCTTATTGTTTGCTGAGAGAATAAACAAAGCTCCATTTGGCGTTGCACACCACCTGACCTTATTGATCTTTTCTTCAATCTCGATGCTCTTCAAATAATCAAACTGTAGAAGTACACAATCAAGAGTACAAAGTCAAGATCCTAAATGCCGAAAACATGAAGAAACTACAAGGTAGAGAGAGAGAATATACCTCGGGCTCGTGACTTTGGAACTCGGTTTTGAACTCAAATTCAGGATGCTTTGAAACAGCATAATCGAGTTGCTCTAACTCGTTCCGTGAAGTGAACTTAGCTGCATCCTAAGGAACAAAATATGCCAAAAATGTCTTTAAAAAAAATGAACTTTTCATGCCACTCCACTTTCATTGCTAAACCCTAGCCCTAGAATTGAATCAAACGGTCACTGAATCATCAAATTTTCCAATTTTCATAGCATTAAAATAATCCACTATTCATACATTTCTGATTCACTTGCTGCAAGGAAAAATGAAAATAGAAAATGGCGATTCTCACATGTTTACCGCCCTTATTCTGAAAAATGACGATGCGGCCGCCTCTATCGCCTACGGCGAGATGATCTCCATTCTTGTCGAAATCAATTGCCGAGATAATATCAACTGCAAGCGATAAAACAAAAAATGAAAACCCTAATATTACAACAACTCGAAGAGAGAGAAACAGAGTTCAATAAATGGGGTTGAGGGGGGAAATTACTATCTTGGACATCTTCTCCGGGGAATTTATCGCCGAAGACTTGGGAGAATTTCCAGTCGAGAACGGGTGGTGAAGAAGAAGAAGTGTCTGAGTTCACACTCAAAGTCATGGCGCGTGAAAATGGAACCTCAATTTTTCATCTTCTCTGGATTTATTCAGCAGCGGTATGAATTCAGTTCAAGTTTTGATTTTTTCTTCGTGTTTGTGTTTCTGTGTGTGTGTGTTTTGTGTGTGTGAGAGAGAAAGAAGAGAGAGAAGAGAGAGAAGGGGGTGGGGGTGGGGGTGGGGGTGGGTGGATTGTTGTTCACTTATCCACTCAAATTCGGGGAAACATTTTTTTCAACTATAAAAATGTATTATATAATTATATTAATCTCTTTGATAATTTAAATTATAGTTAAATACAGTTTACACACCTAAAGTATAATACTCGTAATACTTATCCGATATCCGATATGTATTAAATGTACAATTATCCCTACTATGTTTAAATCCAATAAATTAGGATAAATGACATATAGTACTAACATAGTTAATAATACTATATTCAAAATACCCTCACTGTTCTATAATATTTGTCTCTTTTGAGAATTTATTTTGTTCCATATTATCTGTTACTTTACAATTCCAATGCTGCATTAATTGCTTATTTTTCAATTTTACCCTTATTAACTCTGCAGCACTCTTCCTGCATTAATTAATAAACAAGGATATTTTGGTCCATCAATATATACTTTCCTAAAATTAAGACATATTTATTGAGATTTTTAAGATTTGTGCCAAGGTGAAAAACGACATCTATTTAGGAACGGATGGAGTATTTCTTACTTTCAAAGTACACAATATTTTTGCATATTACATTATGTCACGTATAATCATGTAAGATGCATTGCACTTGACTTACTCGTAATTTGCATATGAATTTGGTTGGAAAAAATTGAAGACCTTCTAGGCGACGAGCAAGTCTATTCGAGCATAAACATCTTATAATTAACTACATTTCATTCATAATTCCTATTTCCTAATAATTAGAAAAGAAAAAAAAATACGGCACTACTTTAGTCAAATAATAATAATAATAATAATAATAATAATAATAATAATAATAATAATAACAATAATAATAATTTGTATAATTCTAGTAGTAGAATATTGGGAGTTAATTGTGATTTATGTGTGAATTGAACGTAATTATAAAAACAAAAATGATAGTGAAATGTTGTATAGAGGGTAGAGGCCCTTTTAATTTGGTCCACAAACTAGTGGACTTTTAGGGGGAGAGGCCCATTAGCTTTTTCAATGTATTTATCTATTTATTTATTTATTATATATTTGCTTTTATATAAACCCCATCTAAATAAATACTAAACATGGCTGGATTTTTATAAAATATTTAACAAATAGTAAAATAATATTTGTTATTAAATTGATGAACGTGCCAAATGAAATCATATTCGAAAATGTAGAAACCAAGTGAAACGGTCAAATTGTTATTGCAAGATGATTTTATGCGGTCAAAATAAAACTTAGGTGGTGTTTGCAAATGCTTTTTGAAAGTGATTATGCAGTTTTTTTTTACTCATAATCTGTTTTTAGGTGTTTGCAAAATCAACTTTTGCTTTTGCTTCTCTTAAAATAATCAGTTTTAAGCTATTTTTTTAAAAGCACCCCTAACCCTGCTTTTTCAATTTTAGTTCATTTTCCGAAATATTTGCAAACACCCCCAACTTTTAGAAATAAACACTTAAAACTAACTTAAATCACAATCACTAACTTCTGCTTTTAAATAATCATTTGCAAACACCACCTTAGTAGTGCTTGTGAATAAATTTTAAGGGTAAATTACAATCACCCATGAAGTATGATCAAATTACGAAAATCTCCCTTTTGTTTGGGTAATTACAAGCACCCATCAACTATAAATCTTCTTACATGTCCACCCTTGCGGTTTCAAATTTAGTGGTATCTTCTAGATTGTATGGAATATTCTCAAGTTTGTACCCGTTTTATCTCATTCGAGCTCCATATTTTGAAGTAAGATGATCATAAGATGTGTTTTTTGGCTTGTATATATCAAATTATAGTGCATCAGAAACTGTATTTTTGCACAAAACGAGTACAAACTAGAGCACACTCCACGGAATCTGTATAATTATGTGGAATTTGACACCATAAGAGTGGAGGTGTAAGAAGATTCGTAGTTGAAGGAATATATATAACTATCAGAACATGAGGGGATTTTCGTAATTTAACCATGCATAAGTGATGGTTGTAATTTACCCAAATTTTAATTTCAGCTTATTTTTGCCAAATACATACGAACTATTATTATATATATTGTGTGTCCTACAAATAGGAAATTGTCCCTGCACATGAAGATGTCCTTCAAAATTAATGATTAAAAAGTAATAAATTTTATATACTGCAGGTAGACCTCACCATGGTTCGATTTTGAACTGGAATCGGTCTATAACCGGGTTTGGGTTAACAGTCAGTTTAATCAGAACTGGAACCAGGTCGACACAAACTTGAACCGAAATCCGGTAGTAGCGAGGTTCGGTTCATGTTTATAAAAATGTTGAATCGGAAATGACGGTTAAACGAAGAAACAAACTACTTACAAAAATGTAAATTAGCCACCCACCAGTCCAGTTTTTAAATTTAAAAAAAAAAAGTAAAATAAAAATCAGCAATAAATCAACCACCAAGGCTCACTAACAGTTATATTTAAAAAAAAAAAGTTAAGTGCAATTCTTTCAATTTTTTTTTTAATAATGTTTTACAGATTACAAGTATAATTTTTTTTTCTATGTTTTTACAAGTATAAATAATATCTTATTTTTATTTTCTACAAGTAAAAAAAAATATTATTTTTAATGTTTTTAAAAGTATAAATATATGAAAATCCAATTTGCTATATTTGCTAAGACTATCCAACAAATTTGTAAAAAAAATGAAAGGCCAATTACGAATAGAGCTATAGAGTGGGGCCCACCTCAAGTATTTTGTCTTCTTGAATTATGTCATCATTCTTCTTTCTTTGCATATATATATGGGTAGTGATATACGCAGGCCAAATTAAACATTCAGGCACTTTTTTACCATGGTTTTTTACCTTTTCACCATAACTATTTACCTTTCTACATTTTAAATAAACACTTTATTAATATTTCATTTAATAAAAAAAAACATTTAAATAATGAAACGAAAAAAAAAAAATAAAAAAATTACTTGGTTCTGCTCGCGTAAAAATGCACGAGCAGTTCAACGGTGCTCGTGTGAAATCAGGCGAGCACTGTTGAAATGCTCGTGCATTTTTGCGTGAGCAGAATAAATGCAGTTTATTAAATTTATTAAAAAAAAAAAAAAAAAATTAAAATTAAGTTGCTC
>NW_012194869.1:156335-194835 GCF_000504015.1 Erythranthe guttata | reverse complement strand
ATGTAGAGTTGCAAAACGAATCCACGCGAGCAACTTAAAAGCCGGTTTTTTAAGCAATAAATTTATAAAAAAAAAAAAAAAATAAATAAATAAAATTGAAACGCTCGCCCGATTTTACGCGAGCGAAGTGGATGCGCTCGCGTGAAATCGCGCGAGCGTTCCCAAGTATCGTTTTTTTTCGAATTTTTTTCGAATTCGTAATCTACATAACAAGAGGATCGTAAAAACGTAAAAATTACCTCCGATCTGTTGACGATTTGCACGGGCTTTGCGAACGAAAATCGAAAGGGTAGAGAGAGTTTTTTGAGTTTTTTACCTTTTGTTTTTTGAGAAATGGTAAAAAATGTGCCTGAATGTTTAATTTGTGCGTGCACAAATCATTTCAGTATATATATATATGCATTTGTCAAATGCAATATATTCAAAAAATAAAAGTTAAAACGTCTCTCTCTCTAGACTCTCTCTCTCTCTCTCATTGATTCATCACTCATGGTCAATATCCTCAGAAGGCGACGGACGTTACTGTAACCTCTGTCTTCATTTAATAAGACCCCCTCCTCCAATCGAATCTCTTTCTCTCTCTCACACACATTCACACACACACACACCAGCTAGTGTGTGTGTGTGAGCTGCTCTCTGTCAGTCTCATGTGCTCTATCTATACATCCTCCCCCCAACCAAACGCCATTCACCACCACTAGTACTCCTTTTATCCATTTCATTTTCCCCTCATTAATTTTATTTTATTTTATTTTCACCCCTCTCTCTCTCTCTCTCCCTCTCTCTCTCTCTCTCTCTCTCTTCAGTGTGTTAGTTTGATGAAATGGGCTCGAGATTTTCTACAATATTCTTGATTATTCTGCATTGCTGGGTTCTTCTAGTTTTGAGTTACGATCAAGGGTTTTCCGATGGTGCGTTGAAATTACTAAAAACCCCTCATGCATTATCCAATACAAACTCCGCCATTTTCGCTTTTCAAGTTCTTGTGGGGAGCAACGGCACCGCCACCATTTGTACCGACTGTGCCACCAATTGCAAGGTCGGATTTTTAGCTGTACACACACATTTACACACACTGAAGGTTTTATCTTCTTGATTTCTGACCGGCCACCTTTCAGATTTAAATCTAGTTAGTTAGTTCTGTGCATGCAATTACTATGCGGATTGTTCTATGCAATTTTTAGTTGAGTTTTAGCTTTCGATACAAATTTCACACACACACACCCGCATGTGTGTGTGTGTGTGTGTGTGTGTGTTTGCCAATTAAAGTTCCATTCTTTTTCCTCCATAGAGATGGCACCATCTGTAAATGTTTCTAGCTTGTGATGGATAAATAAATAAATCATTATTTTTATGTTTGCCATGTGGAGATGTAATATAATAATATAAACAGGGATGTCTGTTTTTTTTCCTATATTTTGATATTTAATTTATTGTAAGTTATGAAAATTACAATCAACCCCCAACTATGAATCTTCTTACACGTCGACCCTTGCGGTGTCAAATTTAAAGGAATCTTCTAGATTGTGTTGAATGTTTTCCAGTTTGTACCCGTTTTACCCCATTCGAGCTACACATTTTGCAACAAGTTGATCGTAAAATATGTCTCTTGACTAGTAAATATCATAATGTAGTGCATCGGAAACTGCATTTTTGTACAAAACGAGTACAAACTAGAGAACATTCCACGGAATCTAGAAGATTATGATGAATTTGACACCATAAGGATGTATGTGTAAGAAGATTCATAGTTGAGGGGGTGTGGTTGTAATTACCCAAACATGAGGGAGTTTTTGTAATTTGACCTTATATCAGGGGTGGCCGTAATTTTTTCCTTTAATTTATTAAAGTTATAATCTTTGTACATATGTTTATTGGCAAAAGGTCAGATGGTATAGTTTCTTTACTGCAATATCGAAATGCCAAAGAAGCTGTTACTTTTGTTATTTACCAATGATGTCATAATGTAAAAATTATTTAATTTAATCTTTTTTATCTGATAAATATAATTTTCAAAAATCCCACAAAATGCAGCTGGATCACGGCATCTTTTCAGCTTGCGAAGGTGGAAACGTTTCGTATTCAAGATTGTTAGACGGGCCCCACTCGTTCGAGGCGTGCACCGGCACCTCGCCCGAAATTGCCTGCGTTACCTATAATTGGACTATTGGTTAAGCCACCACCCTTACTTTCTTCTAGCTCATCATTTTTTCGAATAATAATATAATCATGATTAATTTACGAGACTAAATAATTATTTTAAACCTTCGTTCGTATTTGCAGATACAGTTAACCCCACAGCATATATTACAGCTGCAACTTCCTTCACAAGTGCTTCTCTTGTTCCGGTCAACATATCCTTCACCGAACCATGCGGTCGTGGTTTCACGTGTTCTTCCGTAAATTCATGCAACGTGAGTAGGTGTAAATTCTGTTTTTCTTTTTTTTTAATAAAGAATAATCCCGAATTCCTAAATTTCGAAATTTTGGTGTCGACAGCTTCTTGTTTACGGTGCTGCTAAGGTTGTTCCGGAGACACTAACCATTATCGAGCCAAACTTGAAATACTCAATTATTATCCGTGTGTCTGAAAAAGTTCGATACGGTCGTTTTATCTTGGTAATGGATAAAGATTTCTGTAGTGACTCAGCAGGAAATCGATTCACGAGGACAGATAATTCAAGTTTATTCATACATTTCGGTGAGTTTTATTTATTTTTGTTGTCTAATTATTTTTCGGTACAATATTAGTAATGTAACTCTCTCACTATTATGATGATGCAGATAGAAGAAGTGTGTTTGTGAATTTAAGAACGCACATACCCGAAAGGCTACTTGAAATAAAAAGCGAAACTCGAACCGTATTAGCAACGAACAAGAACAAGAATTTAAAAGTGTATCTATATTTCACCGAACCAGTTACAAACTCATCCTCCGAAATCTTGAACTCACTCAACACGAATCAAGGCTCGCTTGTCCCTATAAACGGGAGTAGCTACGGACAACGTAGATTCGGTTATCAGGTTCGTTTTATTACACTTTTGGTAAATAAATATTTTATTAACAAAATAATCCCTCCTATTTTATATAATTACTAATCTCCTTTTCGGTGCAGATTGTAAATATATCAGATTTGTCAGTTGTAACTGTTAGCCTCGATTCGAGCTCTGTAATAACTAGACAAGGGACCCCTGTGAGTCCAGTTTCTCCCGTGACTTTCCTCTTCGGTACGGAAGCTTCCAAGGGTTACGACGTTACGACTTATGTAGCAATTTATTATATTTTTTATATATATATTTCTCGTGTGTCGTAGATTCTGAAAGACCTCGTGTAAAGCTAAGCACAACGTGTACCATGCGAACCAAAGAAAAGAGTATTCTTATACTAATCAAGTTTATGAAGCCCGTTTTCGATTTCAACTCGTCTCACGTTTCTATTTCGGGTGGACATTTGCAGAGGTTTGAACTATTTTCATACATTAAGGATGTTTTTTTCTTTTTACGACACTCGTTTATTTTTCGATGTTTATGCATTGTACAGCTTCCAAGAAATTAGCAGGAGCAGTTACAATGTGTATATACATGCAGATAATGACGCTATATCTATTAGTATTCCCGAAAACATAACCACGGATATTTCCGGAAATAGAAATAAACCATCCAACACTCTGCAAGTGAGGCACTGTACGAATTCTATCTTCGTTTTTTTTTTCTAATTATAATTACCAGTAGCTCGGGTTTGATAATTTTTAATATCGCGTACTCTTTTGCATGCAGATTCTGTTCCCGTTGAATCGATGGTGCTTTCGTCTTTTGCGACAGCTGTTTTTACTGTGACAGCTTTAATTGCCGGATTTCTAACACTTTCAACCTCGAGTTTATTGTCTGCTGGAGCATATTCTCGACCGAGTTCGATCTTATTATCGGACCCCGCAAGAAATCTTTTCGTAATTATTTCCAAAATTTCCACTTATTCTTTTTCTTCGTCAAAATTTCATGGGAAACGATAAAGACTAGTGCTTTTTTCGTTTTTACGCAGAGAATTGCTTCGCATCTTCAAGTATTCGCGCTTTCGAGATGGCTAGCTGTCACTTTACCAGTCGAATATTACGAACTCACGAGAGGCCTACAATGGAGTATTCCATACTTTAATCTTCCATGGGAAAAAGGAGACATCAATTCGTACATGGTGGGGTCCACTTCTCCAAAGGATCGATTATTCAGCCATGATTCCATATTCTTCGAGGGGCTTCAACCGCAAGTTCCGAGCATGGGTTCGTCTTCGAAAGTTTTTGGTTTGCCTCTCACTCCTCTCGAGTACAGATCGTATTTCGAGGTCAGTCATAATTAATCACTTACTACTTAAAATCTTGAACTGTTTACTTTCGTATTTTTTCGTTTTTGATTTTGATTGCGTTTTTCACAAGGCAGAGCCAGACTATCTTGCCAGAAGCCGAGTACATTTTAGATCCGCAAAATTCACACGGGTAAGTATTTCAAAAAAATATATTAAAAAAATTCAAAGTTCGGTAAAACGGTTAGTGATTAATTAATACGATTTTGTTTCGTCCAAGGTGGCGAGATTTCAGCAGAAGCATGTTTTGGCTAGCAGTAATTACTGGGAGTTTGATATTATTACATGCATTACTATTTATGGTACTTAAATTCCGAAAGAAGAACAAGGAAAAACAGAGCTACGGCGCACTTATTTTTCCGAGATTCGAAATCTTCCTTCTTATACTTTCGATCCCCTGCTTATGTGAAGCCTCTGCATCTTTAATCAAAGGTACAACTTCAAATAAAACCCGTCGTAATTCTTTTATCGCAAAAAAAAAAAAAAAAAAAAAAAAAAAAAAAAAAAAAAACTAATTTCGGTTTACAATATTGTTAATTAGGAGCATCATCTTCCGGAACAATAGTCGGAGTTCTGTTGCTAAGTTTAGTCACGTTCACGCTGCTTTCGTTGCTATTATTTCTCTCATACGGAATCACATTCGGTAAATTACTTCAATACAAAGAAGTCCACCAAGTCGGTCAACAATTCCACTGGTATCAAGAAATCATTCGAGTCACGCTAGGCCCCGGCAAAAGAGGCCAATGGACATGGAAAAACGAGCCGCATTCGATTTATTCCACCATTTTAGGACCGTTGTACGAGGATCTGAGGGGCCCACCTAAGTACATGCTGTCGCAAATATCCATCTCGAACAAATCATCGAGCGACAGAATCATTGCCTCGGACGATGAAACGGAAGATGCAGAGGCGCCGTGCGTACAGAAACTCTTCGGAATTCTTAGGATTTATTACACGCTAATCGAATGCGTCAAACGAGTGATTCTTGGAATATTCTGTGGGGCCTACTCGGAAACGTGGTCTTCGAAAAAACCCACAATTGCCCTTCTCTTGGTAACTTCGTTTCAGCTCTTCTTCATTGTTCTAAAGAAGCCATTCATAAAGAGGAAAGTGCAGCTGGTCGAGATTATCTCAGTTTCTTGCGAATTAGTCGTTTTCGTCCTTTGCTTGGTTTTATTGGATCGGGATTTTTCGCCCGAAAACGAGAGAAACATCGGGGTCACAATGGTCTTTTTGTTCGTATTGTCTTTTGCAGCACAAATGGTGAACGAGTACTACGCGATTTTCAGACAGATAAAAGAGCTCGACCCCATTAAAAACTCGTTCTTGATTGGATTAGAAACGGCTTTAATCGGATTCGTCTTGTTTATCTGTCCTCACTGTTTGATCAAGAATTTGAAGAATAGGTTCCCGATAAACAACTCCGGCGAAACGGGTAGTTCAGTTCGGAATCGGAGCTCCGCCAGCGGCAGCCGGAGCTCCGGCGAGAAGCCGTGGCTGAGGCACATAAGGGAGCTAGCTAGGTCTAGTTTTAGTAAAGAAGGGAGTAAACCGAACTCGAGTGATCCTTCTACGAGTAAGACGAGATGGAGTGGGTTTTGGAAGAGTAAGAGAAGTGGGAGTTCTTCGGCTTCGACTTCGATGGATTTTAAATCGAAACCGAGGGGGTTGCATAAGGAGTTGGAAGATATTTTTGCTTCTAAATGAGGTGTCATTTGAATTGAAAAATGGAGGGAAAATAATATTGTAGTATGTATGTATTCTGTCACATTTAAAATCAGAGTTAAGAAGATCATTCTTGTTTCTTTTTACTTATGTTGCTCACATGAATTATAAACCTATCCAATCCATATGGCGCTCAGGTGTTTGCGGTCGAGAAACTGGAAGCGTACTGAGTATTGTGATGGTCCGCTCCCTATACCAATCCATGTAGTCGGGTGTAGTGTCCGGCTCTCCTAATACCACTGGAACTGATCTGGACCGCTCATTAAGCAAGTGATCTTCCCATCGCTCAGAATATATGTTCTGGTACGCCGCAAATACAGGATGAGGTGTGCCCCGCTTCTGCTTCCTAAACATAGCGTCCGACATGTACGGTTGGCCGGGAATCTTCTGAACACGCCCGAATTGTCTCAAGACCCTGTCCGGATGGTAAGGCTCCAAAGTACGCATGTACTGTAACATGCCACTAAACCACGTGGACTCTGGCATAGGAAACCTGTCACGGAGGACCTCATACGGGGCCCATATAATCTGCGACGGTAAATAAATTAAAATGAAGAAACAAAAAAGTAGTCGAAATGAGTTAAAATTTAAAAATTGAAAAAACTAAAAAAATAAGAAAGCAGTCAAAATTAGTTAAATGAGTACCTCATCGAAGCTCAGATCATCTATCAGAGTAAGCAGATCACGGGCTCTGTCATTGCTTGAGTCGGACTTCAGTGGATATACCCATCGTGTAACTAACGGTCCCTCAATCTCGCCGGACCTAACCGTCGGTGTGAGACGGGGGAAATGCTCGTAAATTCAACCCTGAAGAAGCGTCAAATATCCACTGATTTGCTTCGTATTAGCCCTTGAAGCATCCGACAACGCCTCATAGAGCAGACACAAACAAGCTGTACCCTATGCGTAAGTCACAATATTGTCCAAATCTTCTAACAAACACAACAACTGCAGTGTACCCATATTTCCCGTCTTGCCCCTGGAATATCGTACATGATAATACGTACAACAAAAATGCCCTTGTCGCACACGTCTTTTTATTCTCATCATCACTATCTGTCACATAAATGAAAGTACTACGCAACCACTCCAACTTAAGCGCAATCTGATTTTGACCCCAACATTTATCCGTCGATTCAAGCACTACTCCGAGAATTCGATTTACGATTGCTTGTGACGATGGCCCCGTCTTATTAATTTGTTGAATAAATACCGGCCGTCCCACCACTAGCAAACCTATCAAGCTGCTGACATCGTCTAGCGTGATAGTCATCTCCCCAAATGGTAAATGAAACGTACAAGTTGCTGGTTGCCACCGCTCTATGAAAGTCAACACCAATGCACTATCTATCACCTTGTACGAATGACGTACAAGGGGCATCAAACCGGACCTCTCGACAACCTCGGTCATAAAAGGAGTCATCCGCCACTTCTCCAACATTGTTGTGTGATTATGAACCCTCACACTTTCGCGCTCCTACAATTTTAATTAAAATAAACATTCAATCAATAAAGTAAATAACTTCAATAACATATGTATATGTGTGTCTATAAGTGTAAAAGTACCTTTCCGGACAAAATCTGTCGGGCGATATGATTCTCAAACTGCGGCATCAAGTCTGGTATTTGTGGTCCTCTGGGGCCAGCCGATTGGCTACTAGATCCACCAACTTCGGTGGTCGATGTGAGCGGTGGATCCTCAGGTATGGACAATGAAGGCTCAACATCGGTAGGTAAACGTGTACGATTGGCCGGAGGATCGACCCGAGTAGCTTGAGAATCGCCACGTCGAACTTTACGATTGACCAATGCATGCCTTTCTCTTGCGCTCAGAAGCAGTTTGGGGAATACGCGGTTCCACTGGAAAAATATAAATATAATATTAATCATTTATAAAAAAAAAAAAAAAAAAAGTTTGCAAAAAAATAAGTTTACCAGTCAATTTTCGACATCATAGTGTCGATATTTGTACACAAAATCGACATAAGCTATGTGTCGAAAATTGTACACAAATTCGACACAGCGATGTTGAATATTGCACCAAAACTCGACACCGGGTTTATGTCGAAATTTTGTACAAATATCGACATTGAGATGTCGAAAAAAGGTCCAATAATCGACAATTGTTTGCTGTCGAAATTTGATGAAAAAATCGACACCAATATGTTGAAATTTTTCCAAAAACTCGACAAGTACAGGTCGTTTTTTGTAAAACCGCAACTCCTTCAACAATAGTGCTACAATCGAACCCTAGAATCATCAACTATGTTCTAAAATGACTTGAATTCATTATTCTAACAATAAAATCGTGTTTATCAAATTTATTTCTCAAAAAAAAGTGAATTCAAAAAGTAATTTCCTTACTTTCTTTTCGTGAGATTGTTGTGGCGGGGTTGGGGCAACAACGGACTTCAACGGCGACGGGGAGGTGGTGGACTTCAACGGCGACGGCGACGGCGACGGGGCGACAGTTGAGTGCTGCAATTGATTTTTTTGTTTTCTTCTTCCCTTCTTCCCTCCTCGTTTTTCAATTCTCAATTCAATTTCTTTTTTCTTTCTTTTTTTATTATTTTTTCTTTTTTAAATTGGTCTTGCAAAAGGAAATTAATAAAATCATTTTTATTTTGTTTGTATTTTATTAAGGTTATTATAGTCTTTTTATACTGAATTTAATAAAAAAAATTAATTTGGTCTTGCCCTAAGTAATTTTCGTCTTGCAAATAGTCGCTGCCTTATGTTATTACAAATATATAAAAAGTATTGTAAATTACGGCTGCCCCCTGAATTAATGTTAAATTACAAAAAAATCCCTATTTTTTTTGGGTAATTACATATTTACAATCACCTTTCAACTATGAATCTTCTTACGCGTCCATCCTTATGGTGTCAAAATCAACATACTAGTTTCTACTCGTGTTGTGTAGAAATGCAGTTTCTGATGCAACACAATATCTTATGATCATCTTGTTGTAAAATGTGGAGCTCCAATGGGGTAACACGGTTACAAATTGGAGAATATTCCACATAATTTTAAAATATTCCACATAATTTTAAAATATTCCACTAAATATGACACCGTAAGGATGAACGTGTAAAAAGATTCATAATCAAGGGATATGATTGTAATTACCTAAATAGGAAGGATTTCTTTCGTAATTTGACCTTACTTCAGGGGTGGCCGTAATTCACCGTTAAAAGATTGATGTTACATCCTAACTTATTTCATTCAGTGAAGTAAAAACAAAGGAATTTCTGCTAAAAAAAAGGGAAAAAAAAGAAGTTGAACTTGGGAGAAAGCATTTGATGCTCAAGAATAATTAATACATAAAGAAAAAAAGCAGTTTCAATACTACACCCAATGTCTATTCTTATTGTATTTTTAATCATATTTATTTATTCTATTTTAATTTCTGTAAAAAAAAATAAAAAAAAAAAAAAAAAAGAAAAAAACGAAAGAAAGAAAAATTTCTAAATTCGATTTTCACCCCCTAAACTTTCTAAAAAAGTCATCGGTGTGTTTTTCTGTAATATATAAACACCAGTTGCAGAGTTGAGAAACAGCCATCTGTGCATTTGTTGAGGACACCAAGCAGATTCAAACTTCCAACACCTGTTTTCTTCTCTCTCTCTCTCTCTCTAACATCTCTCTAGATAATTATATATATATATATAAACCGATTAAACAATAAAAAAATGGGATCAATTTTCAGTTCACCGAAGAACAAGGAAGACATAGATATGGCTCTTGCTAAGGCTAAGCAGATCGTTTCATCCAACTCTGTCGTTGTTTTCAGGTCATTTTCCTCTTATTCTTTTGCTTCATTAGTTCTTGATTATGAACTTCGATTTTTCTTTTTCTTTTTTATTATTATTTTTTTTTTAATATTTGGTGATTCAGTTATTGGGACTCTTGTAGAAACAAAAATGAAATTCTCTACGCAATTCGTAATAGAGCAGTGTTGTGTTCTTGGATTCAGATTGAATGAGGAGTCTTGAAATTGAAAGTAATCGAATAAATGAATTTTGGGTCATGATAAAGTTTCAATCTTTTTTATTGTAAATAGGGGTAAATTACGGCCACACCTGTGATCGAACTACGAAAAAATTCTTCATGTTTGGGTAGTTACAATCCCCCGAATCTTCTTACACGTCCACACGTCCAGTGTCAATTTATAGTCTCAAATTCAAGAGAATCTTCTACGTTTCGTGGAATGTTTCGTGGAATGTTTGTACTCATTTTTGTGCAAAAATGCGGTAGTACCATATTTACAAGCCAAAAGATACATCTTACGATCATCTTGTTTCAAAATGTAAAAAAAAATGTGGAGTTCGAACGGGGTAAAATGGGTACAAATTGGGTAATATTCCATATAATCTAGAAGATTTCACTAAATTTGATACCGGGCGGGCGTGTAAGACAGATTAATAGTTGAGGAGTGGATGTAATTATCCAAACATGAGGGTTTTTTTGTAATTTAATCTTACTTCAGTGTGGCCTTAATTTACCATATTAAGTAAATAGCTATATCTTTACCTTGCCAGAATCAATCAGTGGATGTTAAGGAAAATTAACTCTTTTTTTTTTATGTTAAAAAAGAAAAGAAAAAGATTTGAATGTTTTTCAAAGTGGTTTATATTGTCTTATTATCAAATTAGTTGGAAGGGAATGAATTAGGTTTGCTTTTGTTCATCCTAATTTATATATTTTTTTTGGTGTAAATCCTGTTATTCGAGTTTTCGGTGCTTTCTCGTTTTCGAATAATGATTCTGCACAAAGAATCAATGAGGGTTCATTAAAATCTTGATATTTTTATTATATGTACATGTTAAGTTTACAGCATGGAAAAATAATGCTACAAAAAACATCTTGAATTAGTGCACCGAATTTTTTTTCGATTTATCGAAACTGTACTATATAAATAATATTTTTGCGTTTTGTTTCTTGCAGTAAGACATACTGTGGGTACTGCAATAGGGTGAAGCAGCTGCTATCCCAGTTACAGGCAACTTACAAAGTCATCGAACTTGATCAAGAAAGTGAGTTTTTTAAGTAAACATTCAATCCCAACGTTTGACGATCCAATTAATTACTATAAACGAAGCTAATGAATTATAATCTTTTCGTCACGTGTTTCTTTATAAGGTGATGGTGATGATATTCAGACAGCTCTTTTAGAGTGGACGGGTCAAAGAACTGTCCCGAACGTGTTCATCGCTGGCAAACACATTGGCGGCTGTGACGGTAAAGGGCGTTTTAGTCTTTTCTTTCTATTTTGCTATTTAGTGAATCGAAAATGGTCAATTTATCCGTTGATATATCAAGATTTTTTATTTCCGATTCTCGATTTGCAGCTGTGGTTGCTAAACATCAACAAGGGGCGCTCGTGCCGTTGCTTGCCGAAGCTGGTGCAGTTCCAAAACTTTCGAGTAACGCGTAAATTTAAAATTTGTAAGGATGAAAAATTAAATAAAGCGTGTTATGCTAAGAATGGATCGATACTGAAGGCTAATGTATAGCATAATTGTACTACGTGTTTTTATCAAATAATACTTGTGTTACATTTGTCGATGTTTAATGTGTCATCACATATTTGCTATTTTAGATTAAATAAAAATAAAAATACAGAATCATCGTTATCTAAGGATGCGTTTGGATGGGAGGACTTGATGGAGGAATTTCAAATCCGTATTAAACAGATCCATTGAGCTTGTTTTAGATGGAGTCGTTTGACAACGGATTCGGAAATCCTTAGCTCTCATTTTCCTTTTCAATTGTTTTTTTTTTTCCGAGTAATTTTGGTGGATTTCAAATCGTTCAATCCAAACGCAGCCTAAATGTTTTGGATTATTTGCAACAAAGATGTGTAAGTACCGATAACAAATATAGTAATCCCCATCAAGACGACGAAGACTATACCTGCAGCTTCGAAGCTAGGCTTTCGATAAGTTCTTGAATTCTTCAAGTAGCATACGCATGGAAGCAATATCGAAGCTGTGACGCTAAAAAACACTCCGACGAGCGACATAAGAACCCCGAAAAAGGGTAGAGATAATGCTACAACGAAGCTGCTGGTGAGTAATATAGTCCGAATGTAGAATCTCTTCTTGTTGCAAGACTTGAGACAGACTCTCGATTGCATCGACGATTGGTTTTAGCATCAGCGCGTATTTGGCTATGGGGTTGATTAGGACAGTGTAGATAGCCATTTTAGAGCTCAGTTTGTCCGTCGGAAGGTTCAGCGTTATCTGGGATTGTAGCTCCGAACCGAACATCATGTACCCCAAAATCGCCATTGTTGTGTAAGTAACCGTACAAAACACAAAACATACGAGCAGAACCTGCAAAAGATGCAAAAGAGAAAGGCATATATGAATTAATCACAACTTTGATAACTTTGATGGTGAGAGACCGAGTTATCTAAAATTCAAAATGTAACTTATTCATGCATAATTTTGTCTCCCGACACCCAGCGTAGCTGATTAAAGTCGGGTTAGAAAGGTAACAGTTTCCGTCTTTTTGACTTTTACCAAAATCAGACTAGAAAAAATTCAAAATCAAATCGAAACGACATTTAACATTTCACATTTCAGATACATACCGAGGAGAAATGTCGTTGGTTCTTCATTGAACTTTACAGCGTAGGAAAAACGGGATGAGCGCAATAACAGAAGGCGTATAAGCTGAAAGATGTAGGCAGTCCGTTCCAATTCAAGATTTCTCCCTTGTGATGAAATCCAACATCGGAAATCCCGGACCACAAAACCGAGCCAAGTACGACTACCGAAGCTAACACTCCAGTAGCCGATACATACGAGAGAGTGGTCATATTGTTTATCCAGACAGTAGGCGTCACAATAAGAGCACAGAGTAGAATAAAACATTGCTTTCCACTAATACTTACGCCGTATATATCGATATTTAAATTCAGTAATAGGTTATGCAAATTATCGCCAGCTAGTATAAGAAAGCCTGTGGCGACCAAGTAAAGCTCGAGATTCGTGAAAATGGAGACGATCAGTCGTCCGGTTTTACCGAAAGCCTTGTCGCCGATATCTGGATAGGTTCTTATGTTCGGATCGATCTCCATGCATTTTGTTATTAGTAAGCCCGTGTAGAAAGTTGCACTTGCGAGAATGAAGAGAAGTATTAGGCTTAGCCACCCGCCCGATGATAACGCGTAAGGAACCGACAAAATTCCGACCCCTGTAAGTAAGATTTAAGAACATGGTACAAAAAGAAAAGAAAAAAAAAACGAAGAGGGAAACAAACCTGAGAGGGCGTTTAGTCCGTTGAAAGTTGTCTTGAAAAACGAGGTTCTTCCGTTCAAGTAGTTGAGGCTAATGTGATCAACTCCTTTAGCTTTTTCGACATCGGGAAATTCGTTTTCGATAATTAGAGGAGCGGTAATATCGGACTGCATTTTTTATTCTCTTGCTTGAAAAATTAAAATTGAAGTTAAATAGAAAAACTACAGGGGTGAAAAAATGCAGGGAGTCACTTTTTAATTTATTTTATTTAATTAAATTGACCAAAAATACACTTTTAAAATGATTTTACTTTTGTGCATGATCTTATAAAACAATTGTGATCCAAGTTTAACGCGGTTTTAATTTAATTAATTAAGCATAAGGTGCTTTGATTCATACTAGCATATTATTTCAAGAGTGAAAAAAAAAATCAATTTAATACATAATAAGAAAATATAGTACATTAACATAGTAAAATTCAATAATACAGTATTATTCATATTTTATATAACATTAGTTTTAAAAAAAATTACATATTAAGATTTATAATTCAAATACATAGGTTTAGATTTAACAAATCGAATTTCTATTTTTATCTATTAAGATTTGAGATATATTGATGAAAAATAGGATATTGATAATTGTTGAAAATTAGTACAGAAGAAATATTAAAAATAAATAATTGCAGAATTAACATTAGGGTTTTTTAGGGTTGCCTAGCGTTTCTTTCTTTTATATATAAGATTTAAATGGAATAACTTATGCATGATCTTATAAAACAAAAAATTATAGTTTTCGTCCCTTAAGTCTGCACCAGTTTAATATTTGGTCCCCATGTTCACAAAAAACATTTTCAGTCCCTTATGTTTCGAAAGTGTGACACTTTTAGCCATTTACCGTTAATCCGTCGGTTAAGAGAGTGATTTACACATACTTGATTCCGTTAGTACTAAAGAAATTAACGTAAATGGCCAAAATATTAAATTATTAAAACATAAGGGTCTAAATATATTTTTAATAAATATGGCGGACCAAATGTAAAATCAAGGAAAACTTTAGAGGAGAAAAGTGTAATTTTCCCTCTTATAAAACAATAGTGACCCAAGGGAACTGAGCAAGTTAGATCTTCAATTACTCGTCCTAACGAATTTTAAAAATGGCAAATGTCAAATAAGCCCCTGATAAGACCACTTAACTAAAACCTTCCTATGTAAAGTGGAATTACAAGAAGAAAAAAAAATCTTTATTTTGAGAAATTACATCCAACCCCTAGCATATTGTAAATTTCTTACATCCAAACCCCTACAAAAGGGTGTGAATGTAAGAAATGTACAAATTGCAGGGGGTGAATGTAATTATCGGAAGCTGAGGGACTTTTCATAAATAGACCTTATCTAAGGGGAGCGATTGTAATTTACCCTTACAAAATTTTAATTTACAGTTTGGCAAAAAATGATCAAACAAAAAACTCGTGGGTACATCTGCATTTAAATACTTGCACCTACAAAAACTTTATTCTTTATTCCTTGGCCCAAATCATTGTCTTATTCAACATGCAAACACCATTTCTCTCTTGGCATTTATGAGAGGATAGGCATACCCTTAAATGCTTCTTCCTTCACCTTCTGAAACAAATTAATAAATAAATAAATTAGCCGTCGACTTATATTTTTGGGCAAATTTCGACCACCACTGAGATGTGGTCAAATTACGAAAAACTCCCTCTTGTTTTGTTAATTACAACCACCCCTCAACTACGTTTTGTCTTACACGTCCACCCTTACGGTGTTAAATTTACCTACTGATGGAGGGGGTTTTCGTAAGACAATACATAGTTGAGGGACGTGGTTCTAATTAACCAAACATGAGGGGTTTTTTCGTAATTTTACCATACCTCTGGGTGGCCGTAAGTAGCCCTAATTTTTTTTCTTCTGCTGAAAAAAAAATGAAATAGAAACAAACATCGTATTTTTTCTTACATTAGATGTCTGAATCCACAAATCAAGAGTCTTGATCGCTTTCCCAGATCGATGCGCCACGCGAGCAAGTTCGACTCCTTCTGCAAGACTGTTTACATTTCCACTAACCAAAAGAGCAGCTGCCGCATTTAGCACCTGCCAAAAAATCGAAATGTTTTCTAAATTTTCGGCTCTCGTTTCCAATTTTATTACCGATTTGCCATGATAAGCAATAGTGATGAGAATTACTGAATTACCAAGGCATCGGCAATAGATCCCTTTTCTCCTGATAGAACGCGTCTAAGTACATCCGCATTGTACTTCGGATCTCCACCTCGTAAATCATCAATAGTGCAACGAGGGATTCCAAATTCCACTAATATTTTCAATAACTTGTAAGAAATTAAATCAAGAAAGGGAGTCCTATTTTTATGGGAAAGAAGGTTGCAGAAATTCTTACGCGGATCGAACGAGAATTTTTCTATCTTATCTGGAGTGACATCAAGAACTAGTCCCGGCCCTGTTAAAAGATTTTCCGGAAAATATAAATAAAAAAAATTCCTTTAAATTATGAGAAAAAAAGCTATATAATTAATATTTGTTCGTTACCGAGAGGACTCATTTCATCCAGTCCTTCCGAATGAACTATCAACGCTCTTTTCATGCCGAATCTTTGAAGTGCTTTTGCCATTTTATGGACCTACCAAAGGATAAAAATAAAAAATAAATCGTAAGAAATAAAATCGATCAAACGATTAAATCTTCTTTAATTTTGTGCTCAAACAAACCATTAAATAAGTTTCGTGATTACCAGATCTTCTGTATAAACCCCGACTACTGCAAAAGGAACTCTTGCTGGATTCAACATAGGGCCTAAGATATTGAATACCGTCTTTACTTTAAGCTTCTTTCTGACTGGTCTAACAATTTGCATAGCTGGATGATAAATCGGTGCCATCATAAACCCGATTCCCGCTTCGTTCACGCACTTTGCTACCCCCTAAAAATAATTAAACGAGACACAATAAAATACATTGAAAATGTAAGATTATAATCTAATATATAAGCACATACATACATACATATATACCTCTGGTTCTAAGTTAATTGCAACTCCCAATGCTTCGAGTACATCGGCACTTCCACAAGCAGATGAACTAGATCGATTGCCTTGCTGTTATCCAATGGTCAATTTTTATTTTTTTTTAAATTAAATAAATAAATCTGAAAGAAGATTAATATTTTGCTCCACCTTAGCGACTTTCGCTCCACAAGCTGCAGCGAGAATCGAAGCTCCGGTGGAGATGTTCACAGTGTTTGCACCATCACCGCCAGTGCCGACAATGTCAACTGCGTCGGTCAACCCTTCAACTTTTCGGGAGTGCTTTATCATTGCTCTTGCTAGCCCAACTACCTATTCAATAGTTCACAGCAAGTAATTTATTTTCACTGTTCTCATAAACGAAGGCAATTTTCACTGTCGTCGTAATCACACAAGTAAATGCTTTATTTAATGGACCGGCTATGAACTTTCTTTGATTAAATTCAAACTCAAAGCACTCTTCTATCTCTCGAAGCACAAGAGTTTTATACGCGTATTATCGTACTAAAGCTACAATCTTTCTCCATAATACATGAGTTGAATATATAGCAAGAACCGAACAAAGAAAACAAAGAAAATGCAGTCGATTATATTGACGCAGTCGCAATTCTTGCATCACTCAGAAGCTGGACAGAACTGAAACATAGGACACACTCTGCTATAACTGGCATCATGGAAAATATCGAAAAACCCCACTAAAATCGACATTAAATTTGCAAATGTACACAAACAGAAAGCACTTACTTCTTCATAAGTTTCTCCCTTAGCTCTCAAAAGAACCAAAAACGCACTAATCAAAGCCTCGTCAGCACCATCTAACAAGAAATCAAGAGACGCCTCAGCTTCAGCTTCGGACAAATCCACTCCGCTTATCAAAGACTCTATCAACTACAAATTCAGACAAGAAAAACAAGCCCAAACAAACCATCAAGAAAACAAATTCAGACAAGAAAACCGAAAACAAACTATAACCCATTTCAAAATTAAGCCCAAACACACACACACAGTGGCGGAGCCAGCATAAGGCTAAGGGGGCCATGGCCCCCCGACAAATTTCAAATTTCTATTAGATTATATAGAAATATAAAAAAGAAAAATCATGTATAATAGGCTAATAGCATTATTAACGGCCCCCTTAAAACAAAATATAATGCATTCGCCCCCCGGACTTGAAATCCTGGCTCCGTTACTGCACACACACACACACACAGCAAAGATAAAATGAACCCATATTTTTTATTTTTACCTGACTGAAAGAAGAAACAGGGGATGCATGGCTGCTCGAATTGGGCAAAGCAGACGGCGGGCAAAGAGTAGAACACTTGATACCAAAAGGCGCGTGAAAAAATGGATTCTTTACCACCTCAAATTGCGGGGTAAATTGATGATTTGTTGTAATAGATAAATGCTGAAGCCGACGTGGCGAAAGACAGAGAGGATTTTGATGCAGTGCAGACATTTTGTTTTGCAGGGGAGTTTCAGAAAGAACGGAAGAATTGATGGCAGCACACAGAATTAATGGAGGTCCCTCTTTCTGAAATTGATTGCAATAAATGCAGTCAATTAAAATGTGGGTTTCGTGATTATGAGTTGTGTCGTTGAAATCATGCCAATTGTTGGAAATCCTGAATCGTGAGGGGCGTGTTTGGGTGGATTAGATAAGAAATTGATTTAGGGTTTTGTCAGATCTTCAGAAGCTGATAAACCTAATTTGGCAAGTTGATGATGGTTTGTTACTTCATTTTCTTTTATTTCTGTTTCCTCTTTGACTTTTGATAGTTTGACTTTTTTTCTTTTTTTTTTTTGTATTGAAAATATATTCACTAGATTATGGTACTGGATTTATTGCATTCGACCCCCTACAATTATTCTAATTGTTAAAAACAGATGCTTCATTTTTTTCCATTTTCATTTTGTTTTAGGTAAATTACAGCCAACCCCTTATGTAAGGTTAAATTACGAAAAAACTCCTCATGTCGGGGTAAATACAATCATCTTTTTCACTATGAATATTCTTACACGTTCACCCTTGTGTTGTCAAATTTGACAGAATCTTCTTGATTCCGTAGAATGTTCTCTAGTTTGTAATCGTTTTGTGCAAAAACTATTTATACAATCGCTTACCATTTCCTCTTCAAATCAAATTACTGGCTTTGTTTTCCTTTTATCGTAGGTATGTTAATGCACCGTATGTTTAGAATTCTGTCCAATTGTCATTTATTTATTTATTCAAATTGTACATTTTGTGAATCGGTCCATAACCAATTTCAACTTGTTTTGAAGCGATTGTTGTAATTTTGATGTTTTAGGTAAAACATAATATATATATATATATATATATATATATATATATATATATATATATATATATATATATATATATATATATATATATATATATATATATATATATATATATATATATATATATATATATATATATATAGATCTATATATATATAAATCTCACTCTAGCTATATCTCTCTAGAGATGAAATAGTTCTAAAATATCCATACTAGCTACTCGATGGCGTAACAATTTTTTTCTTGAAATCGCTCTCGTCTCTCTGGATTCATCCTCTCAGCCATGATTGGATTCATGGTCGGACGAATCAGTCAGTTGTTCAAGTTGTAAGGACAAGACATGATATATCTAAAAAGTGATAACATCATTCCAACGTTAAACCTTTGTTCAACAATTTCATTCTTGAAATCTCGCTCGTGTCTCTCGATTCATCCTCTCAGTAGTGATTGGATTCATGGTCGGACGAAGCAGTCAGTTGTACTATGGAAAAATCAGCAGTTTGACTCTTGATTCGACCGGTAATTTGTTGATTATCTTCAGTTTCATATCATCCGGTAACATATCCATTAATAGTGTGCATGTGAATGCTATTTGCTTTGTTTTTTGAACATTGAGGAGCAGGCAATAGAACTTTCAAGAGTTCGAACCTCCGTCAACAGTTCGAACCTCCATCAAGTATCGCGGGCCACTCAGCCACGAACAAGAGTCGAAAAATGCTAAAGAATGCTCTCAAGTTTTGGACTCTTTGATGAATGAATTGCTGAATAATTACAAATGAATGGCCTACCCCTATTTATACAACTCCACTTACTCAATGAATGGTGATGATCATCTTGATCTAATGGCAACAATTAACTCCCAAATACATAAAATGAATGTCCTCTAAGGATACATTAATGGGAGGATTCTAGGATCTTCTACAATCCTCTACTCTTAGGCTTAAATCTTGGGCTCGCTTGATGGGTCGACTAATCCCTTGGTTCCAAGGCAAAATGGGCAGCCCGTGACAATAGGCTCCGACCCAAATGCCCCCTCAACTACAAACTGTGATAGTTTGTACCCCTCCGTTAATGTGTTGTGTGCAAATTGAGGTAGAGTTTTGACCTTTGCTTTAAAATCCAAATTCGATTTAAAACCCCCAAATTAAACAATCAACCAGACAACAAAGACTGTCAGCTCCAGATCAACCTTTGAGGATTGAATACCATGAGAAGAAAACAATATAATAGAGGCTAGGAGACTCGCCATACTAGAGATGGAGAAAAAAATTGAAGCGATAATTGTGTTACAATTGTGAGGAAAGGTACACTCTTGGGCACAAGTGCAAGAGACTGTTCTACATTGAGTGTATTCATTTGCCAAATGAGTTTGAATATTAATATATTCCATTCGACTCGACTCGGTTCGGTTAAAGCTTGTTGTACTCGAACATCAGTTCTGCTGAATCGAAAGGCTCAAGAATACTGATTTAAATAAGAGTTGCAACCAATCAATTGCATGATTATTATGTGATATGCCTAATTGGGCCAACCCAATGGGCTTATAATTTATTTACCTATTGGGCCACGAGCCCAATATTGAAGACCACTATCATCGAGGCCCAATCACCTTCAAATAAGGTTTGGGCCCAACAATCTCGACTAAGGTATAAATAACGATATAATTTCATTTATTGAATGTACGTCCTATTATTTGAGAGATACTTCAACATGTATTCTTTGGACTATTTCCACTATCCGCACGTCTGACTTGAGCGTCAGAGGGGTTTCCGCTGGATCAACCCCCGGCTTAGTTCATATGTTCTATGATTGCAGGTATCTCAAGGTCATCAAGCTCGTGAGCCAGTGATCCACTCTGCTCTTCCAGCTCATCCTACTTCAACTATCTAAGGTAATCTATCTCTAGCATCATCATTATGGAACTCAAAGTGATATTCTTTGAATAGCATATTAGTGCAGGGTCAAAAATATAATACATATAAATCATATTAGAAGATATGAAAAAAATATTCTAAATTTTGAAAACAATGTAACACATTTTTGTAGTGCCATGTCAACATTTTCAAACGATTAATTGACTTTTGAGTGGATAGAGGGATGTATATGTTACAATTGATACTTTATGGGGTGCATTTGTTACAAAATGTATATTTGAGGATGTAATATGTAATTAACCCTTTTCCTTATAAGAGTTGTACATTAGTGGCCCATAATATTGGGCCAGCCCGGTACTGTGGTTTTGGTTAGAATAGGAGATGATTCAAATATATCGATTTTGTAAAATTAAAATTTATATTAAGAAATTTTTGTGAACGTTGAAACGACGATCTTTGCTTGACAGTCGAGTCGGACTAGCTGTTTTCGAACAAATAATAAACTGGCTAAAATTCAATTGGAGCACTTCTTTTGAAGAGTTTGAGGAGCTAGTCGGGGCACATCACTCGCTTAACACAATAAAACAAAAAGACTTTCCTTAAAAAAAATATTGGAAACAAATGATGTAATAAATAAAATGGCAAAGTACAGTTTACACCCTTAAATTATAGGGGTTTGACCAGTTTGTTCCCTTGAACTATAAAACGTCTTAAATACCCTTCTCTATTTAAATTTTTTTGTAAATGCTGATGTGGCACTTTAATTTTATGATTTGTAACTATTTTTTCCACATTTGGACATTTTTTGACTACTTTGCCCCTCTATTCAATTATATATATATATATATATATATATATATATATATATATATATATATATATATATATATATATATATATATATATATATATATATATATATATATATATATATATATATATATATATATATATATATATATATTAAAGCTTTTCCACTGATTTTTTTTTGCTTATTTTGTCAAGTTTTTTTGCTCCGTATTTTCGAGTTTCTTTTCTCGTATTTCTGCTTTTCTTCTCCTTATTTAACCACTAAAAGACCACTGTTTTTTTCTTCTAAAATTTATTAAAATGTTGAGTAACAGCTCAAATACACAAAATTCTTGTACTTCGTGGTACAAGACATCTTATAATGCACGAAAATCACCCCAAAAGTTGTGCATTTAATTAAGGGCATAAAAAAATGCATAAAATTGAACAAAAGGACAATTAGAAAACATATTGGATCCAAAAATTAAACACAATTAAGAAAATCATGTAAACCATAAATTCACTTCAATTACAAATTTATAACAAAATCGACAAGTACAACACATATTAATTATATAATTATTAAGTTTCTTACAACAAACCCCCAAGAAAAAGAGATATAAAACATCGATGTAGTACACAATAAGTTTCTTTTATAAATTAACGTAATTATACTGTCAATGACAGTTAATTAACGTAATTGTACTGCCGTTGCAGTAAATTAATGTGATCAAAATTGAATAATTTGTAAAATTTGAGATCAAATTGAGGTTAAATTAAATTAAGGATAAAATTGACCCGAACCCGTTTCCGTGTTCATCTCTTGCACCAGCTTCCTTAAATTTCCGAATTTTGAATAATCATAGATAGAATTAAGATTTGCGATTTGAAATCCGGAAAACGGTGCCGTATTGCTATTCAGCTTCGATTCGGGAGGTTTTTCGGTTAGGGTTTAGTGTTCTCACCTTTTCTTTATTCGATAGCAATGGAAGCGCCTGAAAAACAAGAAGAAACAGTCAATTATGTAAGTCAGAGTATGTATGTAATTCACCATATCCAGGATGCATACGTTTTTTTTTTGTGCATTGTGTTTGAGTGATCTGAAAATTATGGTGCTTCATGTATTTTATCTCGATTGATCTGGAATTTTCTGTGGAATTTTCTCTTTCTTGTTAAATACTGTGAATTGGTTTTTTTTTTTTTTTTTTTTCTTTTTTTGTTTGTTCTTGCTATTTTGAAATATGCTATTAGAATGGAAAGATTAAGTCTAAGCTCACTCTTTGATTCTTTTAGTATGGTTAAATGACTGTTAATTGTTACTCTAAATGTTAGTCTAAGGCCTCGTTTGGTTGGGGTGATTAGCCATGATTAACTAAAAAATGAGACTTTGTTTGATGTTTGGTATCTCCGATTACTTGCTGGGTCGACCCGCAAATATTATGTTATCGTGCTTTATCTTGCCTTTTAGGCATGTTTCGGATCTTCCAAGGTCCAATAATACAATTGGGGTTCATTAGATTATTTAATTTTATCTTGGCTAATCTTATCTTGGCAACCAAACGAGGCCTAAGATGATATGCACAAATCTGGCAGTAATTTGTCTAGGATTGATAGATTAAATTCGTTTTGTACGACAGAGGACCAAAAAATTGGCTGGGACTGTCAATTGGGGGACGGCAACTGTTGTTGGAGTATTTGCTGGCTTGCTTTACGGTGGTAGCAAAGAGGCTTCTGCTTCTGTCGTAAGTATTCATACCTAAACTTAACTCGTCTTTTTAAGATTATGCAAGATGTTTTTAGTAATTTTATTCTAATCAGGCCAATTATAAGGATTTGAGATGCTTTTTATTTTTATTTTTTATTTTTTATTCTGTTGAACAAATGAATGTTTATCGCCTCTTATCCATGCTGGTGTTCCATAACAATACTCATGACCATGTTTCCTCTGGATTAAGGTGATTGTTTGATATCACCTTTTGAGCTTTGATTTTTAGAAGGTTTGCAAAATCGAGCATTCCACGTTCCATTAATCTGACAGTGATATGTGTAATAGCTGAGAAAAGCTAAGAAGACTGTAACACATGATAATATACTGACACATGATTTTGCTCATAAGGGGGTTGCTCATAACGAACACATGATTTTGCCTACTTTTAATATATATATATATATATATATATATATATATATATATATATATATATATATTTTGGTTTCGTGGATATGACAAACTTTTTGATATTCGGGATCTTCTTAGTGGATGTTATCTAATACCAAATGTTCGTGAAAGACTTTGTTGAGGGAGAAATCTTTATATCTTTATTACAGAGCAAGGATGCAGAAGTATTACTGAAGCTTGGAAGCACTTCAGATAAGCGTGAACAACATCGACTTATGAGAGATGCAATGGAGAAAAGATTTCTCCGAGTCACTCGTGGTTCGCTAGTTGGTGGAATTCGCCTCGGGATGTTTACTGCCGCCTTTTACGGTTTGCAAAACCTGCTTGCTGACAATCGAGGCGTGCATGATGTTTATAACGTAGTTGGAGCTGGTTCTGCTACTGCTGCTACATTTGGTCTAATCAGTGAGTAGACAAATAATTATCGGGATAATTCAAAGAATGCATTTTCTCATGTTGGAGTAGAGTAATATGCTTTTTGTTGATTCTTTTACATTTGATGTTTACAGTGCCAGGTTCATTCCGTTGGCGTTTGAGAAATGCGATGTTAGGTTCGGTTTTAGGTGCAGCAATCTGCTTCCCACTTGGTAAAATATTCTTCCAATTAAGTAGCTGTTTTATGTTGTATAATGTTTTATATTCTATTTTTTCTAACAGTAGACATATGATTGTCTTATTGACGATATTTATCATATTCTTTAAGCCGACGACTTAATATCGTGCTGTTTGGTGAAATTTTAGAAAGAAAGAAAAAATAGATCAGGATCAAAAACAACTGTGTGGATAAATTTGAATGCCGAATTGAAAGCGCGATCTAGAAACGCATTAATGTAGTAGGTGTTTGTTTCCTTTCAGGTTGGCTACATTTGAAGCTTGTTGAGAAAGCAAATGAAGGTACTGCTTCTGAAGTTAGTGATACCTCGGAAACGAAGAGCAATATTGTTGCTGCAGTCGAGACTTGAGACAGGAACTTAAACGAATAGGACTATTTTGTCGAACTGCAATAACCACGATATTCTAAGTCTCAACGGGAAGTAATCGGCAAAGGCTGAAGCAGGCTGTGCTGCCCTTGATCTTGCGCGTGCGGATAATTATGTTTATAAGCAGGGTGGCTAATTTCGACTGTAAATTAGACATATGTTTGTACTTTTTTGAGAATAATGCTAGTAGCTTTATGCCGAAATGATTTATTGGGATTAAGCGCATCGAGAATAAGACATATACTGCATTGTAATACGTGTTCTAAGACAAAATGAACAAATATTAAATTTGACGTGTTTTCCCTCGCCTGTTTAGCCGATGCTTGTTTGTCATTCCGCATAATGCACTGAACGAAAGCTTGTCTTTACACGTTAACTATTAGGATATCTTTATTTACCTTATACGAGAGTTCCATTTTCTCTGTCTCTGCTCAGCCCTCGACTGAATCACGAACGATCTTTTAACTCATTAATGCTTAGCTCTAAACTTTCCTCTTCATTAAGTTACACCATTTATCGATAAACTCCGTCTCATCAGGATCCTGCCTTGTAGATCTGTGCTGGTGAAGCGTTTCAAGAATTTCTTCAGTTTCACCCAACAAGAGAGCCGCTTGACGCACAAACTTCTCCTTCTCTTTTATCGATTTGTGGTGGCACTTCATGATTATGACGCGCATTAGATTGGTAAGGCAAGCCGCCATTATATTCGCAATCATATTCGACAGCTGGTCGAACAATCCCTCGTCTGCTCGGAGATAATCGCTTTGATACGCTATCAGAAGCCTCTGGCAGACCCGATACATAGAGTTCGCAGCTATGACTTTAACCGGCCAGTTTTGGGGGTTCTCCATCAAGAAATCTTTTCTGTCTCGATTGAAATCAAGTAAGGTTTTTTCGGCGTTGTTTGATAGCTCTTGTAGCGTCTCTTTCGAGTTTTTGTATTTGAGAGATGTTTCGTGGAGATCCTTCCCTTGCCATTTACGGTACAGCTCAACTCCTACCCAAATGACATCTGCTCCGTTTCTGCTGTTTACTAACTTGCCCTTTTTATCCAGGTTTTTCTCGATAAGTTTCACGTAGAAGAGGCCTTCGTCGACGCTCTGTATCAGCCAGTTAATCTTTTTCTTCGGAATATTAGGAAGTGCAATGGCGATACTTGTCAACGTCACCAGAGGTAAAGACCAGCACTTTGGTGGTTCTTGAGAGTGCAGGCTCGGGACTTGGTTTCTGTCGACTTCTTTCAACCCTCCGAAGTTGCCGACTTTGTGCAGAAGGCTTAAAAGATTCTTGGGTTGCTGCTTCTTACCTCTCTGAATCAGTTTGTCGACTTCACCGCAGATGCTTGTTTGGATCTTCTGAGGTAGCTCCGCCTCACCTTCGAGTAGCAAAACGTAACGGGTAAAATCTATCTCCGTTCGTGTTTCTAATTCAGAGATCCCATGAACGCGTGACGGGCTGGAGGTGAGCGTGTGCTTCAATTTGTCGATTCCGTAGCAACACGAAAAGATAGGACTTGTGATGATGAAAGTTACGAACCGAACGCCTTTGCAGCATACTACAATCAGTATCTGAACCCCGACAAGAAAACTCAAAATCAGTCCTTTCGTTTTATGGAGAACTCTTCTCCACTTGCGGTTTCTAATCTGCAACGGTAAAGAGCTCTCTTTCCACTCCACCAGCCTCTGTGTCCAATAAGCATCGACTTTGAATTCATCCTTAAAGCTTTTCCCGCCTTTCTCCGACCATCTGAACTTTATTGCAGTGTAGCATCTGAAAGCGGGAGCAATAGCACCAACTGCCACCCCGATCGTCTGAGCAAGAACGATCCACTTAATCGACCACCCGTATTTGGAAGCGCTTTTATCGATTGTTTTCTCCACCATCACCATTCGAATCTCGGCTTGTACTAAAACCAGAGCGGTCAGCAGAGAAACAACGCCCGAAACAGTGCACGTCGGCGACCGAGCAATCACGAACTGCGGGCTGCTGGTTTCTGCCATCACCCAGTATTTCTGAATCATAAGCCGCAGTTTGTCGAACGTGAAACTTTGCTCCTCGGAATCCACGATCATCTGTTCGTCGGTAGCCAATTTCAGCATCTCATAGTACTTTGTTTCCAGGTATCTTTTCGTTGTCGGCACCATGACAGCCGACGACACGACCATAACAAGAGAAACGAGCATGAAGAAAGCCGCCGCGATTTCTTCGGCAAACATCTTCCTACCGCCGAGAAACTGCCTCACTTGTATAATTTGAACACATACGTTTACCACGACAGTTACTACAAGAATGGCTAAAGCGGTTACGTTCATCACCATTTCTCTCTCATCCATTGTCCCCAAACACGTCATGAAATTCGCCATAGCAGTTGACATGAGCGCGAGGCTGCTGATCTTCGCGAGCCGATCGGTAAACGCGTACATCCGCGTCGTGAGATCAACCGGCAGCTTCATCGAAACGGCTAGTAACGTTAGAGAAGTGGCGTTGAGCGTGAAGTACTTGCTGCGGAACCAGTGCTTCTTGCTTCGGAGCCCGTGGAAAGTATCGGCAGCCATTGCAAGCGTGCAAATCAGAGAAGCTGCAGCTACGTACACGCCGATCCACGGCATCGGCGCCTCGAGATGCTTCTCCACATCTGCAGAGAAAGCTTCTTCTCCCGGCATTTCGGTAAGCAATTTCTTCAAGAATTAATTAACTAATTGCCTTTGAATAGCTTTATCTGATTGGTAAATTAGTATTCAAGAATCCAGTGTTCAATATTTTCTTGGGGTTTTCTTTTTCCCTGCAAAAGTGAAAGTTTATCACAGTATTCAAGAACATTTGGGCATGTCCTGGAAACTGAATTATTGTAGGGGTCATGTTGATATGCCAGCGTGGCATTCAATGTTTTTTAACAAACTTTTAAGACGTGTGGGCTCCTTACATGATATTTTAGTCTTAAAAGTTGCAGTTGGGAGCATCATAATAATTGACTCTTATTTAATTCAATTGCTTTGTCCTAATTGATTTTGTTTATGAATTGAAATTCTTGGTTCACATTGAATAGAGGTCTCTTCAATTTTGGCTGCTGCAGCTTCAGAATTTTTTTTCCTATTTATAATATTATCTCAACTGTCTTGGCTTTTAGTCATAAGATTAGATATGACTTATGTTGTGTAATATATCTAAGTAGATCCTGCTCTAGAAACATGGTGGAGAAAATCTAAAATTATCCGAAATTTTAAAATTTAACTGTGCTGCTCTCAGAAATTTAAAGGAATGATGAACTAACGTGATAACCGAACTCTTAATCTCTACGGTGGATTGATGGTTTTGCTCGATCATCAAACCATCAGATTTAGATTAGTGCTACATAACGAAAAATCACAAGTTTGGATGATAGAGAAATTTCGTAGCCAGGGGCGATAAAAGTAAACAGAAGATATGTCTCATCCCTCAGATTTTACGTCTGCATGTTCTTCTCTCGATTCCGAAACACCTATTTCAATGTTAGTCTTGGAACTGAATTCCTGGCTGACTAGTGCTCGCCACTCCTCAATGGAAGCTGCCTGATCAGGGGCCGAGACTGGCAGTTCGCGCTGCTGGAGAAGAGCAATGATTTCTTCGGTTTTACCGAGAAGAAGCGCTGCTTTACGCACGCTTTTCTCCCTCTCTTCAATTGCGTTGCGGTGGCACTTCATTGTTATTACATGTCCTAGATTAGTAAGACATGCTGCCAGTATGTCCGCTATCGTAACCGACAACTGCTCGAACAATTCCTCGTCCGTTGTGTCACTTCGATTCAGAAGAACTGTTGTGGCGATCCTGTACATCGAGTTGGCGGCAATAACCTTTGTGGGCCAGTTAAGAGGATTCCTCATAAGGCAGTCTCGTGCGTCTCTCCTGAACTCGATGACAGTCTTTTCGGCTTTGTCCCGAAGCTGCTGTAGTATCTCTTCGGCATTTTTACCTTTAAGAGACGTTTCCCGAAGATCCTTGTCTTGCCATTTATGGTACAGTTCAACTCCAACCCAGACAACATCGGCCGCAGTTCTTACATTCGCCAGACGGCCTTTCTTATCTAATGCCTTATCTATTATCTTCATAAGACGAAGCCCTTCGGTTACACTGTTCAGTAAAAGTTTAGATTTGTGCTTTCGAACATTGGGAAATGCGAGCGCGACGCTAGTCAGGGTTGCCACAGGTAAGGACCAGCAGTAAGGAAGTTCTCGAGAATTCAGGCCCGGGATTTCATGGCTGTCGAATTCCGTCACCCCGTTGAAGCTGCGAGATTTTTCTAGAAGTTTCAACAAGTTTTCCGATTTCTGCTTCTTTCCTTTTCGAATGACTTCGTCGACCTCTTTGCAGATACTCTCGAGAGTTTCTTTCGGCAGCTCGACCTCCCCTTCGAGCAGCATAACATAACCCCGTATATCCACTTCGTGATCACGCGACGAGACGGAGTGAGATATACGCTTCTGCCTCGTCAAACTTCTGACGTAGTTAAGACACGCGATCGCTGGAGCTGTTACACAGACAGAGACGAGAAGGACTAGTTTGCTCGATGAAACGATCGTGTGCTGAAAATAGATACAGAGTTTGAGAAACAGTCCTCTCAGATCGTGTAGGAATTTTCTGCTCTTGATATGTCGAATACGAAAAGATAACGAACCCTGTCTCCAGTCGACCATCTTCTGTGTCCAGTAGCACTCGACCGTAAACGCGCTTCTGATGCTCGTTCCGCTCTCGTTTCTTGATCGGAAGTTGTTTATGGCTATGAACCATCTTGATGCTGGTGCGATTGTGCCAACTGCCACTCCAACAGTCTGAGCGAAAAGAATCAATTTCGTTGACCACGCGTAATTGGAAATCGACTGATGAAGTATATTGTACTCCATTACTATCCGAATCTCGACTTGCAATAAAACGAGAGCAACGATCAGGCTCAGGATACCAGACGTGGTGCAGGTCACCGAACGAGCTATCACAAACTGAGGGTTGCTGGTTTCCGCCATCACCCAATATTTCTGAATCATTAGTCTCAGTTTGTCGAACGTAAGATTTTCGATTTGTTTGTCCGAAGCCGCCATTTGCAGCATCTCGTGGTACTTTGTTTTCAGGTACCGTTTCGTCGCGAGAACCATTACAGCCGAAGATGCCATCATAACGAGAGAGACGAGCATGACGACTACGGCTATGATTTCTTCGACGACCATTTTTCTACCGTTGAGAAACTGTCGCATTTGAATGATTTGAACGCAGACGTTTACTATGACGGTGACTACAAGAATGGCTAAAGCGGTTACGTTCATCAGCATTTCTCTGTCGTCCATTGTTCCTAGAGATGTCATGAAATTGGCTATCGCAGTCGACATAAGCGCGAGGCTGCTGACCTTTGCGAGCCGATCGGTGGCCGCGTACATTCTCGTCGTGAGATCCAACGGCAGCTTCATGGACACGGCTAATAACGTTAGAGTCGTGGCGTTGAGGGTAAAGTATTTGCTCGGGAACCAATGCTTCTTGCTTCTGAATCCGCGGAAAGTATCGGCAGCCATTGCGGACGTGCAGATCAGAGAAGCTGCAGCTACGTACATGCCTATCCACGGCATCGGCGCCGCGAGCTGCTTCTCGACGTCTGCAGCAACAACATCTTCTCCCGGCATTCGTAGCGAATTATCGGAGGTAAGTCCTTTGATTCTATTGCAGTGCAAAGTGATAAATGAGAAATTTTCTTGTTTGTTTGCTCAACAACTGATAAACAAAGGACCAAGATCTAATTGGTCTTGCCTTTTGGGCCCTTAAACAAAAAAATAGTGGCAACTTGTTACAATTTCAAATTTGGTTTTATATATATACTAGTATTCAAGAACATTAGGTTTGACTTGGAAACTCAGCCAGTGGGGAAGTCACTGTAGGGCCAGATGGGGCCATGCCCCCCACCTCAAATGTTAATTTTTTTTACTATTATTATATATGTATGTATATATAATTAATTTATTGCATTTGTATTGTGCTCTTATATTTTTTTAACAATTTAGTATTGTATAAAAAGTGAATTTAGGTATTGTAGTGAAGAAAACATAGAAAAATAATATATGAGTTACTGAAGTCCATCCTCAATTGAATTTTTTTTCACTAGATTATATCTATATATTTATTCAGTCCCACCAAATTTTTATTAGTTAGTCCATTAAAAGTCTGAATTAATGCAAAAAAATTCTAAAAAGATTTTAATTTCATATCTTCTGGTTTTGTCAAAAAAAAAAAAAAAAAAAAATCCTAAATATTTTTCAGTGACGCTGCCCCCGAACCCTAAAATTTGATTATTTTAGTGTATATTCGGCCCCTAGTTATAAAATCCTTGCTTCGTCACTGAACTCAGGCATCATAGTGTCACACTGAGATTACTGCTATTTGCATGAATTACTCTACACACTACCATACTTTCCCAATATTACCCTTAACGAGGTTTTTTGGGATTTTGTTGGGGAGTCAGATGCTACACCTGATTATTATACATTGGGTGTATTGGAACTGTAGATTTCATTAAATAATTATCCATTAAGCATACATACACATGGGGTTTATGTGTAGATTTATGGTCCAAATTCACTCCGTGTAAATAATCAGGTGTAGCATCTAATTCCCGATTTTGTTGACTAGATCTTTAAAGATTATGCTCTAGTGAAAACTGTTTTTGGATCTTGCAATTAGCCGCCCTAATAGAAAATTATATATTCTCTGTCATCATGACAGGATGTTATTTAATTAAACTGATTAGTCCTAATTGATGTTGCTTAGTGAACTAATATTCCTTTAGTCCCCACTTGGTCTGATGAAAGTCTTACCTAATCCCTTCAAATCTGCAGAAGTAAAGCTTATTTTTTTTAGGTAGAACTTCGATAAATTAATACTCGATAAATTAATAATCTAGTTTAAATAATAATTTCTTCCGGTCCTCACTCGGTAAAAACGCATTAAATTATCAGTTCGATAATTTAATATTTCGGTAAATTAATAGAATTTTGTTTGTCCCGATTGTATTAATTTAGATAACGGACAACATAAGTTATATCATCATACTTCGACTTTTATATCGACAATTTCTTCTCTGTATTCCGAAGCACCCGTTTCGATATTAACCTTGTTTCCCCGTTCGATTACCGCTCGCCACTCTTCGATGGAAGCTGTCTGGTCAGCGTCCGAAAACGGCAGCTCGCGTTGGTGGAGATGTGCGATAATCTCTTCAGTTTCGCCGAGAAGACGAGCCGCGTTACGCACACTCTCCTCCCTCTCCTCGATCGCGTTACGGTGACACTTGATCGTTATTACGCGTCCTAGATTAGTCAGACACGCAGCCAGTACATCCGCTATCGTGACGGACAAGTGCTCGAACATTCGGTCGTCCGTCTCGTCACTTTCGCCCCCGTGACTCAGCAAGATTGTTCTGCCTAACCTGTACATCGAGTTTGCCGCGATTACGTGCGCGGGCCAGTTAAGAGGATTCTTCATCAGACAATCTCGTTCTTCTGTCAAGAACTCGACGACGGTTTTTTCGGCTCTGTCACAGAGCTGTCGTAGTATCTCGTCGGCGTTTTCGCCCGTAAGTGCAGTTTCGCGAAGATCCCGGTCTTGCCACTTGTGGTACATCTCGACTTGTACCCAGACGACATCTGCTGCCGTTCTTATGTTCTCGAGACAACCTTTTTTATCCAGCGTTTCGTCTATGAGCTTTACGTACGAGATTCCCTCGGTCACACTTTTCATTAGTTGTTCCGATTTACGCTTCTCTACATTCGGAAGCGCAAGCGCGATGCTAGTCAACGTGACTATAGGTAAAGACCAGCAGTACGGGACATCTTCTTGAGAATGCAGCCTCGGAATTCGACGACTGTCGAATTCCGTAACTCCATTCCAATTGCAAGATCGATTCACGAGGATCGATAAATTCGTCGGCTTTCGTTTCTTGCCTTTTCGAATGACGCTATCCACCTCGTTCAAGATATTCTCCAAACTCTTTGTAGACAGCTTCACCTCCCCTTCGAGCAGCAAAACGTAACGCCCGATGTCCGAGTCCGGATCAGCGGTGGAATATTCCGAGGATATTCCTTTCCGCCTCTTCAACTTTCCGGCGTAGCCGACGCATGAGACGATCGGAATCGTTACACAAACAGAAACGAAAAGCAGCAGCTTGCTAGAAAGAACAACAACATGCTGTAGAAAAATACAGAGCTTAAGAAAAACCCCTCTCAGATGATGGAGAAGTTTTCTGCTCGTGCGATGTCGAATTCGTACCGACAACGAGCTCTGTCTCCACTCCACCATCTTCTGAGTCCAATACCCCTCGACGGTGAAAAACGCATCGCGAATGCTCGTCTTGCTGTACCCTTCATTTCTCGACCGACAGTTTATGGCGACGAACCATCGCGAAGGCGGTGCGACGGTCCCTAACAGAACTCCGATAGTCTGAGAAATCAGAACCCATTTCGTCGACCAATCGTAGCTCGAAACCGACTGATTGAATATATCAACCCGCATCGCCATTCGTATCTCGACCTCCAATAGAACGGCGGCGATAATCAAGCTGATGACACCGGAAGTCGTGCACGTGACCGAACGAGCGATCACGAACTGAGGGCTGCTGGTTTCTGCCATCACCCAATACTTCTTGATCAGACCTCTCAGTTTCATGTTACACGATCTCCCCGTATCGAGCATCTCCTCGTTCGTCGCGGTTTTGTGCATGTCGTGGTACTTTTTCTCCAGGTACGTTTTGGTGGACGGAATCATCAGAGCCGTCGATGCGAACATGACGAGCATGAGGAGCATGCAGCCGATGGCGAGGATTTCTTCGGGGAACGCCACCCTGGCGTTGAGGAACGCGTGGATCTGTATGACCTGGATTGTGACGTTGACGGTGACCGTGACGATGAGAATGGATAACGCGGTGACGTTCATTAAGACGTCGTTGTCGCTCATCGAGCCGAGAGAGGGCAAGAAGTTGGCCATGGCGGTTGATATGAAGACGAGGCTGCTGACTTTGGCGAGGCGGTCCGTGACCGCGTACATGCGGGTTGTGAGATCCATCGGGAGCTTTACGGCTACGGCAAGTAGGGTTAGTGAGGTGGCGTTTAGGGCGAAGTATCTCGATGGGAACCAGTATCTCTTTCTCCAGAATCCGTGCACGGTGTCGGCCGCTACGGCCGCCGTGCAGATTAGAGACGCTGCGGCCACGTATAGGCCCATGCAACGCATCGGTGCCTCGAGATGGCTTTCGACATCCGCGTCGAAAGAAGTTTGGTTTCCGGCCATTGAGAACTAGTGAGAGAGAGAGAGAGAGAGAGAGAGAGAGAGAGAGAGAGAGAGAGAGAGAGAGAGAGATCTTATCTTCAACACTTTGGAAGAAAAAAATGTGCCTAGACAATAGTCAAGAGCCATCATGTAGAATGAATTCTATTTGTTCGCACGAAACATGCATTTGTTTTAGGGTAAAAATTACAAGCCATCTGAAATAAGGTTAAATTACGAAAATACCCCTTATGTTTATAACTAATTATCAATTATGAATTTTTTTACACATCTATCATTGCGGTATCAAATTTATTAAAATCTTCAAGATTATAGGAATATTCTTTAGTTTGTACCCGTTTTACTCCATTTCAGCACCACAATTTAAAACAAGATGGTCATTAGATATGTCACTTGACTTGTAAAATCAGATTGTGGTGCATCTGAAACTGCATTTTTGCACAAAACGAGTACAAAATAGAGAACATTCCACATAATCTAGAAAATTCTGTTGAATTTGACACTATGAGGGTGGACGTGTTTGGAGATCTATAGTTAAAGGTGGTGATTGTAATTAGCCAAATATGAGGGGGTTTTTCGTAATTTGACCTTAACTGAGGGACTGCTGTAACTTACGCTTTGTTTTATTTTAAAGAAAGTGGTGTTTCATAGAGACTTGTGCTTTAGTAATTTTGTGCTTGTCTTTTTCAATCATAATCATAGCTAACATATTTTGATGGATTTCTTCACCTAACTTTGTTACCTTTTGGTCCAATTTTAAATGTATATTTTCCATAGTTGTTGGTTTATACTTAGCCGCCCCTATGATTTTAGGAGCCAAGGTAAAAAAGAAAAAAAAAAAAACTTTTGAAAAAGTAGAACTTGCAAAGAATTGAAATTATTGCATATATGTTTAAAAAAAAATCAATTTTAAGCAATCAATTGTTCAGCTCATTTTTGTGAAATTTCTTAGTGCTCTTATAAATTAGATTTACATGAAACAACAATGATAATGTTTGCAAAAGTTTATTTAAAAACAAAAGTTATAAATTGTGAGTTAAGTGGTTTTAAGTGCTTATTTTTAGTAGTTGGAGGTGTTTGCAAATTTGCTAGAAAATTAACTTAAATGGAAAAAAACACGGTCATAGATGCTTTACAAATTATAGCTTCAAGCTGCCTATTTTAAGAGAAGTAAAGACATAAGTTCATTTTGCAAACACCTAAAAATAGATTATGAACAAACAAAAGATTGTAATGTTTGTAAAAGTTTTTGCAAACACCACTTAAACCTCAAAGGAGGTGTTTGCAAAAGTTTATTTAAAAGTAGAAGTTATAGATTGTAAGTTAATTTGATTTTAAGTGTTTATTTTTAAAAGTTTGGGGTGTTGCAAATTTTCTGGAAAATCAATTTAAACAGAAAAAACAGGGTCATGCGTACTTACTTAGGTGGTGTTTGCAAAAGGTTATTTAAAAGCAGAAGTTAGTAACTGTTAAGTACGTGAATATTTCTAAAAGTTGGAGGTGTTTGCAAATTAGTTGAAAAATCAACTAAAATAGAAAAAAAAAAACAGGTATCTGGATGCTTTTAAAATTATAGCTTAAATCAGCTTATTTTAAGAGAAGCAAAATTAAAAATTTGTTTTGCAAACACCTGCAAACAAATTATGTGCAGAAAAAAGTTTATAATCTATTTCTAAAAGCACTTACAAACACCATCTTAACAAATTATACGTTAAAGTTGCTTATTTTAAGAGAAGCATAAAACAAAATTTCATTTTGTAATCACTTAAAAATAGATTATAAAAAAAAAAAAAAAAACTCATAATCTATTTGTAAAAACTTTTGCAAATATCACCTAAAGTTGTTAGATAAGCTTAAGGCTTTCTTTTAAAAGAAAGACTTTCTTTTAAAAGAAAGAAAAAAAATTCAGAAAATGGGAAAAATCAAAAATTAAACCGTAGGCAATAATATAGGTGAAGGAGAAATTTTCACCTTTGCCGATCTCACGTACGGCGCACGTGCTCAGAATTCCGGTGAATATTGCCGGGAAATGGCAATTTTCCCGACACGATTTCCTTCACTATCGTTAAAAAAATAATAATAATAATAATAAATAACTGCCGAATTACTTCCACACAATCTGCAACTCCAAATTAATTCCTACTTCACTGATGAAGTGGAGCTGGTGAAGAAAGAATGCTGTTGAGAATTACAAGGACATGCGTTTCGTGTACAGGTATATATATATATATATATACCTTTGTGATTTTCCTCTCTCCCTTTTGAATTTCTCAATGCTTTATTTATGGCTGCTGTTTCATGATAGAGATAGATGTTTCTATGGCGATTTGATCAAAATAGCCTCATCGCTGACATTTCCCAAAAATTAGGGCAAATTAGGGTTCCGTGAACTAATGTGACAATTGTAATGTAATCAATAAGATTATGGTGAATTGATGGTTTTAGTTACTGTTGTTGGTAGTAGTGATTTATAACACATCAAAGCGGAAATCATATATATTTAGATGGCCACGATTACTGAGTACTACTTCGTTTAATCGAGGATAACGAACGGAAACATCAGTTTTATAATCCGTCGACTTTTGTACCTGTTTCAATATTCGACTTAGAACTGAATTCCATATTAATATTGTTTTTTTCCTGATCGATTAGTGCTCGCCACTCTTCAACGGAAGCTGCCCGATTAGGGGCCGAGAGTGGCAGTTCGCGTTGGCAGAGAAGTGCAAGGATTTCTTCGGTTTCACCGAGAAGAAGAGCTGCTTTACGCACACTTTTCTCCCTCTCTTCGATTGCATTGCAGTGGCACTTCATTGTTATTACATGTCCTAGATTAGTGAAACATGCAGCCAGTATGTCCGCTATCATGACCGATAACTGCTCAAACAATTCGTCGTCGGTTTCCGCAGTTCGAGTCAGCAAGACTGTTCTGCTGATTCTGTACATCGAGTTGGCAGCAATAACCTTTGCAGGCCAGTTAAGAGGATTCTTCATCAGGCAGTCTCGTGCGTCTCTCCTGAACTCAACGACAGTCTTTTCGGCTTTGTCCCGAAGCTGCTGTAGTATCTCATCGGCATTTTTACCTTTAAGCGACGTCTCGTGAAGATCCTTGTCTTGCCATTTATGGTACAGTTCAACTCCAACCCAGACAACATCTGCCGCAGTTCTTACGTTCGCCAGACGACTTTTTTTGTCCAGAGTTTTATCGACAAGCTTCACAAAGTATAGCCCTTCGGTAACACTACTCAGCAGTAGTTCCGATTTGTGCTTCTCGATGTTCGGAAGTGCAAGTGCGATGCTAGTCAGGGTGACTACAGGTAGCGACCAGCAGTAAGGGAGTTCTCGTGAATCCCGACTGTCGAATTCCGTCACCCCATTGAAGCTGCGAGATTTTTCTAGAAGTTTCAACAAGCTTTCCGGTTTCTTCATCTTTCCTTTTCGAATGACTTCATCGACCTCTTTGCAGATATTCTCGAGAGTTTCTGTAGGCAGCTCTTGCTCCCCTTCGAGCAGCATAACGTAATGCCTAACGTCCAGTTCCGGATCGGCAGTGGAGTAATCACGCGAGACGCAGTGAGATATGCGCTTCTGCTTCTTCAACCCTCTGGCGTAGTTAATGCATGAAATCACCGGACTGGTTATACAGACAGAAACGAGGAGTAGCATTTTGCTAGCCAGAACAATGAAATACTGAACGGAAATGCACAGTTTGAGAAATCGTCGTCTCAGATTATGGAGGAATTTTCTGCTCTTGAGATGTCGAATTTGGAAAGATATCGAGCCCTGTCTCCAGTCAACCATCTTCTGCGTCCAATAGCCCTCCACTGTAAACACACTTCTGATGCTCTTTCCGCTTTCGTTTTTCGATCTAAAGTTTACGGCTATGAACCATCTCGATGCTGGTGCAATGGTGCCAACTATCACTCCAATAGTCTGCGAGAGAAGAATCAATTTTGTCGACCACCCGTAATTCGATATCGACTTTTCGAGTATCATGCACTTCATGGCCAACCGAATCTCGGCTTCCAATAAAACGAGAGCAACGATCAAGCTCACCGCACCAGACGTCGTGCACGTCACCGAACGAGCGATCACAAACTGAGGGCTGCTAGTTTCTGCCATCACCCAGTATTTCTTGATCAGTACTCGCAGTTTATCAGCACTAACTCTCCCCGTATCCACTTGCTCTTCGTTCAGAGCCGTTTTGTGCATCTCGTGGTACTTCTTTTCCAGATACCGCTTAGTGGACGGGATCATCAGAGCCGATGAAGTGAACATAACAAGCAAGAGGAGCATGGAACCAACGGCTAACATTTCTTCGAGAAACGCAAGCCTGCCTCTCAGGTAAGAATGGACCTGAATAATCTGTATGGTTACGTTTGCAGTGACTGTGATCACCAGAATGCTTAAAGCAGTGACGTTCATTAGAACGTCCTTGTCGGACATCGATCCCAAAGACGGCAAGAAATTGGCCATGGCGGTTGACATGAAGACGAGGCTGCTGACCTTTGCAAGGCGATCGGTGACAGCATACATACGAGTGGTGAGATCCACAGGCAGCTTCATCGAAACTGCTAGTAATGTAAGAGAAGTGGCGTTGATGGAGAAATACCTCGACGGGAACCAGTGTCTTTTTCTCCAGAATCCGTGCAGAGAATCGGCAGCCATTGCTAACGTGCAGATCGCAAAAGCTGCAGCAACGT
>NW_012194869.1:124798-156235 GCF_000504015.1 Erythranthe guttata | reverse complement strand
GGGGGGGGGGGGGTAGGGGTAGGGGGTGTAACAATTATCTTGAACTTTTGAAACAAATTTAATAATCATGTGATCGGGCATGGGGATTATTTTAGCTTCGATTCCAGCTCAGCGTTGGACAATATGTCTGCATAAGGACAGGTGGAATGACTTACTATATGTTCACAAAGCTCCACTGTAGTGTTATTGTGTTTGTCTTGTCTGAATATTTTACTGAATTTCCCTCACCTAACTGTCTGAAATGATGATAATCTTGTTATATATTCTTCGAATTCATATTCGTCCAGATTATATATTTTATACGGTTGTCGATATATATATACATGTTACGGAAAGTCTTGCATCTCTGTAGAAAAGTGTAAAACAGGTTACCATTTTACGATCAAAGTTGACTCAATTAACCGAACCAACTGACCACGTGCTGGCTTAGCTGATGGCATAAGTTTGCATGCCGTAATTTTCGTTTATTCAACATAAACAAGATTTTAACTAATTACAGCACTTGTAAAATCTTAGCTCAACGCCTTTTCTGTACAAATATTTAACATTACATCAAAATCATGGATTCGGAGGGTGCTGTTGTCTTAAATCACTGATCGATTGGATTTTCAATATCTTGCAGAAACAGAGCCCTCCAATCTTCGATACACGCTGCTCTATCACAATCCAGAAACGGCACTTCGTGTTGCTGGAGAAGCTCGAGAATCCGTCTCGTTTTCCCCAAAAGGTGAAGTGCTTCACTAACACTTTTCTCCCTTTCCTCAACAGCATTACGGTGATACTTTCCGGTTATCACACGCGCTAGATTGCTAAAACATGCTGCAAATATATCCGCAATCATGACAGTTAGCCGATCAAACAACGCCTCGTCAGTTTCACAATCGAAGCCATCGCATATCGTTCGACTGATCCTGTACATTGAATTAGCAGCAATAACCTTAGCAGGCCAATTCACAGGGTTCTCCATAAGCAAATCATTCACATCTTTCTTGAAATCCAAAACTATCAGCTCGGCTTTACCCGAGAGCTCGTGTAATACTTCCTTTGAGTTTTTGCCTTTAAGAGATTTTTCTCGAAGATCTTTATCTTGCCACTTACAAAAAAGTTCAACGCCTAGCCAAATCGTAGCCGCTGCATTTTGTACGTTTAATAGTTCTCCGTTTGTATCGAGGCTGTTATCTATTAGCTTCACGAGGGAAAACCCTTCGCTCACGCTTCGAACCAACTGCTTAGCCTTGTCATTTGCAACGTTCGGAAGTGAAACTGCGATGCTTGCGAGTGTTACCACAGGCAGACTCCAACAGTTTGGAGGTTCTTGAAAATGTAGGCTCGGAATTAAGCTGCTGTCGAAGTCCTTCACCCCTTTGAAATCGTTCGAGTTTTGCAGAAGGTTTACGAGATTTTCGGGTTGCAGTTTTTCGCCTCTCTGCATCGCTTTATCCGCCCGGTGGTAGATGTTCATGATGGTTTTACGGGGCAGCTCCACCTCACCTTCTAGAAGAAACACGTAACGGCTCAGATCAATCTCCGTTCCATCGCCTAACTCAGATCCGTTCCAATTGTTCGAGTTCCAAACTTTGAATAAATTTTCAGAGTTATTTACGAGACTGAAGCATGCGAAAAGCGGACACATAAGCGAAGCAGATACACGAACATGAAGCCTGCTGATTCGAACAAGTACAATCTGCACTCCGATAAAGAAATTCAGAATCATGCTTTTTGCACAGTACAGATACTTTCTGCACTTGTGGTGTCGAATTTGCGAACTTGGGTAGCTGTCTCTCCAGTCCACGAGCCTCTGGATCCAATAACTCTCGACCTTGAATTCTTTTTTGAAGCTTTTACGACAATTTCCCGAGCATTTGAAACTGACGGCAAGAAACCATCTGAATGTAGGAGAAATTGTGCCCACTGCCACTCCAAATGACTGAACAAGAAGAATCCATTTAGTTGACCATCCATACACAGATTCAGCTTCCCAGAAGCTGATGGCACCTTCGTTTCTTGAAATTGCTTGAACATAAGCTTCTACTAATGTTAAGGCAGCCACCATAGAAATCGCGCTCGCCAAAGTGCAAACGGCCGAACGCGCAATCACAAACTGAGGGCTGCCAGTTTCTGCCATCAACCAATGTCTTATAGCTGCTTCTCGTTGTTCATCGATGTTGAATATCGCTTGTTCTTCTCTCTGGTCCAGTTTTTGCGTCTCCTTGTACCTCGATTCGACGCATCTTTTGGTCGTTGGAATCGTGATAGCACAAGACACTAACGCAACCAGCAAAACGAGCATGAAAACAGTAGCGAACAGCATTTCGCTGACCATAAAAATCGGAGGAAGAAAAGGCTTCAGTTGGAAGAGTTGAATCCACACGTTAACAACAATCGTGATCACCAGAATCCCCAGAGCCACGACGTTCGTCAGCATCTCCTTATCGTTCATGCACCCTAATGAAGATACGAAATTTCCAGTCGATACTGTCATGAAAATCAAGCTGCTCACCTTAACAAGCCAGTCGATATTGGTAAAAATGGTGGAAGTGATGTCGACTGAAAACTTCATTGACACAGCTAACAGTGTCAAGGAAGTGGCGCTGAGGGAGAAGTACTTACACGGGAACCACATCCGTTTGCTTCGGAATCCGTTAAATGCATCGGCTGCCATTGCAAGCGAACAGACGAGAGAAGCTGCAGCTATGTACATGCCTATCCACGGCATCGGTGCTTCAAGTTGTTCTTGAATTCTCGTATCCATCAGAATCAATCCCTGCAAAAATCCTGTCCAATCTAAGTACCTTCTCCGATTTTTCGATGTCGATAACTCTGACTCGTTCAAGATATGAATTGAGTATAGTTTACTTTGCTGTTTTCTTGATTTTGTTTATGATGATGATAGTTGCATAAATGGCATGTTTATTGCTCTGAAGTTGTCAACCATTACTTCCACACATAGTTGAATAATTGATTGATGACTTTCTGAGGAAATTCTTGGTGGTCTGTAAAGTAATTATAGAAACTATTGGGGGTCTTAGTATGAAACTGAAAAAAAATGTGGGGTCGAAATTTGAACCCACAAAATTTTACGTGTTGTGCATGTAAGTATGATTTCCTTTACTCCCACGATCTATGTAGCACGAACAAGGGAACACGGATACAACGAAACAGAGAAACGGATACCGGATTCAAAAAGTTGGATACGGGAATAGTGGGAGAAACGTGTAAATATTAAAAATTTAGGGATACATCTATAATTTCTAAAATATATTATAACATTTAACTTATATACTTATCGCGAATTACATATTCCTATTTACAGATTATATATAATTCACAAGTTCTAAACCGAATTATCATTCCACAAATTACATCCGAAGCAAATAAATTTTATTCTAGTATGAAATTAACATTTAAAAAAATATTAAAAGTTCAAAACACCACTAGAAGTGAAAAAGAAACGTAGGATTTAAGATTTGTTTAGGTGTATTTAATTCTTATTGGATATATTATGTATACTGGTGTTGTAAATGGTAATCATTCTTATGACTGTCTGCATCGCTCTACACTATAGCGGAAATTAGGGCAAAATTGAAAATATTATGCGGTGAAGATGCTTTCTTAATATTTTACTTTAAAAAATTGCAGTCAGCCATCATGACTGAGTGTTATTTAATTAAACTAATCATTCTTGATTAATGTTGTTTAAATAATTACTACAGCTTTATTCCCCACTTGGTCGGCTGGTAATCACACCTAATCTCTTTGTATTTATAATAACATTACAGATAAGACTTTTAAACACTTGAGAGAATCTAATTTAGATCCTGCTCTAGAAAATAAATAATATTAGTTTTCGTTAGTTATGAATGAACAAGTGTGACATTCGTATATGTATCGGTTGGTTTTAGATAATGGACCCTCGTAATCTATATGGTGGATTGATTGTGTTAATCAGATTTAGATTATCAAGAGCAATGATTTTATTAATCGCTTCATAACGGAAAAAACATATTCAGATAATGTATCAATCATCATTCGACTTTTATATCAACGATCTCTTCTCTGCATTTTAGAACTGAAATCCCGATTAATGTTGTTTGCAGTGTCGATTAATGCTCGCCATTCTTGAACGGAAGCTCCTTGATCGGGGGCCGAGAGTGGCAGTTCGCGCTGCCTGAGATGTGCGATAATGTCTTCAGTTTCACCGAGAAGGAGAGCCGCTTTCCGCACACTTTTCTCCCTCTCCTCAATCGCATTACGTCGGCATGTCACAGTTATTACGTGTCCTAAATTGGTAAGACATGCCGCTAGTACGTCTGCTATCGTGACCGATAACTGCTCGAACAGTTCATCATCCGTTTTTTCGCTCTGAGTCAGCAGAATTGTTCTGCTGATTCTGTACATTGAGTTGGCAGCAATAACATTTGCAGGCCAGTTAAGAGGCTCCCTCATCAAGTAGTCTCTCTCATCTCTCTCGAACTCGACGACTGTCGTTTCAGCTCTGTCACCGAGCTGTCGTAGTATCTCCGCGCCGTTTTTGCCTTCGAGTGACGTGTCTTGAAGGTCCTTGTCTTGCCACCTGTGGTACAGCTCAACTCCCACCCAGACAACATCTGCTGCAGTTCTTATGTTTTCGAGACCGTCTTTTTTGTCCAAGATCGTATCGATAAGCTTCACGTACGAGATTCCCTCGGTCACACTTTTCATTAGTTGTTCAGATTTGCGCTTCTCTACATTGGGAAGCGCAAGTGCGATGCTAGTCAAAGTGACTATGGGTAGAGACCAGCAGTAAGGGGCGACCTCTTCAGGATGCAGGCTCGGAATTTGATGACTGTCGAACTCCGCCACCCCATTGAAGTTGCAAGACTTATTTAGAAATTTCGATAAATTTGCCGGTTTGCGCTTCTTGCCTTTTTGAATGACACTATCGACCTCGTTTAAGATATACTCCACAGTTTCTTCAGACAGCTTTTGCTCCCCTTCGAGCAGCATAACGTAAGGCCCGATGTCCAACTCCACTTGAGCGGTCGGTTCCGAAACAGAGTGACATAATCCCGTCTGTCTCTTCAACCTTCTTACATAGCTAATACACGAGATGATTGGACTTGTTATATATACAGAGATCAGAAGGAGTAATTTGCTAGCAAGAACAATAACACACTGAAGAGAAATACAGAGTTTAAGAAACATTCCTCTCAGGTGATGGAGCAATTTTCTGCTCACGAGGTGTCGAATCTGAAACGACAACGAGCTTTGTCTCCACTCCACCATCTTCTGAGTCCAGTATCCCTCCACTGTAAACCCACCCTTAATGCTCTTGCTTCCCTCGATTTTCGATCTACATTTTACGGCATTGAACCATCTGGATGCTGGTGCAACGGTCCCGACTATCACTCCAATAGTCTGCGAAATCAGAATCCATTTCGTCGACCAAGCATAGCTCGAAATCGACTGATCGAGGATATTGACCTGCATCGACATTCGTAACTCAGCTTCCAATAAAACGAGAGCTACGATCATGCACACGACTCCTGATGTAGTGCACGTCACCGAACGAACTATCACAAACTGAGGGCTGCTGGTTTCTGCCATCACCCAATACTTCTTGATCAGTACTCTCAATTTATCGGTGCACATTCTCCCCTTACTATATGTTCACAAAGCTCCACTGTAGTGTTTTTGTGTTTGTCTTGTCTGAATATTATACTGCATTTCCTTTCCCTAACTGTCTGAAATGATGATAATCTTGTTGTCTGTTCTTCGAATTCATATTTGTCAAGAATATATATTTTATGCGGTTGTTGATATATACTTGTTATGGAAAGTCTTGCATCTGTGTCGAAAAGTGTAACACCATTTACCATTTTACTATCAAAGTTGACTCAATTAACCGAACCATTGACCACGTGCTGGCTTAGCTGATGGCATAAGTGTGCATGTCCCAATTTTCGTTTATTCAAAATGCACAAGAATTTAACTAATTACAGCACTCGTACAATCTTAGCTCAACGGCTTTTCTGTACAAAGTACTTAACATTACATCAATAATCATGGATTCGGAGGCTGCTGTTGTCTTAAATCACTGATCGAGTGGATTTTCTATATCTTGCAGAAACAGAGCCCTCCAATCTTCGATGCATGCTGCTCTATCACGATCCAGAAACGGCACTTCGTGTTGCTGGAGAAGCTCGATAATCCGTCTCGTTTTCCCCAAAAGGTGAAGTGCTTCACCAACACTTTTCTCCCTTTCTTCAACAGCATTACGGTGATACTTTCCGGTTATCACGCGAGCTAGATTGGTAAAACATGCTGCAAATATATCCGCAATCACGACAGTTAGCCGATCAAACAACGCCTCGTCAGTTTTGTAATCGAAGCCATCGCAAATCGTTCGACTGATCCTGTACATTGAATTAGCAGCAATGACCTTAGCAGGCCAATTCACAGGGTTTTCCATAAACAAATCATTCACATCTCTCTTGAAATCCAAAACTATCAGCTCGGCTTTACCCGAGAGCTCGTGTAACACTTCCTTCGAGTTTTTCCCTTTAAGAGATGCTTCTCGAAGATCTTTATCTTGCCACTTACAAAAAAGTTCAACGCCTAGCCAAATCGTAGCCGCTGCATTTTGTACGCTTAATAGTTCTCCATTCGTATCGAGGGTGTTATCTATTAGCTTCACCAGGGAAAGCCCTTCGCTCACGCTTTGCACCAACTGCTTAGCCTTGTGATTTGCAACGTTCGGAAGTGAAACTGCGATGCTTGCGAGTGTTACCACAGGTAGACTCCAACAGTTTGGAGGTTCTTGAAAATGTAGGCTCGGAATTAAGCTGCTGTCGAAGTCTCTTACCCCTTTGAAGTCGTTCGAGTTTTGTAGAAGGTTTACAAGATTTTTGGGTTGCAGTTTTCCGCCTCTCTGCATCGCTTTATCTGCCCGGTGGTAGATGTTCATGATGGTTTTACGGGGCAGCTCAGACTCACCTTCTAGAAGAAAAACGTAACGGCTCAGATCTATCTCCTTTCCATCGCCTAATTCCGGTCCGTTCTGATTGTTCGAGCTCCAAACTTTGGATAAATTTTCAGACTTATTAACGAGACTGAAGCATGAGAAAAGCGGACTCATAAGTGAAGCAGAGACACGGAGATGAAGCCTGCTGATTCGAACAAGTATAATCTGCACTCCGATAAAGAAATTCAGAATCACACTTTTTGCACAGTGAAGATACTTTCTGCACTTGTGGTGTCGAATTTGCGAACTCGAGTAGCTGTCTCTCCAGTCCACGAGCCTTTGGATCCAATAACTCTCGATCTTCAATTCCCTTTTGAAGCTTTTACGACGATTTTCCGAGCATCTGATGCCGACAGCAAAAAACCATCTGGATATAGGAGTAATTGTCCCAACTGCCACCCCAAAAGACTGAACGAAAAGAATCCACTTAGTTGACCATCCATACACAGATTCAGCTTCCCAGAAGCTTTTCACACCTTTGCACAGAATAATAGCTCGAATATAAGCTTCTATTAACGTTAGGGCAGCCACCATACAAACGGCACTCGCAAAAGTGCAAACGACAGAACGCGCAATCACAAACTGAGGGCTGCCGGTTTCTGCCATCAACCAATGTTGTATAGCTGCTTCCTGCTCTCCCCTCGTAGCTACTTTTTGCATTTCCTTGTACTTTGACTCCATGAATCTTTTCGTCGTTGGAATCGTGACAGCAGAAGACACTAGTGAGACTAGCAAGAGGAACATGTATACAGTAGCCAATAACAATTCACCCAACATAGCCTCAGGTTCCATAAGAGGCTCCAGCTGAAAAAGTTGAATCCAGACATTAACAGTGACGGTGATTATCAGAATCCCCAAAGCCGCCAAATTCGTCAGTACCTCCATATCGTTCATGGACCCTAAAGACGACATGAAATTTCCGATCGACGTTGACATGAAAATCAGGCTGCTTAGCTTAGCAAGCCAATCAATATTTGCAAACATGGCTGTGGTGAGATCCACAGGCAACTTCATTGCCACAGCTAACAATGTCAAGGAAGTAGCATTGAGGGAGAAATACTTACACGGGAACCAAAACCGTTTTCTTCTGAATCCATCAAAGGCATCGACTGCCATTGCAAGCGAACATACCAGAGAAGCTGCAGCAATGTACATGCCTATCCATGGCATTGGTGCTACAAGTTGCTCTTGAATTCTCGTGTCGTTCTTGTAGGTATCAAGATCAAATCCTGTGGCATCCATCGAACCAAGTCCGTGCACGAACCAGGTCCGATTATCTTCCCCAAAATATTCTTCTTAATAATGATGATTACCGTAGATGATATCGATAACTCTTTAACTCATTCAAGATACGATGAGCTGATCCCGAAGTTTCTTGTTATTGCGTATCTGAATCATTCATCCCAATTTAGTCGTAACGTTTACTTTGCTATTTCTTGATTTTGTTTATGATGATGATAGTGACATTAATATTAGCCTGTGTTATTGCTCTGAACTGGTCAATCATTACTCCACATAGAATTTTTGAATAATTCATAATTCATTGATGACTTTCTGAGGAAATGGTTTGAGTATTACCACCTTTCTGCAATATGATTCAGATATGAAATTTACATGTAAAATGTTCAGAGGCTATTATTGCTCAAATTAAAGTATAATAATGCATTTTCGTTAGTGAATTTAATTTGTGGTGGTGTGTAGAGTAATTATAGAAATTATTGGGGTCTTAGTATGAAACTGAAAAAAAATGTGGGGTCGAAATTGAATATATATATATATATATTTCTCACATGGTGTGGTACTTAAATTGAAAATATTATGCAGTGAAGATGCTTTCTTAATATTTTATTTTTAAAAAAATTGCAGTCAGCCATCATGATTGAGTGTTATTTAATTAAACTAATCAGTCCTGATCTCTTCATATTTATAGTATTAAACTCTTCAGAGAATCTAAGTTAGATCTTGCTCTAGAAAATAAATAATAATACTTTTCTTTAGCTATGGTGCTGTTAATTTATGAATGAATTATAAAAATAAATGGGACCCATTATGAACAAGTGTGACATTGGTAATGCAATCCATAAGATTGATCCAATTATATGTATCAGTTTGTTTTTAGATAATCGACCCTCTTAATCTATATGGTGGATTGATTAGTATTAATCAGAATTGGATTTTCAAGAGTAATGATTTTATTAATCGCTTCATAACGGAAAAAAAAAACATAGGTTCAGATAACGCATCGATCATCATTCGACTTTTATATCTACGATCGCTTCTCTGCATTTTGAAGCACCTGTTTCAATTTCCGTTTTAGAATTGAAATCCCGATTAATGTTGTTTGCAGTGTCGATTAATGCTCGCCATTCTTGAACGGAAGCTCCTCGATCGGGGGCCGAGAGTGGGAGTTCACGTTGCCTGAGATGTGCGATAATGTCTTCGGTTTCACCGAGAAGAAGCGCCGCTTTACGCACGCTTTTCTCCCTCTCCTCAATTGCATTACGTCGGCATGTCACGGTTATTACGTGTCCTAAATTGGTAAGACATGCCGCTAGTACATCTGCTATCGTGACCGATAAGTGCTCAAACAGTTCGTCATCCGTTTTTTCGCTCTGAGTCAGCAGAATTGTTCTGCTGATTCTGTACATTGTGTTGGCAGCAATAACATTTGCAGGCCAATTAAGAGGTTCCCTCATCAAGTAGTCTCTCTCATCTCTCTCGAACTCGACGACTGTCGTTTCAGCTCTGTCACCGAGCTGTCGTAGTATCTCCGCGCCGTTTTTGCCTTCGAGTGACGTTTCGTGAAGGTCCTTGTCTTGCCACCTGTGGTACAGCTCAACTCCAACCCAGACAACATCTGCTGCAGTTCTTACGTTTTCGAGACCGTCTTTTTTGTCCAAGATCGTATCGATAAGTTTCACGTAGGAGATCCCTTCGGTGACACTTTTCATTAGTTGTTCAGATTTGCGCTTCTCTACATTGGGAAGCGCAAGTGCGATGCTAGTCAAAGTGACTACAGGTAGAGACCAGCAATACGGGACGGCTTCTTCAGAATGCAGGCTCGGAATTCGACGACTGTCGAACCCCGCCACACCATCAAAGTTGCAAGATTTATTTAGAAATTTCGATAAATTTGCCGGTTTGCGCTTCTTGCCTTTTTGAATGACGCTATCGACCTCGTTCAAGATATACTCCACGGTTTCTTTAGACAGCTTTTCCTCCCCTTCGAGCAGCATAACGTAAGCCCTGATGTCCAACTCCGGTCGAGCCGTTGATTCCGAATAGCTAATACACGAGATGATTGGACTTGTTATACAGACGGAGATCAGAAGGAGTAATTTGCTAGCAAGAACAATAACACACTGAAGAGAAATACAGAGTTTAAGAAACATTCCTCTCAGATGATGGAGCAATTTTCTGCTCACGAGGTGTCGAATCTGAAACGACAACGAGCTTTGTCTCCACTCCACCAATTTCTGTGTCCAGTATACCTCCACTGTAAACACACCCTTAATGCTCTTGCTTCCCTCGATTTTCGATCTACATTTGACGGCATTGAACCATCTGGATGCTGGTGCAACGGTCCCGACTATCACTCCAATAGTCTGCAAAATCAGAATCCATTTCGTCGACCAAGCATAGCTCGAAATCGACTGATCGAGGATATTGACCTGCATTGACATTCGTAACTCAGCCTCCAATAAAATGAGAGCTACGATCATGCTCACGACCCCTGATGTAGTGCAGGTCACCGAACGAACTATCACAAACTGAGGGCTGCTGGTTTCTGCCATCACCCAATACTTCTTGATCAATACTCTCAGTTTATCGGTACACATTCTCCCGTTATCGTCTTGCTCTTCTTTGGAAGCGATCTTGTGCATGTCGTGGTACTTTTTCTCCAGGTACCGTTTGGTGGGGGGGATCATCAGAGCCGTCGAAGCGAACAGAACAAGCAAGAAGAGCATCGAACCAATGGCTAGGATTTCTTCGGGGAACGCCACCCTGGCGTTGAGGTAAGAATGGATCTGATAGACCTGGATGGCTACATTGATGGTAACTGTGACGACAAGAATGGCTAAAGCAACGACGTTCATGAAGACGTCGTTGTCGCGCATCGAGCCTAGAGACGGCAAGAAGTTGGCCATGGCGGTTGACATGAAAGCGAGGCTGCTGACTTTCGCGAGGCGATCCGTGACTGCGTACATGCGTGTCGTGAGATCCATCGGGAGCTTCATTGCGACTGCGAGTAGCGTTAGCGAGGTGGCGTTTAGTGCGAAGTATCTCGACGGGAACCAGTGGCGTTTCCTCCAGAATCCATGCGAAGTGTCGGCAGCCATTACGAGTGTGCAGAGTAGTGACGCTGCGGCGACGTACAAGCCTATGAAATGCATCGGTGCTTCGAGCTGTCTTTCGACGTCCGTGTCGATCGAAGTCTGGTTTGCGGCCATAATCGAGAAGTAGTGAGTGTGTGTGTGAAGGACAGTTTTTTGAAGAGGGTTATATATAGGAGAAATGATTCTTGATTTGGATTAAGAGAGAGAGATGGGAGGAAGGTAACTCAGAAATTGAATAATATTTGTTCATTATTTTAGCTTCTATTTCCAGGTCAGAGTTGGATCATATGCCTACACAATAGCCATGTGGAATGAATTATATATACACATGTTCGCATATTTTAAAGCACGTGCTATTTTCATAGACTTGTTTTCTAGTGTTCTTGTGTTTTTCTTCTTTCCCACTGTAAAAGTTGGAGCTCTGCCGAATTTTATAGTATTTAAGTTAAGGATGAGACGGCGTTGGTTTTTACCCGACAGTCGATTTATTATCAACCGTATTTTCAGGTCGATATGTAATTTTTAATCAATTCAGGTTGAAAATTTCAACTAATACATTTATAATAGGTCGGTTGATGGTTTATAATATTATCAAAAGTTGGTTGGTCGATGGTTATCGTTCAACCAACTCTATTAATAACATTTTATTAGAAAACTATAAAATAAAGGTTGTAGTTTTTGAAGTGGGTATCGAAATTATCAAAATAGTTAGTATTTTAAATTTAACACTGGAACTTTGAATTTCATAATCGTAGTACTTTTGTGCTGATAAAATGATGATGGACCAGTGGCACTAGGCCAAATTGATTTGTCGCATGAATCGATTTTGAGACCGATAATCAACCGACCTACTCCAGTCTCATCCCTAATTAAAGTTACTTAATTTTTTTAATCGAGAAATGTTAAATTCCTTGATCAAAATTCAAAACTAAATATAAAAGTAAGTCGGGTGTGACAAAAAGCCCGCAATTAAACGATTTTATTCTTTTTAATCGATAAAATGTTAAATTCCTTGATCCGAATTAAGTATAGAAGTAAGGTGTGACAAAAACACCTGCAATTATAATATGGTCATTGACATTTTAAATGAGGGCCACCTTCCTTGGCTTGTTTTGTCCTTTGACATCCTCCTTGAGCTACTTGAGTGTATTAGTCTTATAATTCAAGGAATAATCATAAAATTTATAAACAACACAAAAAATGCAATGAAAATAAAATTCAGATATTAGATTATTATTCCAAAAGTAAGTAGAGTTTTCTGAAGGAACGAGAAAGCGAAATCTAACTTATTTTTATTACGAAGAATCTGTGGGAGATTCAATCCAAGAAGGACTCGTTGTGGGTTCGGTGGGTTAATTGTGTATATTTACGGCAACAATCGCTAATTTGACCAAATGGTAAGTGGTCTGCCGCTGCTTATGATTGTTTTCGTCCTCGTCCGTGGGCTAATGTGGTCTGGTGTCCAACTATTACACCGAAACACTCGTTTATTTTGTGGCTTGGTATTCTGTCCAGGCTCAAGACGAGGAATCGAATCAAGCACGTGGAGGTTGAAAAGTCGTGCATTTTTTGTACGGAGCCTGAAACTGTGGTGCATTTGTTTTTCGGATGCACGTTTACTTACAACCTTTGGAGCATTATTCGGGAATGGATTGGCTTCCCTCGGGCTGCAACTACGCTCAAGAGTGCTTTGAAATGGCTGAAGAAGGAGGCTCGTGGCTCATGTTGGCGGCAAAAAGCGAAGAAGGTAGCCCTTGCTTGCACCGTTTATCAGATTTGGACTGCTCGCAACCGGAAAATTTTTGAGAACGAGACGCCTAGGATTGCTGAGATGGTGCGTAAGATCAAGATACTCGTTTACAAGACGGTTTTTGCCTTGTTTCCGCAATCAGCTTTGCAAATCGTGCATCCCTGATTGTTTTTTGATCTTTGTTTTGCATTTGACCTGTGGGGTCTTGTTCATGTATAGGCATTGATATATATTTTTTGATTACACTGCCTGGGTATGCCCAGTGTATTTGTAAAGTCCGTTTTGATCTATATATTTCACATTTACCGATCAAAAAAAAAAATTGTGGCCTATGCTCACTCATTAGATCGGCTTGCATTTGAGCCAAGCCAAGCTTACATTAAAATGAGCCGAGCCAAGCTTATAGGGTTGGACCGGTCGGTTCTAAAGGAAGACAATAAAATCGGGTTACATAACTGATATTAAAATGAGCGCGCGTTAAATTTCTTTGATTTCAAATCGGATCGAAAACCCTCTGAAAACCCCCCAATAACCGCTTCCCACACCGAAAACACGCAGCGCCGTTGAAAAATGGCGAGGAAGAAGAAGCAACAGCGCAAACAACCGGAAGAAAACTACGAACATCTGTTCAGGAGCCACGCAGGCTTGACGAGCGAAGAAGATTGGGAGCAATTTTACACCAGTCGAGGCAGCGATGATTTTTTCGAGTGGTATGCCGAGTGGCCCCAAATCCAGAGCCTTCTCACGGATCAGCTCCTTTCTCCGTCGTCGTTGCTGCCGGAATCCTCCGGAGCGGCGGCGGCGCCGCCCGCCGTACAGCCCGGGGAGTTGAAAATTTTGGTGCCGGGATGTGGGAGCTCGAAGCTGTCGGAGCATTTGTATGATGCTGGGTTTAAGCAGATAACGAACGTGGATTTCTCAAATTATGTGATTGAAAACATGTCGAAGAGGAATAGCGAACAACGGCCGGAGATGACGTGGCATAGTAATGACATGACTATTGTTATGGTAATTGCTGCTTCTGTTTATTTGGCCGGAGATTGTTTTCCCTTTCCTTTTTGTTTATATATATATATATATATATATATATATATATATAATCGGATTTTGGATTTTTTGGTTGATTTGGGACAAAAATAATCCGATGGTTTTTCGTTGATTTCCGTTCAGTTTCCGGGAAAGAGCTTCCATGACGTTGTAGACAAGGGATTATTGGATGCACTAATGGTGCCTAAGCTCGGCTCTAATGGTGCATCAGGGATTTTGTATATGTCTAATGTGTGTATTATTTGAAAGTGATCTTGTTTCTTTGAGTGGTCCAAAAGCTTATTATTCTGTTCTAATTGTGCATTACCAGGTCGGAAGGATTCTAAAACCAGGCGGAAAATTTATTTGTTTCACCGTACCAGAATTCGATATCTTAGGTATTGTTCCTCGTATCAGATTTGTTTTTGTGCAGTTCTTAGCTGTGATTGTTTTTTTCCATCGTATATCTTTTCGTCAGATGTACTTTTCTATAAGTTTCGGTTCGGATGGAAGACGAGTCTCTATACCATTTCTGAGAAACTGCATACGATTATGGTGGTTGTTGAGAAAGATATGTGTGCTTCTGTTTCTGAGATATCATCGAACATGGATGGATACTCTGTTGCAAATCATGGGGATAAGGTAAAATCCCTCTTGCATTTTTATTTTCTTTTACATGCGAATCCCCTCTCTAGGAATGAAATAACTTGAAATGGTTTTTGACGGAAAAAAAACACTTGCATTTGGTCAGGAATATCTACTCAAATTTTCTGAGTTAATTTGATGCCTTTTGCTAGTTCAATTCAACATATTGTTTACGGTTCTATCTGTAGGAAGAATTTAACCTTTTCAATGTGTTTTAGGCTCGTCAACTCAACAAAGCACTTGAAAAAGAACGAAAGTTTCGATCAGAGTATTCCGGTGGCAGTGTATTACGCGCACTTAAAGACCTGAATCTTGGGGAGCTTGAAGAGTATGTACCAGGTCGTAGGATAAAACTTATTCTAGGTGAACCAGAAGGACCCTATTTCTTTAAGGGTTTACTTCTTGATGCTCAGCAAGATCCTCTCTCGATTCCCTTTGTTGTTTACGTCGTTCCAAGAGTTAGTTCTTTTATCTTACTCTTAATATCGTTAAACTTGATTTTTAAGTTTTTCATTCTGATTGTATTATCAAATCTCAGCAGCCTCATTTGAGCTTATATATAGAATAAAACATTTCTGAAGTAGAAATATTTTGAAACTGGACATCTTGTTGCGTACTTGTTTTTCCTATGATAGAGTATGCTCTTCCTGTCATTTAATTTACGATTCAGCTATTGTCAAAAGCAAAACATTGCTTCTGGTTTTTCACCTTTGTACTCATGCCTTTGATAATTCCACCGAAAGCAGATTCAACTATCATGTACCATACATATTTGATTCCCTTGTCTTTTTAATGATTTGGATATTCCAATTACAAATTATGTGAGAGACCCTTATTGTTTTATTGTTCCATATTAGTAATTTGAAAGTGTTCCTCTGGTGCAGAAATGATGATTCCACTTAGATATGGGAATTTTTGGGTTATTTAAATTCTTTTCGAAGCCAACTGTCGTGTGACTAAATTTTAAATTTCAGACGATAGCTGAAGACTGGTACTTCTCATCAGAAGAAGGACAAAATTGCCTTGCCACAAATTTGAAGGCTGGTAGAGTGCTGCTTGTAAGATCTTTCTTGCACGGATAAACTTAGTGTATTTTCTTCCTTTATATTATCTTTTATATCTCATCTTTTAATTATAAAATTATTGGGATTGTAATAGATTTTTCAGGATTCCAGCAATTATTATACTTCTGTGGGGTTTATCCGGGTAATATCCAACTGTTTTTTCAATAGCTGTAAATTTTTAGCTGGCATTACATTTGATGGCTTCTTAAAATTTTGGTTTTCCTCATTTCAGTTACAAATCGATCACTTACTCAAGCAATTGTCTCCAAGCCATTGTCGTGATGAAGATCGAACTACGTAAGTGCTCATCATTATCCATGAATAGGATATCCAATAGTAGATTTCATTTGTGTAGTTCTTTCGGATCTTGCTTTATTCTCGTGCGAGTGTTTTAGACTTGAAAAGTGATATCGACATCACTGTTTATGTGTATTTTGTTTTCTAGTTTATAAGTTTTCATCAGTAAGTTTTTATCCGTCTATCTTTTTTGGACATAGTTAGTGTTGTTTATGTGCTGGTGTATATGGGTTTGAACTCTGAGGACCGTAGTTTGTTCTGGATATTAGCCTTGATACCTTGCATGTGTTTTTAGTTTGATCTGCGCTTCATGAATAATAAAATGAAGCAGTCAAGCGTGTTTTATTAATTATGTATCTGCATTATGCCTTTTCCAATGCTACACGTAATGAGTATATGAGGTTGAAATGAGTTCAAGTATGTTGGCTTCTTGGTTTCAGAACTTTTTTCCTTTTTTCACATGTAGAGGTTATGATAAATGGATCTTTATTCAGATTTATGCTTCCAGATGAAGAAGGGGATTTCAGGCAGCAAAAAGTTATACACTGGGTTGGTTATCTACTATCTCTTGTCTCTTTTTACAAGATCTCTAATATATAGAATTTTTTTTCTTTCTGAAATGCAAATATGGGGCTCTAATAACTTCACTTCTCTCTTGTTCATTTTCGATATTTCTTTGGTTTGGTCAATCCAGGCTAAATCTATGTTGACGGGTACAATTACTGTAGACGAAGTGGTCTGCCGTAATAAGCATTCATACGGTGGTGATGATGGTTCAGTTTTCCGTCGCCTTACTTTCGAAAGATCGTGTGCGTTCTCGCAATCAAAAGCTCTTTTATCAAGTCAAGAAACTTCAAAAACCAAGAAGAAAGGAAAGCAGAACAAATCTGGTCAGCTTTGTGCTCTTTCTTGGTTAACTTTTGAGAAAAAAAGTGTTCTCTCTTTTAGATACTAGGCGAAGAAAGAATCGTAGACTATTTGTTGAATGCAGAGAAGTTTCCTTGAGATGCACTTTTTTAGAGTTACTGTTATTTACAAGGAAATAGGAGTCACAAAGCATCGAGTTGATCTCTACTATTTGACATTTCCGTACCACAATGTGATTATTTCTGGATTGATGTTGATTTCTCCACATCTCAAAGGATCTATCTCCACTGGGTCCAAAGTGAGCCTTCTACATTCTCTTGAAATTATGAGTTCTAACTACACTATTACTACTATTCTTAATTAGTGTACGGTACAATTATTTTAGTTATTATTCTAGTGGTTTCTTTAGTTTCTGGTCTCTCTCTCTCTCTCTCTCTCTCTCTCTCTCTCTCTCTCTCTCTCTCTCTCTCCAGGTGGAAACAGTGGTTATCGGTCTTGGAGGAGGATCGCTTCCTATGTTCATGAAGAAACAGCTACCTACTCTAAATATTCAGGTATAATGAAATACTGAACCACTCATCAGTACTATTTTGATTCTGCTATGTATCTGTTCTCATGCATGCAATTTCTTGATTTGACAGGTTGTTGAGATAGATGATGTGGTTTTGGATGTTGCTAAAAAATATTTCGATTTTACAGAAGATGAACGATTACGGGTAAAAGAATGATGTATTTTTTTATTTAGAATTTCCTGGGATTTTTGTTTTCACTAAAAAACTAAATGCAAATCAAAGGCCTAGTATGGTTTTCATCGTAACGAATATTTCTCAGGTAAGTATAAGTGACGGAGTTAAGTTTATCCGGGATAAAGCAGATTCTCAGGCAGGTAAAAAAATATATATAGAATTAACAGATTGCACCTACAAATATGATAATAATATGATGACTACAAACAAGTTTCTAATAAATGTTTTGCACTGCGGTTCTTGCAGAAGGAGAATCGTCTCGCAAAATTGACATACTTATAGTTGATGTGAACTCATCAAGCTCAAGGCAATGCTAATAAATGTTTTTTTTTTTTTAAATTTAAATCTTTATTCTTTTGCTCTGTCTTCTAGCTTTTTTCATATGTACATGTTTCATCTTAGAACTCTGTTATTGTGCATGCATGCAGTTCTCCCTTGACTTTTCCTTCAGCAGATTTTGTTGATGAAACTTTTCTTCAGAACGCGAAAAACTCCCTTTCTGATGAAGGTTTATTCGTCATGAATTTGACCTGCTGGGACCCACTTTTGGGGGCTGCAATACATTGGATTTTAAAGACGGTGAGACGAAGTCGATTAATATATCTCCCAAAAAAAGAGAGAAAACAAGAAAGATGATTCCGATTACAAAGTTACTTTTTGTCGGTTTTTTTTTATTAATTTTTTTTTTCAATTGTTTGCAGGTATTTGGGGAAAACCTGCTCTCAGTCCAGCTTAACGACGACTCACCACAAGAAGTTGTTTTTGCAGTGAAGAACGATTGTTGGATGGTGACGAAGGATGATATTTCTAAAGGTTGTTCTAAACTTGAAAGATCATTACAGAAGCAAGATTCGGTCAACCGCAAGTGGACCGAAACAGTCATAAAGGCATCGAAATCCATGGTGAAGAGAGCACGTTTTGATTTTGATGAAAACTTTTGAGTCGATAATGTCTGTTTCGTGTTGTCTGTTTGAACTTTGAACTATGCAATGATAAATTTTTTTCCTAATGATCTACTGCTATGTTTTATAAAAAATAATAAAAATATAAATAAATAAATAAATCATTATATATGGAATTTTGATCCTGTCATCAGTAGCATGTGCATGCATTGCTAGTTGAAACTACTAAAATTTTGTTTCTCATAAATAAATATAAAAAAAAGTCCATATAAATAAATAAATAAAAAATCACCCTCTCCAAGAATTTATTTCTGAAATACAAAATCTCCTCTGCAAAACATATAATATTATGAGTAGTTTATGTATATAAGTGTATTAACTTTATTTATTTTTTCAATTAATAAAGTTTTTAAAGAGTTCACTTATATTATTGTTTAATATTTGTAATTAAGCTTCTGTATTTTTTTAGATTAATTAATATTTTTTATTTATTTATTTTCGTATTTACAGAATTCAACTTGATTATGTTCGTTTCAATAACGACTAATCAGTACTCAGCAGTTAGCCAGTTGTTATTAAAGTTGAGAAAATACATTAATTAATTTACTAACGGAAAACAGTTACGTTTTATTAATTATTTATTATTTTTAAATAATAATAATAATTATTATTATTTTTTTTCACCGACTATTTAAATTGCCGCGCGCGTCAACTTTCTCATTCGCTCTCTCTTCCATTTCAAATCTGCAAATCAGAGAAAAGGGAAGAAAAAAAAACCCCAATAACCGCTTCCCACACCGAAAACACGCACCGCCATGGATAAACTAATAATGAGGAGGAGAAAGCAGAAGCAAAAGCAGAATCCACCGCGAGGAGAATCCGAAGTTGTTTTCCGGCCGCTTCCAGACGGCGTGGAAGAGGATGAACCACGCAGAGATCTGTTCATGGACTTAGGTTACCTCAAGCGAAAAGAGAATTGGGAATATTTCTTCAGGAGCCGAAAACGAGACGAGTTTCTGATCGAGTGGTATGCCGAGTGGCCCCAAATTCAGAGCCTTCTCACGGATCAGCTCCTTTCTCGGTCGTCGTTACTGCCGGAATCCGCCGGAGAGGCGGCCGCCGTACAGCCCGGGGAGTTGAATATTTTGGTGCCGGGATGTGGGAGCTCGAGGCTGTCGGAGCATTTGTATGATGCTGGGTTTAAGCAGATAACGAACGTCGATTTCTCAGATATGGTGATTAAAAAAATGTCGGAGAGGAATAAGAAACAACGGCCGGTGATGAAGTGGCGTGCTACAAACGTTAAAGCACTTGAGGTAATTGCTGTTTCTGTATCTTCGTCTCGAACAATTTAACTTTCGATCGAGTGTTTTTTTTTTTTTTTTTTTTTTTTAATTTATATAATTTCGATGGATTTTGGAATTTTTGGGTTGATTATTAAACTACTCCGTGTATTTTAATACAAGATATATATATTTGCAAGCGAATTACTAGGAAGTTATTATTGGTCTATTTGTGCTGCCGACTTATCGATAATGTTGACGACTGATGGATGATGATTTTGGTTTGTGTTCAGTTTATAGATAAGAGCATGGATGTGATTATCGACAAGGCAGCATTGGATGCATTTGTGGTGTCTCACGATGCCTATACAGTAGTGACTCGTTATATATTTCAGGTGTATTATTTGAAAGTGATACCGTCTTGGATCTTGTTTCTTTATGTAGTCAAAAAGCTTGACTTTTCCTGTTATTTTTTGTGCATTACCAGGTAAAAAGGATTTTAAAAGATGGCGGAAGATTTATATGCATCACCGTAGCAGGCCCCATTGTGAGAAGTACGTATTTTTGGCCTCATTTTGCTTTTATTCTTTTTTGGTGAGTGTAAAAATATATATTTGTGCAGTTCATAGCTGTGATTCTCTTTTTCCATCATATTTCTTTTCCTCAGGTATACTTCTCTTCCATTTCCGGTTTGGATGGAAAACGAGTGTTCATGACGTCCCTGAGGAACCAGAATCGTCCTCCGAAAACCAAAAAGGGCAAGTCTTTATGTTCGTTTTTGAAAAAGATACGTGTGCTTCGGTTGGTTTAATATCAACAGACATTAGGAAATGTGAAAGTCGCGACGCTGAATCTCAGGTAAAAGCACTTGAAATGGTTTTTGACAAAGAAAACACATGCTAATCAGATGCTTTAATCTGAGTTAATTTAATGCTCTTCTGCTAGTTCAATTCAACACATTGTTTACGATTATATCTGTAGGAAGGGAAGTCACGTTCTCAACTCATCAAAGAACTTGAAGACGAACAAAAATATCGAGATAAGTATTCCGGTGGCAGTGAAGTACTAAACACACTTAAAGACCTGAATCTTGAAGAGCTTAAAGAGTATGCACCAGGTCGTAGGATAAAGCTCATTTTAGGTGATCCGGCAACATATGCTTATAAGGGTTTCCTTATTGATGCTCAGCAAGATTCAGGACCTTGCCCTTGCAACTTTGTTGTACTCTTCGTTCCAATAGTTAGTTCTTTTATCTTACTCTTCATATCCTTAAGTCGATAATGTCTGATTCAGAGCTCGTTATTTACTTGAATTGATTCTGAGATGTGTTTGTAGTTTGATTTTAAACTTCTTTTAAAGGCAGCTGTCAAGTGACTAAATATTAAATTTCAGAGTCAAGTTAATCACTGGATCCACTCATCAGAAGAAGGACAAAAGCGTCTTCTCGCAAAGTTGAAGGCTGCTAGAGCACTGATTGTAAGATCTTTTCTTCACTGATAAGCTTATTTTCTTCTCTTCCTTTATCTTATCTTTTTTTTCATTGATCGTTTTAGATTTTAGAGGATTCCGACAATTGTGAGGTTCCCTGGGATGATAAGAAGGTAATATATCCAGCTGTATTTTCAATAGCTATAAATTTTTGGCTTGCGTTAAAATTTTGGTTTTCCTCGTTTCAGACTCAACTCAAACATATAGTCAGGAAACTGGCTCCAAGATGTTGTGATGTTGGAGTTCCAATTCCGTAAGTGAATTTTGTATTGTAGCTTACAATTTTTCATCAGTAAGAACCATCTGTCTATCTTTGTTAGAAGAGTTGTAGAGATACATGAACTTTTTGGACATTGTAAGTTTGTTCTGCATATTGGCCTTTTGCGCTGCTATGCATAATGAGTATATAAGGCATAAATGAGTTCAAGTATGTTATCTTTATTCAGGTTTTTTACATCAGGTGAAATGGTGAAGGCGTGTCGCACTGTACTCGAGGTTAGATAACTGCTATCTTTTGTCTCTTTTTACAGTATCTCTAATTTTATTTTTCTTTCTGAAATGCTAATATGAGGCTCTAATTAAGTTTACATCTCTTGTTCATTTTACGATATTTCTTTGGTTTGAATAATCCAGGTTTTTTCTACCGTGACCGGTAAGATTATTGTAGAAGAAACGGTCTACCGTAAGAGGCTTGATTATCATGATCAGGATCAATATCCCGAAGCTTTTAGTCTTGATTACGATGACGATGATCTTAATTCTAATCCAAAAGATCAGGTTTTCCGCCGCCTTATTTTCCATCAATCCGCGGGAATGACGCAATCAGAAGCTTTGTATAAAGAAGTAGTAGAGGAAAACAAGAAGGAAATTCACACAACCAAGAAGAAAAAGAGGCAGATAATATCTGGTCAGCTTTGCGCTCTTTCTTGAGAAATAACTAGATGTTTACAGTTCTTTTGAGAAGTTTCTTTTTGATCAAGTATTATTTACATAGCAAATATTACCAGGAAGTAGCAGTAAGAAAGCATCAAATATTGAAAGGGAAATTGATCACGACTATTTGGCACATCCATACCACAATGCAATTATTTCTGGATTGATGTTGATTTCTCCACATCGCAAACGATTTACCACCAATGGGCCCAATGTGAGTCATCTACATTCTCTTGAAATTATGAGTTCTAAGTATACTATTACAACGATTTTTTCAAAATAATTGTTCACAATACAATTGTTTTAGTTATTATTTTAGTGGTTTCTTTAGCTTCTGGTCTCTCTCTCTCTCTCTCTCTCTCTCTCTCTCTCTCTCTCTCTCTCTCCAGGTGGAAACGGTGGTTATCGGTCTTGGAGGAGGATCGCTTCCTATGTTTATGAAGAAACGGCTAGCTACTGTAAATATTCAGGTATAATGAAACACTGAACCACTGATCAGTACCATTTTGATTCTGCTATGTATCTGTTCTCATGCATGCAAGTTCTTGATTTGACAGGTTGTTGAGATAGATGATCTGGTTTCGGACATTGCTACAAAATATTTCGATTTTAAAGAAGCTGCACGATTACGGGTAAAAAATGATGTAGTGTTTTTATTAATTTTAATTTCCTGGTTTTTTGTTTTCACTAGAAACTAAATGAAAACCGAAGGCCTGGTATGGTTTTCTTCGAAACGAGATTTCTCAGTTCTGTTTTGCTGAAACGCGTTTTAAAATTCCGATTAAAGATTTGTATGTGTGAAATGGGATTTGTATTTGTTTAGTATCTCTCTGGATTTCTTTCTTCTGCAAAATATGATAGTATATATTTAAATTTATCGGAAAGATGAATGTGAAAAAATTGCATAACAATGGTGGAGCATCAGGAAATTATTTCCTGAGAAAATCCTTTAACCGTAGTTTGATCACATGAAAGCGTATTTATGCTCAATAGCAGTGATGTGTTGTTTTCAGTTACATATAGCTGACGGACTCCTGTACATTAAGGACAAAGCACATTCTGAGGCAGCTGGCAAACTTGACATACTTATAGTTGATGTGGGTTCACTAGACCTGAGGTAATGAGGCTTTTCTTTCTTTCTTGTTTTTTTTTTTTTTTTTGACACATTCTTTATTATTCTGCTGTGTCTAGTTTTCAATTAATTTAGTTTCATCTTGGTACTACTGTAACTGTGCATGCAGTTTGGGATTGAACAGGCCTTCAGAAGAATTTGTTCAGGAATCTTTTCTTCGGGACGCGAAAAACTGCCTTTCCGAGGAAGGTTTATTCGTCATGAGTGTGTTCTGCGGGCCCTCAGCTTTGAGGGCTGCGATACATTCGACTTTAAAGAACGTAAGAATTAGTGGAATGCATGTCAAAAAAAAAAAAAAAAAAGAAAAAAAAAAAACGATTGGAAAGCTGCTTCGTAATTAAGTTGGGTTTGTTTTTTTTGGCAGGTATTTGGCGAGAGCCTTCTCTGCCTCCAGCTTAAAGTAGATGAAGAAGTGTTTTTTGGCCTGAAGAACGAGTCTGCTATAACGGAGGATTATATTTCTGCAGCTTGTGATGAACTTGAAACATCATTAGAGGCGGCGGTCAACCACAAGTGGACCAAAAGAGTCATAAAGGCCTCAAAATTGATTCGCCCACTAAGATGATCAACAGAGCAACTCGTGCTTGTTGTCGACAGTCTGAACTTTTGAACTATGCGATGAGAAAGCTAATTGTGCTTTTGACATGTTGATAATGTTTTGATGAAATACTTCAGTTACTCGTATAGATTCTTTTCTTATTTCCAAGAAATAGTTGAATTCTTTCACAGCAAAAAGAATAAAAAGTGGTATTCTTGCAATCGTTAATATATAGGCGCGATCACCGATAATTGTTTTTACGATAAGAAACACAGACACACAACAAACCATTTTTATTATACAGAACACTAGGGTAAAATGCAGAAAATAGTACCATAATACAAACTAAAAAATGATAATGCAAGGGCTAACAATACCTGTTTTCAGTATCAAGATTTCGTAAAATGCTGCGTCTTCTTGCAAAATAATCAGCCCCGTATTTCAACTGAAACTTGCTCAACATTGGATTGTGGATTTGCTGTGCCGTTGTTGCTCGAGGCCGAGACAGATGCTGGTGGATTCAATTCCATAAACGCCCTCCACTCTTCAATATCACCTGCTTTTTTTGGATCCAATCTCGGAAGTTCGCGCTTCTCTAGAATTTCAAGGATCTCTTCACTCTCACCTAAAAGAATCGCTGCTTGCCTGACACTTTCCTCCCTTTCTTCGATAGCATTGCTGTGGCATTTCAAGATTATGACCGACACTAAATTGGTGAGGCAAGCTGCAAATATGTCTGAAATCATTACTGATAATCTCTCGAACAGCTCCTCGTTCGTTAGGCTATGGTCGTCTTTGTGCGCTAGCATGATCGTTTGAGTTATTCGGTACATTGAACGAGCAGCTATAACTTTAACAGGCCAGTTGAGAGGGTTCTGCATCATCAGAGGATCTTTCGTTTCGGTCGTGAAATCTATAACAATCTTTTCAGCAGTGTCCGAAAGGTTTTGCAGTGTCTCCTTGTGGGACCCACCTCCGAGACTTGCACTCTGGAGATCCTTATCCTGCCATTTCTTAGATAATTCAACTCCCACCCAAACCACATCTGCTGCATGACGAATGATTGCCGAATCTCCGTTTCTATCGAGAGATTTCTCTACGAGCTTCACAAAGTAGAGGCCTCTGCTCGCAGAACTCAATAGAAAATTACGCTTACGATCCGAGACGTTGGGGAGTGAGATTGCGATGCTTGTTAACGTAACAACTGGCAGAGACCAGCAGTTTGGAGGTTCTTGATGATATTGCAAGATCGGAACTTCATCGGAGTCGAATTCTCTCACACCGTTGAAGTTGACAGATTTCTTTACAAGTTCGACGAGGTTCTTGGACTGCTTCTTTCGACCTATTTGGATCAACTTATCCGCCTCATTGCATATGTTCGTCAGCGTCTTCTGAGGCAGCTTCGACTCTCCCTCAAGCAGCAGCACATAACTGCTATAATCCAACGACCCCGTTCCAGTTCTTGATTCTTTGAAACAACAACACGCCTTTCGATTCTTGATAAATAAAAGTCCGTTCAAAAAGGTAGCCGAAAGGAGTAGAACTAGTTTGCTGGAAAGAACAATCGCAATCTGAACTCCAATGCAGAAATTCAGAAGCAATCCTTTCACATCATGAAGAAGCTTCTTGAATTTGTGGGATCCGATTTGTAAAGGCACGGGGCTCTCTCTCCAATCGACCAGAACTTGAGTCCAATAACTCTCGACTTTAAATTCGTCTTCGAAACTTTTACGACCCATTTCGAAGCTCTTGAATCGGGCAGCAATGAACCATCTCATAAGAGGAGCAATAGTACCCAACGCCACTCCAATAGCCTGGACCACAAGAATCCAATTAACCGACCACTTGTAACTAGAATGAGTCCGTACGAAATTATCGTACACAAGAGGCATTCGAATATGAGCTTCTAGAAGAGTTAGACCCATCAACAGGCACACCAATCCCGAAAAAACGGACCCCACGGAGCGTGCGATGACGAATTGGGAGCTCCCCGTTTCTGCCATAACCCAATATCTTCTCACAGCTACTCTGAGCTCACCGACACTGAATTCTCCCCACTCCACTTTCTTGTTATTCGAAATGACGACTCGCCTGCGCATCTCACGGCACGCCAAGTCTATGTACCGTTTGGCAGTGGGGACCATCACAGCCGAAGAGCATAATATCAAAAGAAGAAGAAGCATGGCTAAAGTGGATCCGACTTCTTCAGCCAATATATCGCGCACAAAAAGAAAATGCCTCGTCTGGACAATGTGGATGCAGACATTCCCCGTGATTGTAATAACAAGAATGGATAGAGCAGCCAAGTTTACTGCAATCTCATCATTGGTCATGGACCCCAAAGATGTCGTGAAATTAGCCATAGCGGTCGACATGAGAACAAGGCTGCTAACTCCGGCGATTTGGTCGTTAACTCCAACCACGAAATTAGTAAGATCAACGGGAAGTTTCATCGCCACGGCTAACAGTGTAAGAGAAAAAGCATTGAGAGAGAAGTACTTACACGGGAACCAAAACCTTCTGCTTCGAAAGCCTCTCAATGCGTCTGCTGCCATTGCCAATGTGCAGAGAGCAGTGGCTGCTGCAACATACAGGCCTATCCATGGCATTGGAGCTTCGAGTTTTTTTCGCACCAAGTTGTCGTACGCTTCATGTTCAGATGAAACCATCAGCTTTACTACTTCTTTTTTTTTTTTTTTTTGAATAATCAGAACAGCTTAATTGTTGTTTAAGAAAACTGCCGGCAAATAATGAAGTAAGCTATCTCAATAGGCAAGAATTCACTTTCAACTTTTAAGTCATTCTATATGGAAAAAAGATTAGAAAAAGTAAAAATAAAAGTATGGTGGTCGAATTCCTTAGTACTTTTTCTTTTATGGATGGCCTGTTATGATAATATTAAGTAGTTGTAGTTAATTGAGTAAATAATAGCGCATTAATAAGTCGATTAAGAGGGTATTTGACTACGCTTATGAGTTTTTTTTAAAGATATCTTATAAGACAAACGAAGATACAGTAGTCGACGATAATGTAATTAATACTCCATTAATGAATAACGTTGCTTAAATAATATTTGTTTTCACTTCCCCGATTTGTGTCCAATCGATATTGATATGAAGTCATGAACCAATCTCTCTCTCTCTCTCTCTCTCTCTCTCTCTCTCTCTCTCTCTCTCTCTCTCTCTCTCTCTCTCTCTCTCTCTCTCTCTCAAGTCTTCACCATTGTGATCAAGTCAAGTCAGCTACTACCCTTTGTGGAAAAATATGAAAGATAAACACAACTTCCTGGAAACCAATATGAAATGTGTCAAACGAGTAAAATACACTTTGGACCCTGAATTATACTTTTATGTATCAAGTACCCCCTTAAAACTATTAAAATCATCAAATATCCCCCTAAACTATACCTTATGCATCAAAACTATTAAAACCTGCCATAATATTTGTCAATCTACGGTACAGGAGCAATAGAGAACTATATAGTCGCTTGCGACTTACATATCGTGTTTGTAAAAGTGCGACAAAGCCTACCATAACATTTGTCAATCGCTAGAATTATATTTTTTGGTATGGTCTACAGGTGTAAACAACCCGAGCTTGTCATATTTTCCGATCTCGAGCTCATGGAGCTTTCATTTTCTGAGATCATCTAATTTTCTGTTTTTTATTTACTTTTTTTAATTTTATTACTGTTAATATAGTTATAGTAATTATTGTTTCTATAAATTATTTATATAATAATAAACATTTTTTTTTTTTGGATTTTTATAGGTCCCCCTTTTTATTTTTTTATATTTTTTTTTTTTTTTAATAATAATAAAAAAAATACCATTATTAAAGGCTCGGGGCCCTTTTAAAAGTAAACTTTGGCTTAAATGGAAATTTAAAATCCGAGCTCGAGCGGGCTCACTGAGCTCACGAGCACCGATTCGGCTAATTTCCCCCCCCCCCCCCCCCCAAAATCCCTCTTCAAACCCTCAAATCCCTAATTTCCCCCTAAAATCCCTATTCAAAATCCTTAAATTTCCTCACAACAATTGAGCACCCTCCCTTTAGCCAACATCCACAGTGCTAATTTACGATTTTCACCATAAAAAACGAAAACAAAAAAGAAAAAGAAGAATATTATTTCACCAGAAAAAAAAAATGTAAAACAAACGGCAGAGTTAACAAAAGCACCTTGTAATGACAGATAACACGATAGAACAAAACAATCAAGTACATTACATAACCGACACACGACAAACCAAATCGAAACACGACAAACCATTTTTACTATACAGAACATTAAGGTAAAATGCAGAAAATAGTACCGTAATACAAACTAAAAAATGATAATGCAACGGCTAATAATACCTGTTTTCAGTATCAAGATTTCGTAAAATGCTGCGTCTTCTTGCAAAATAATCAGCCCCGTATTTCAACTGAAACTTGCTCGGCATTGGAGCGTGGATTTGCTGTGCCGTTGTTGCTCAAGGCTGAGGCAGTTGCCGGTGGATTCAATTCCATAAACGCCCTCCACTCTTCAATATTAGCTGCTTTTTTTGGATCCAAGCCTGGAAGATCGATTTTCTGAATAATTTCAAGAACTTCTTCACTCTCACCTAAAAGAATAGCTGCTTGGCGGACACTTTCCTCCCTTTCTTCGATAGCATTGCTGTGGCATTTCAAGATTATGACCGACACTAAATTGGTGAGGCAGGCTGCAAATATGTCTGAAACCATTACCGATAATCTCTCGAAGAGCTCCTCATTCGTTTGGCTATGGTTGTCTTTCTGTGCTAGCAGGATAGTTTGAGTTATTCGGTACATCGAGCGAGCAGCTATATAACTTTAGCAGGCCAGTTGAGAGGGTTTTTCATCAGAGGATCTAATACGGTTCTAGTCGTGAAATCAGTAACAATCTTTTCAGCGACGCCTGAAAGGTTTTGCAGCGCCTCCACGTGGGACCCACTTCCGAGACTTGCATTTTGGAGATCGATATCCAGCCATTTCTTGGACAATTCAACCCCTACCCAGACCACTTGTGCTGCATGCCGGATGATTGTCAAATCTCCGTTTTTGTCAAGCGATTTCTCTATGAGCTTTACAAAGTAAAGGCCTTCGCTCACTGCATTGAGTAACTGATTAAGCTTATGATCATCAGCGATATTGGAAAGTGAAACTGCGACGCTTGTCAAAGTCACAACTGGCAGAGACCAGCAGTTTGGAGGTTCTTGGGAAGAATATTTCAAACGTGGAACTTCGTTGTTGTCGAATTCTCTCACCCCACTGAAGTTTTCGGATTTCATTACGAGTTGTTTGAGGTTCTTCAGTTGCTTCTTTCTACCTCTCTGGATCAACTTATCCGCCTCGTTGCATATGTTTTTCAGCGTCTTCCGAGGCAGCCCCGACTCTCCCTCGAGCAGCAGCACATAGCCGCTATAATCCAACTCCGTTTCGGTTCTTGATTCCTTGGAATTATAACACCACGCCCTTCGAGTAGTCTTGATTTGATGGAAGCAAAACAAAAACCCTTTCAAAAAGGCAGCCGAAACGAGAAGAACTAGCTTGCTGAACAGAATATTCACAATCTGAACTCCAATGCAGACATTTAGAAGTAATCTTTTGGCATCGTGGACAAGTTTCCTGAGTACGTTGGATCGAATTAGTAGAGGTAGAGGGCGCTCTTGCCAGTAGACGAGCTTTTGAGTCCAATAAGTCTCGACCTTAAATTCATTCTTGAAACTTCTATGGCCTATATCGGAGCTCTTGAATCGGGCAGCAACGAACCATCTCGTTGCGGGTGCAATAGAACCCAACGCCACTCCAACCAACTGAACAGCTAGAATGCAATTGATGGACCACTTGTAATTCGAATAAATGCGATCTTGACTAATCGGCAGCAACTTGTGCTGCTCTTTAAACAGAACCCAAAACAGAGTTAGGCCCATGAACAGACACATTGAGCCCGAAGCAACGCATGCCACGGAGCGCGCGATGACGAATTGGGAGCTCCCCATTTCCGCCATCACCCAATATCTCGTCACCGCTACCCTGACTTCATCGACGTTAAAATTCCCCCACTCCACCAATCGATTATTCTCGTTCGATATTTTTACGCGCATGTCGTGGTACGACGACTGTATGCTTCTTTTGGCGGACGGAATCATCACGGACAAAAAGCATAACATCAAAAGCAAAAGGAGCATGACCACAGTGGACACAATCTCTAAATAAAATCCACCCAATTTAACGTTGTCAATGGCAGGATCTTTGATCTGGATAACATGAATGCAGACATTCGTGGAGACTGTAACAACAAGAATGCCTAAGGCAGCGAGGTTTAGTACGATGTCGTTGTTCTTCATCGACCCGAACGAGGTCGTGAAGTTAGCTATAGCGATTGACATGAGTACAAGGCTGCTAACACGGGCGGTGTTATCTTTAAATCCGATCGTCATACTTGTAAGATCAACCGGCAGCTTCATTGCGACAGCTAATACTGTGAGGGTGAAGGCATTGAGAGAGAAATACTTACATGGGAACCAAAACCTTCTGCTTCGGAAGCCCGCGAAGGCGTCGGCAGACATTGACAGAGCGCAGACGCCAGAAGCTGCTGCCACGTAAAGCCCTATCCATGGCATTGGTGCTTCCAGATCACCTTGCAAGTACTCCATGACTCTCTCTCTCTCGATCAGTTAGCAAGAGAATGAAGTCAAGTCCACCCTTATTGGAAAACACTAAGGGCATCTCTAGTCGAGTGGCTGGCAGTGTCATATGAGGACTACCTCTACTTTTTTTTTTTTCCTTTTTCTTTTTTCTGACAACTTTCTTTTCTTTTTTTTTGTGGTTTCTTTGTTTTCTTGTTTGTTCTTTTCTTTTCTTTTACTTTAGTTTTCTCTCTCTCTCTCTCTTTTTTTTCTTTTTTTTTTCTTTCTAATCCGCTCTTTATGATTTAAAAGAAAATTTCTATTGCAAAATAATAATAATGAATTATTAATAATAATAATAATAATAATAATAATAATAATAATAATAATAATAATAATAATAATAATAATAATAATAATAATAATAATAATAATAATAATAATAATAATAATAATAATAATAATAATAATAATAATAATAATAATAATAGTAATAATAATAATAATAATAATAATAATAATAATAATAATAATAATAATAATAATAATAATAATAATAATAATAATAATAATAATAATAATAATAATAATAATAATAATAATAATAATAATAATAATAATAATAATAATAATAATAATAATAATAATAATAATAATAATAATAATAATAATAATAATAATAATAATAATAATAATAATAATAATAATAATAATAATAATAATAATAATAATAATAATAATAATAATAATAATAATAATAATAATAATAATAATAATAATAATAATAATAATAT
>NW_012194869.1:96112-124698 GCF_000504015.1 Erythranthe guttata | reverse complement strand
ACACGAACTCAGCAACAAGTCCATCAGAACGGAATGTGAAAAGCCTCTTCATAGGTAAACGGCAAAAAACGACATTTTGATTTCCCAGTTCGTTCAGAGTAATAATCCGGCTAATATATATACGTCAACAGAATCATATACAAAACACGAAATAGCAACGTAAACTTCCAATTACAGTCTACTGGAGTGGCATTGGGTACTAACTATTGTAGCTCCTCTAATGAGATTTTTGGGTCGTAAAAGTTTCAAAGACGAATTTAAAGTCGAGAGTTATTGGACTCAAATTCTACCAAGTTCTACTCGTTTCGGCGGACTTTGGTTTTGGTTCTACCCCATCAAAACTACTGGTCTAAAGGCTTGTTTGTACTCCAAGGAATCAAATTAACTCAGGCCATTGTTTTTACATTTTCTTTTTACACGTAAAACTCTAAAAAAAAAAAAAAATCTTTTCTTTCCATCAAAAAAACTAATTATACCTTAAAACAGAGAACTCAACTGAAAATTCTTCAACTCCGGTTAAGAAATGCCACCCGTGAAGAGCTTTGTTTGGCTGTGTCGCCACCAGAAAATCTCCGCCGCGGATTTGCTCAACCTCCTCGAATCCTCCGTGTCAGACATGAAATGGGTTTTCAGGCAGGCGGCGCCGCCGCCGGAGGTATTTAAGCTTACTTCGCCTCCCATTGCTAGTAATAATGGTCAGCAAAATTTATTGGATTTGGCCATTTGTGCTTCACTGCATATGCACCGTTTGCAATACAATTTAGGGTTTTGAAGAGGGGTTTTTGGGGAAATTTAGGGATTAGGTGAAATTAGGGTAAATTGATAGTAAGAATGTATGAAATTATGATGGCTTTATTTTTAATTTTTTTTTTTTAATCATAAATATGTTATATCATGTTCTTGTTACATCATTTGTATTGGTCGTCCAATGAACAATTGTAATTTTTAGTTTAGGCATGGCCATGGTTCCGATTTGAATCGAAACTGGCACTGAAACGAACCGAGACAACAGTTCGAGGAATCGGATTCGGAATCGGAATCGGAACCGGCTCAACAAGAATGTGAACCGGAACCATATTATACGGTTTGGTTCAGGTTCACCTATATATCAAATCATGAACTGCCGGTTAACCGGCAATTCAATCATTAAATAAAAAATCTACGAAGAACAATAGAACTATATAGTTGCGTGCGACTTGCATTTAGAGGGTGTTTGGCTAAGCTTATTTTAAACAGCTGATAAATTCTTACGTCTAATAAGATGTTTTAAGAGCTGATAAGCTATTATATCTTAGTTTTAGGATTAATTTTTAGAGTGTTTGGATAATAAGCTTATTTCCTATTTTTACTCATTATAAGATCTTAAATAAAAAGGTGGGGTAGATGTACTTATTTAAAAAGATCTTATTTGCTCTCCAACAGCTTATTTTAAAAAAAATTAAGATCTTTTTTAAAAAAATTACCAAACACTTTGAAAGAGCTTATAAGCTCTAAAACATCTTATAAGCTCCTTTTAACATCTTATAAGCTTAGCCAAACACCCTCTTAGTGTTTGACATATTTTTCGAGCTCGAGCTCATGGAGCATTCATTTTCTGAGCTCATCTCATTTTCTGTTTTTTATTTACTTTTTTAATTTTACTACTCTTATTATAACTATAGTAATTATTTTTTCTATAAATATTATATTATAATAAGCATATTAAAATATGTTCTGGTTTTTCTTTTTAATTTTTATATGTACTTCTTACTATATTTATTATATTTATAATAATAATAATAAAAGCTCGTGAGCCATGAACAACTAAAAGTAAACTCTAGTTTAGCTCGAGATCGGAAATCCGAGCTCAAGCAAGCTCACGAGCACCAATTCGGCTAATTTACGATTTTGACCAGAAAAAAACAAAAAAGAAAAAGAAGAATATTGTTTCACCAGAAAAAAAAAAAAGAGAAAATGTAAAACAAATGGCAGAGTTAACAAAAGCACCCTGTAAATGACAAATAACAAGATAGAACACAACAAATAAAGTAGAGTTACAAGATTACGTAAAATGCCAGTCTTCTTGCAAAATAATCAGCCCTGTGTTTCGACTGAAACTTGCTCGGCATTGGAGTGTGGATTCGCTGTGCCGTTGTTGCTTGAGGCCGAGGCAGTTGCCGGTGGATTCAATTCCATAAACTCCCTCCACTCTTCAATATCACCTGCTTTTTTGGGATCCAATCTCGGAAGTTCGCGCTTCTCGAGAATTTCAAGAATCTCTTCACTCTCACCTAAAAGAATAGCCGCCTGGCCGACACTCTCCTCCCTTTCTTCGATAGCATTGCTGTGGCATTTCAAGATTATGACCGACACTAAATTGGTGAGGCAGGCTGCAAATATGTCCGATATCATTACCGATAACCTCTCGAACAGCTCCTCGTCCGTTAGGCTATGGTCGTCTTTGTGTGCTAGCAGGATGGTTTGAGTTACTCGGTACATTGAGCGAGCCGCTATAACTTTAACGGGCCATTTGAGGGGATCTAAGTTCGTTTCGGTCGTGAAATCCGTAACAATCGTATCCGCAACGTCCGAAAGGTTTTGAAGCGTCTCCTTGTGGGACCCATCTCCGAGGCTTGCATTCTGGAGATCGATATCCAGCCATTTCTTGGAAAATTCAACCCCTGCCCAAACAATGTCTGCTGCACGGCGGATGCTTGTAAGATCACCGTTTTTGTCGAGCGATTTCTCTATGAGCATTACAAAGTAAAGGCCTTCGCTCACTGCATTGAGTAGCTGATTAAGCTTATGATCGTCGGCGATATTGGGAAGTGAAACTGCGACGCTTGTCAAAGTCACAACTGGCAGAGACCAGCAGTTCGGAGGTTCTTGGGAAGAATATTCCAAACGTGGAACTTCGTTGTTGTCGAATTCTCTCACCCCATTGAAGTTTTCGGATTTCATTACGAGTTGTTTGAGGTTCTTCGGTTGCATCTTTCTACCCTTTTGGATCAACTTATCCGCCTCGTTGCATATGTTTTTCAGCGTCTTCTGAGGAAGCCCCGACTCTCCCTCGAGCAGCAGCACGTAACCGCTATAATCCAACTCCGTTCCGGTTCTTGATTCATCATTCGAATTATAACAACATGTCTTGATTCGGTGGAAGCAAGACAAAAATCGTTTCAAAAACGCAGCCGAAACGAGCAGCACTAGCTTGCTGACACGAACATTCACAGTCTGAACCCGAATGCAGACATTTATAAGTAATCTTTTGGCATTGTGAACAAGTTTTCTGAGTACGTGGGATCGAATTTGTAAACGCACAGGGCGCTGTTGCCAGTAGACGAGCTTTTGAGTCCAATAAGTCTCGACCTTAAATTCGTCTTTGAAACTTCTAGTGCCTATATTCGAGCTCTTGATTTGAGCAGCAACAAGCCATCTCATTAGAGGAGCAATAGCACCCAACGCCACTCCAATGAACTGAACGACTAGAATGCAATTGAGGGACCACTTGTAATTAGAAGAGATGAGACCTAAACCCGCTCGCCGGAAATAATTTATCTCGGAAAGCGGAGTCGAAAGCAGAGTTACACCCATAAGAAGACACATGGAGCCCGGAGCAACGCACGCAGCGGAGCGTGCGATGACGAATTGGGAGCTCCCAGTTTCCGCCATCACCCAATATCTCGTCACCGCTACCCTGACTTCATCGACGCTAAAATTCCCCCACTCCACTAATCGATGATTATTATCGTTCGATATTTTTACGTGCATGTCGTGGTACGACGACTGTATGCTTCTTTTGGCGGACGGAATCATCACGGAAGAAAAGCATAACATCAAAAGAAAAAGGAGCATGACCGCAGTAGATACAGTCTCTACTACAGAAAATCTATCCACGGTGTATAAATAATCAAGCTGGACATTATGAATGCAGACATTTGCAAAGACCGTAATAACAAGAATGACTAAGGCAGCGAGGTTCAGTACGATCTCGTTGTTCGTCATCGACCCCAGAGAGGTCGTGAAATTAGCCATAGCAGTTGACATGAGAACAAGGCTACTGACACGGGCGGTGTTATCTCTAAATCCTAGCGCCATACTTGTAAGATCAACCGGCAGCTTCATCGCGACAGCTAATAGTGTGAGGGAAAAGGCGTTGAGAGAGAAATACTTACAGGGGAGCCAAAACCTTCTGCTTCGGAATCCCCTGAAGGCGTCGGCCGCCATTGCCAGCGCGCATACGGCGGAAGCTGCTGCCACGTAAAGCCCTATCCATGGCATTGGCTCGTCCAGTTTCTCTTGCGTCAAGCTCGGCTCTTCCTGTTTGCACAAGTCTTGCAGCTCGTATAAGCTACAATTTTGGTAGCAGCTATATGATTCCATTAATCTCTCTCTCTCTCTCTCTCTCTCTCCCTCCCTCTCTCTCTCATATAGATATATGGTGGAGACTGGAGACGATCAGTTGGCAAGCTAAGCGAATGAAGTCAAGTCCACCCTTTGTGGAAAATAGGGGTAAACTGCACAAAACCCCCTATGTTACGGAAAACCTGCACCAACCCCCTAGTGTTAATTTTATTGCATAGAATCCCCCGTGTTGTATTTTATCTTGCAAGAAATCATCTATTCCATTAACAATTAACACCGTTAATTATTGTGGGGATTTCATGCAAGTTTATAGCAACACAAGGGGGTTTGGTGCATCTTTTCTTCAATCTAAGAGGGATTTATGCAAAAATAGTTTATTTATTTAAAATTTGAATTATTTTTTCAAATTAAATCAAACACAGGGACATTAAAGTTATTTTAACATACTTTAGAGGCTCATGTGTAATTTTGCCCTTTTATTTTATTATTTATATCAATTATTTATTATATGTGGACGGTGGAACTTCAAGAAAGAAAATAATATTTTCTTAATTCGGTTTTTTCTTATATTGTCATTTATTGGAATTTTATTATTTATATTAAGAAAATAATATTTTCTTAATTCCCTAGTTTCTCTTTATTTGGGTATTTTTGTTAGGTTATAAATTGCCTATATCTGAGTGGGCTAGACTTATTTGCATTTCTATCCAAACTGAATAGTGAATTCAGTCCTCAAAAAAAAATCAGAGTTAATTGCACATAACCCCTTGTATAACTTTGAATTGCTGAAAAAGTTCTTGTTAAAAGAATTAGCAAAAAACCCCTTGTGTAACTTTAAATTGCTGAAAGAATCCTCATGTTAAAAAAATTAGCAAAAAACCCCTTATATTATGATTTACAAAGCACACTGTCATTTTTTTCGAAATTGGTCGTTGATTTGCATGAAATGACTGAACTACCCTTATTATTATTATTTTAATAATATTTGTATTATAACTAAACAAAATGCAAACATAAATATAGGGAAAATTACATTTTTCGTCCTCATACTTTACTCACTTTTCCAAAACTGTCCCTAAACATTTTGGAGTTACAATAGTAGTCCTTAATCATGCCATTTTTTGACAGAATTGGTCCGCCGTTAGTTTTTGCCGTTAAGTTGGATGGAAAATGGCATGTGCCTCTCACATGCCTTCAATTTACAACACTACATGAAAATGGACTTTCAACAACACGCATTGCATCTTGTTAAAACATATTTTTTTTAATTATTATTTTTAATTAATTAATATAAAAATGAAATCACGTAAATTCCAAAAAAATCAACTCATTCCGGAAATACTGTTTGAAAAATCAAAATATAGTTTAAAATTTTAAAATATTGTTCCAAAATCGGCATTTTGGGAATTCAATTAAAATATATCGTTCCTAACCAAAATAAAAAAAAACCCGATAGGAATTGGGGAATTAGAAATCTCCATTCCAATTTTCACCTCCAGTCAATTCCAAAAATCCCAATTGTGAGACAATATGTCGAGTTTTAAATCATTCAATATGAGTGAAAATTGGAAATGAGTTTTCTTATGCCGCCTAGTTTGATCGAATTTTTATTTTATTTTAAACTAATATTTTCATTCAATTTCCAAAAATTCCGATTTTAACTTATTTCTTTAGACAATATTATGATTTTTTAAACAATATTTTTGAATTTATTTTGAAAAAAAATATCGAGTTTTAGATTATTACATAAGGGTGAAATTTGGAACGGAGTTTTCTTACTCCGCCTATTACGATCAGATTTTTATTTTATTTAAAACAATAATTTTCATTTGGATTCAAGAAATTCCGGTTTTAAAACATTATATTATTATTTTATACAATACTTCTAAAAATATTTGGAAATAATATATCGAGTTTTACATTATTAAATTAGGGTGAAGATTGAAATGGAGGTTTCTTATCTCACCTATTCGGATCGAATTTTTATTTTATTTTGAAACAATGTTTTCATTTGAATTCCGAAAATCTTGATTTTAAAAGCAATATTTCATTTTTTTAAACAATGTTTCAATTGTTTAAATATTATTTCTCAAAATATTTTAAAACAATATTATCGACTTTGCTTTTTTGGATGTTATATAATTTCGAATTTCAATCAAGTTTTAATTATGAAAAATATGTTTTAACAAGACGCAATGCGTGTTGTTGAAAGTCAATTTTCATGTAGTGTTGTAAATTGAAGGCATGTGAGAGGCACATGCCATTTTCCATCCAACTTAACGGAAAAAACTAACGGCGGACCAATTCTGTCAAAAAATGGCATGATTAAGGACTACTATTGTAACTCCAAAATGTTTAGGGACAGTTTTGAAAAAGTGGGTAAAGTATGAGGACGAAAAATGTAATTTTCCCCATAAATATACTAAATATAAAAAAATCAAAACAAGAAAGTAATAGATTATCACGCACACCCACCATCTTCTCCACCCACCCATCGCAACCCCCCTCCGCATACCTCTGCCGCCGCACCAGCAGCTCATCCGCCTCCCCACGCCACCCCAAACAAACTTCTTCATTTTGAAAACTAATTAAAAAAAAATCGTTTAAGATCTCGTTTTAAAAAAATGTCAAGGGAGAAAATTTGGTGCGGTGTATTGTGATTCTTGATAATATGAATCTTGAGTATGAAGAGGGCATTTCTGAAAGTACTAGGGACTGAATTTGAAAAAATTAAAAAACTTCATTTTGGGCATATGAAAATTTTGGGGTGAATTTGTGAATTTCGAAATTTCTAATTTAAAGGGTACTTGGGTGTTTTCAAGTCCAAAAATACACGCCTAGTCGCACAAACCGCGAGTGTATCCCACGCCAGAGTCGCAAGGTTTTTATTGCTTTCGACTGATTTTCATAGGGGGGTTTGTGCTAATTTTTTTTAACACATGTGTTTTTTCAGCAATTCAAGATTACACAAGGGTGGTCTTTGCAAAAAAACCCCGGAAAAATCCCTCAAAATATAATTTACATCGATTTTATCCATAGTACATTAATTTATCCAATATTACACGTTGACCCCGAAGATCCGAACACAAGACCTCTTGGATTAAGAGGGTGTGATGCTAGTGACTTGTCACCACAAGCTCCGACTCGCCCTCGAGCAGCAGCACATAACAACTATAATCCATCTCCGTTTCAACATCTTCCGATTCCTTCAATGCGACAACGTGCGTTCAGATTCTTGATGTGGTGGAAGCAAAACACAAGTCCTTTCACACAGACTGCCGAAAAGAGGAGAGAGAGTTTGCTGGCACGAACGATCGCAACCTGAACTTTAATGCAGGGATTTAGAAGAGATCCTTTTGCATAATGAAGTAGTTTCCTGGGTATGTGGGGCGCGATTCGTAAAGGTACGGAGCGGTCTCTCAATTGGACCAGTCTTTGGGTCCAATAAGTCTCGACTTTCAATTCGTCTCGGAAACTTTTATGGCCTATCTTCGAGCTCTTCAATCGGGCCGCGACGAACCATCGCATAACTGGAGCAATACCACCCGCTGCCACTCCAGTGGTTTGAACGAGTAGAATCAGTTTGATGGACCACTTATAATTCGAAGAAACTTTACCTTCATACGAAAACTTTCTTCTCTCAACTTGTAACAGAGTTAGGCCCATCAATAGACACATCAAGCCCGAAGCAGCGCACGTCACAGAGCGTGCGACGACAAATTGGGAGCTCCCCGTTTGTGCCATCACCCAATACTTTCTCACGGCTATTCTGAGTTCATCGACACTAAAAATTCCCCCCCACTCCACTTTCTTATCATTCGATATTTTTCGGTGCATTTCACGATACGACAAGTCTATGTGTCTTTTGGCAGTTGGAACCATCACAGCAGAGTAACACAGCATAAGAATCAAAAGAAGCATGAAGACAGCACATACGAATTGTTCTTCCAGTATGTGGTGCACGTCGTAAAAGTGAAGCAGATGCATAACCTGAACCGCGACATTTCCAAAGATTGTAATAACAAGAAGGGCTAGAGCAGCTAAGTTTAGTATAATCTCGTTATTAGTCATGGACCCCAAAGACGTCATGAAGTTACCCATAGCGGTTGACATGAAAACCAAACTGCTAATCCGAGCGAGTTTGTCGTCATCTTGTACAGTAAAACTCGTGAGATCAAGTGGCAGCTTCATTGTGGCAGCTAATACTGCAAGAGAAAAAGCGTTGAGTGAGAAATACTTACACGGGAACCAATATCTTCTGCTTCGAAAGCCTATCAATGCATCCGCTGCCATTGACAGCGCGCACGCAGCAGAAGCTGCTGCGATATAAAGGCCTATCCATGGCATTGGTTCTTCTAGTTTGTCATGCAACGCTGTGTAATCCTCGTCGCTCGTTAAATCCATCCTATGCATCTCTATTTGTTGCTCGAGGGTCGATTCAAAGGCGGCCAAGTTAACGATAGCACCTTGTAATGAATTCAAAAGGCACTAAATATTAACAAAGAACATGAAGTTTCAAAGTCAAGTCAGCCACCCTTTGATGAAAAATATATCAAAGATAAAACACAACTTCCTGGAAACCAATATAAAATGTGTCAAACAAGTAAAATACACTTTGGACCTTGAGTTATACTTTTATGTACCAAAGAACCCCGTGTATTGCACGAGTGAAATACTAGTTATCTTATCTATCTTTGTGTTGTCGTAAAATTGCATATTTTGGAAAAAAAAATTAAAATTGCTTATTTTTAAAAAATTTAAAATTGCATACTATTTTTTTTTTTTTTAATTTGTTATCTATCTATTATTTATGGACCACCCCAAGTAGTTTACTTCTATTAGTGAGTCAATCTAACAACTGAAAAGGTTTTCTCAAATTAAAAAAAAAAAAAAAAATACCCTTATGAATTTGTCAAATAAGACGGTCTTGTTAATTTTCACAAAATATTTATTGGCAAATTGGGAATGTAACATTTCGATAAAATATTGAATAAAATCGCTGAAATTGACATCATTGATTCTTTTAAAGATCAAATATTAGATAATATTTATCTGAAAATGACCTTAGGTGGTCAACTTCTAAGACACGTACAATACTTAAGATCAAAATATTTTGTTTAATAACTTTTATTTAATTAATAATGGATAAAATACTAAAATATTTAAATTTTGAGGGGCAATATGCCTTATGATCCGTTGTCTCATCAATGTGTCAACAGCCAATTAGTAACTCCCAATAATAAAAAATAAAATCATGAATCAATTTTTTTTTAATTTTTTTTGATTGATTCATGTGTTCAAATTGGACGACCTATTATTTATTTTGAATGAAAAAAACAGCTTATACACGCACACATTGAATGTAATCATCATTTTATAAGGTAAATAGTCAACAATTAAAAAAATATATATAAATAAATAAACCAGAAATAGCAAAGTAAACGTTACGACTTCAGATAAATGATTCAGTTGTGACAAGGACAACAATAAACTTTCATCAACTCATGTCTTAATCAAGTATACCAACGACCGTTGGATCAAGCTTGTCACACATAGTTAGTCTAGTGTGGTTTGTGTCTCTTGTATACTTTACAAACTATTATACGAGAGTGTAGGTTTAATGTGGTGTTTTGCTTATTCCCTGTTGACTTTTTGGTTACCCAGGGTACTTACGCTTAATGGAAAGTTCATCGAAAACTCTAAATAACATATAAAAATGGAAAAACACACTTTTTTTTTTCTTTTTCCTTCTTCAGTACTATTTGTTTTTATTAGCCAAGTCTATTCTATTATGACATGATTTTGCAATTTTTTTTGAGATTTTTTTATATAAAAAAAATAAAAATATTTATTGCATTCAGCACCCCTGTATTATATCGCATTGCTAAAAACCTCTCCGTCTTAAACTATAAGCAAAAACCAGCCCTTATAATACGTTTTTTTTAGCACAGAACCCCTAACCGATTCATTTTAGGGGTAGTTTGCTAATAAAATTGAATCACATGAGGATTTTACTAATAATTATAGCACATAAAACAATTAGAATAACTAAAGGGGATCTGAATGCAATTAACCCAATATAAAAACATAATATTTTTCTTTACTCAATGGGTATAATTCATAATAAGAGAGAGAGAATTTCACATACTCATAAGATCTTTTCTTTAACACACACATACACACACACAGATACACAAAGAACATAATAGATGCATAAAATGGACCTTACGAGAGATGTAGATTCGACGGCGTTGCACGACAAACTGGACGAGCCAACGCCATGGATAGGCCTTTATATCGCAACAACTTCTTTGGTCTGCACGCTGGCAATGGCAGCCGATGCCTCGATAGGATTCCGAAGCAAAGAACTCTGGTTCCCTTGTAAGTATTTCACTCTCAATGCTTTTTCGTTGACACTATTAGCTGTCACAATGAAGCTGCCACTTGATCTCACGAGTTTTACGATACAAGATGACGACAAACTTGCCCGGATTAGCAGTTTGGTTTTCATGTCAACCGCTATGGCCAACTTCACGACGTCTTTGTGGTCCATGACTGATAACGAGATCGTACTAAACTTGGCTGCTTTAGCCCTTCTTGTTCTTACGGTCTTCGGAAATGTCGCCGTTCATATTATGCACCTGCTTCACTTTTACGATGTGCATAGCATAATGGAAGAACAAATTGTATGTGCTGTCTTCATGCTTTTTTTGCTTCTGACGTTATGTTTTTCCGCTGTGATGCTTCCAACTGCCAAACGACAAATACACTTGGCGTATTGTGAAACGCGCAGAAAAATATCGAACGATAAGAAAGTGGTGTGGGGGAATTTTAGCGATGGCGAACTCAAAATTGCTGTGACGAGATATTGGGTGATGGCACAAACGGGGAGCTCCCAATTTGTGATCGCACGCTCCGTGACCTGCGTTGCTTCGGGCTTGATGTGTCTACTGATGGGCCTAACTCTGTTGCAAGTTGAAACAAGAAAGTTTTCGTACGAAGGTAAAGTTTCTTCGAATTACAAGTGGTCCATCAAATTGATTCTACTCGTTCAAACCATCGGAGTGGCAGTGGGCGGTATTGCTCCTGTTATAAGATGGTTCGTCGCCGCCCGATTCAAGAGCTCGAAGATAGGCCATAGAAGTTTCAGAGACGAATTGAAGGTCGAGAGTTATTGGACCGAAAGGCTGGTCCAATGGAGAGATCGCCCCGTACCTTTAAAAATCCGGCACCACATATACAGGAAACTTCTTCATCATGCAAAAGGATTGCTTCTGAATTCCTGCATTAGAGTTCAGATTACGATTGTTTGGGCAAGCAAATTAGTTCTACTCATCTCGGCTTTGTGTGTAAAACAGCTTATGTCTTGCTTCCACTACATCAGGAATTTAAAGGCGTCTTGTTATTCCAAGTAATCAGCAGATGAGGAATCAAGGACTGGAGCAGAGCCGGATTATAGCGGTTATGTGCTACTGCTTGAGGGCGAGTCGCAGCTGCCTCAGAAGACACTGAGAAACATATGCAACGAGGTGGATAAGCTGATCCGGAGAGGTAAAAAGAAGCAATGGAAGAACCTTATCGACTTTTTAAATAAATCTGGCAACTTCAATGGGGTCAGAGAATTCGACACCAATCAAAAACCCCCAAACTGTTGGTCTATGCCAATCGTGACCTTGACAAGCATCGCAATTTCACTCCCTAAAGTTACAAATGATACGGCTAATCGGTTATTGAGTGTTGTGAGTGGAGGTCTCTACTTTGCAAAGCTTATAGAAAAAACCCTCAACAAGAACGGTGATCTGGCAGTCATTCGGCATGCAGCTGACGTGATCTGGGTAGGAGTTGAATTCTATCAAACATGGCAGGATGTGGATCTCCGGAGAGAGAGTCTCAAAAGTCAGTCCCACGAGACGACGCTGCAAAACCTTTCCAACAATGCTCAAACGATTGTTGATGATTTCTTGAGTGCTACGAGGGGCGATCCTCTGATGCAGAACCCTCTCAACTGGCCTGTTGAAATCATAGCTGCTCGCTCAATGTACAGGGTAACTCAAACTATCCTGCAAACCCACACAAACAACGTAGGCCAAAACGACGAGGAGCTGTTCGAGAGATTATCGGTAATGATCTCAAGCATATTGGCAGCTTGCCTCACCAATTTGGTGTCTGTCATAATCTTTAAGTGTCACAGCGATGTCATCGAAGAAAGGGAGGAAAGCGTCCGCCAAGCAGCTATTCTTTTAGGCCAGAGTGACGAAATTCTTAAAATTCTACAGCCGCGTGGGCTTCCAGGAATCGATCCAAAAGAAGCAGCTTATATAGATTCGTGGAGGGCGTTTATGGCTGCCTCGAGTAGCAACGGTACACCAAGTCGACGCAGACCTATTGTCAAGCAAGCATCAATGTAATAGAAGGCTAACTGCAAGAATGCATGGTAGCAAGACAGGCATTTCACGTAGAATTCTCGGTTACCACATACCAGTATATTCTTAGCATCTTGCGTGATGATTACAAGTTTGTAATAAGTAAGCACTAGCTGCATATTTACCTTATATTCCGTACAACAAGTATTATTTTCACGCAAAGGTGTATGTATCATGTTGTCATTTGTATATAATCATACTTCTATCCATCATGTTTCCTGTTACTTGAAATCCCTAATTCAAAAATTCCTCACAAAATCCCCAAATGTTTGCTTAATATTATTAATAAGGAGAAGGCTAATGCTATTTTATCTCTATCAGGAGAAATTCAAGTAGAATTGGAAAATCAAAAGGGCATTATTGTACCTGTAGATGAAACACAGTTGCTTCTTCTCAACATCGAACTTTCTTCACCAATTCGCCCAAATCTGTCAGAAAATCCCCAATTCAAATCCCTAATTTTGCCCTAATTTTCGCAAGGACAACTATGAAGGCTGTGATTAAGAATGATTACCACACCGGCACAGATAGAGAGAGAAACAAAACAACCAACGCATGAGTCTGCGAGGAATTTAACTTAAACACATATGCCTCTGTTTCTTCATCAATTCCAATTCAATTTGGGAAATTAGGGAAATGGGTTTTTGGGAGAAAGGGCATCACTTCAATTTCTACACCCACATTTTACCTTAATTTATCCTATTAGGGATTAAAATTGAAACAAATTTTCTTAATATCGTCGTTTTCATTTGAAATTTACAATGTCAGAACAGTATTTTGAATCAATCCGATTTTAAAATTCATTCCATTTCCCCCCCAAAACTTTCACTTGTATAGTATTTTGATATTATTATGTATTTTCTATTTGAATAAAAAATAGAATTTTGCATTTTTCGTTGATTCTGATCCGAAAATTTTCTATTTTCGATTTTCTTTACATCCCAATTTCTGATATTCCAAAAAAAAAAAGGAAAAATTATAACGAAATTTAAATTAATTTTCACTCTATAAGTAAATGCTAATTTCGATCCGATATGTCCGATTTTAACCCTACGCCTATAGAACACCACAACTTTTCAATATTAACCCACAAATCAATTTACTAAAATCAATATATGCCAATATATCACTTTTAATTGCAGACTTAAATGTAAAAGTTTAACAGTGAACATGATATACAACATAAGCAGTACAAGAACAATTTACAACTTTTAATACCAAGAAAAAGTTATCAGGAATCGTTTTTTACGATCAAGATTTCGTAAAATGCCCGTCTTCTTGCTCGAAACTAGAGTACGGATTTGTTGTGCTGTACTTACTCGAGTCCAAGACAGATGCCGGTGGATTTAATTCCATAAAACGCCCTCCACTCTTCAATATTAGCCGCTTTTTTCGGATCCAAGCTCGGAAGATCACGTTTCTGAATAATTTCAAGAATTTCTTCGCTCTCACCGAGAAGAATAACTGCTCGGCGGACACTTCACTCCCTTTCTTCGATAGCATTGCTGTGGCATTTCAAGATTATGACAGACACTAAATTGGTGAGACAAGCTGCAAATTAAATATGTCCGATATAATTACTGATAATCTCTTGATCGATGTAGACGCATAAAATTAATTAATTGGTTAATTAAATTAGCCAATTAAATTGTGTCTAAATTAAATTATAATTTATCCTATAAAATAAGTTATGGAGATAATTATCAATTAATTATTGGCCAATAGGATTATTTCTTCTCTTCCAAGTTATAAGAGATAAATATCAATTTAAAGAGAGCCAATCAAATCGCGCCACGTCATCAAGTGGACTTTAAGTAGGACTCTTATTCTACCGCTATAAATAGGGACCATCTCTACACAATTCAGGACACAACTCAAGAAGAATAAAAATCGTAGGAGAAAATTCTCTCTACAACATTCAAGATATCTTCATCAAATTCAAGGCGTTCTTCATCAAATCGAGGGCGTTCTTCAACAAATCAAGACCGAAGGAAGATTGAAGGGCCAAATCCATCAAGAACTCCAAGATCTTCAAGTCAAAACCCGTCAAAGTTCTGCGTTCGATCCGAGATTCAAGTTGCAAGACCCTCGGAAAACGTTATTCAAGTTCAAAATCAAATCCGGAGAACATCAAGTCAACGACCCGACTCCGAAATTCAAAGTCAACATATATTCTTCTTGAGAGAAGAATCAGAGGATTAAATTAAAGTTTGTAACCCGCAATATATTTTATTTTAATTCAATAAATTATTTTTGTGCAAGTATTTTCTTGTTTGTTAAATTCGCAGATAAGATTTTGTTGCTACAAATTTTGGCACGCCCGGTGGGACATCTCTACCTCTCATCTCTTCTCTCTCTCGAAGATCCTCGAAGTGTTGCAGTGATTGCTCTACGTTCGCAATGAAGTCTGCTACTTCAGATTCATCAAGTGTGGGCTTAGTTACAAGGAGTATGGCTAAGAAGCTGCAAGCATCCTCCGAGACTAGCTCGACGCCCCAAACCATTCAGAAAGGCTTACCACCTCTTGTCAATACAAGCGCAGACGTGGATGGTTCAAAACGAGAGATTTCACAGCCCACGCCTCGTTCAACATCAAGCTACTCAGAGGTGGCATCCGTCATGACAACAAATGCTACAACCATGGAAAAGCAAATTGCAAGTTTAACAAAGGCCATTGAGGGACTCGCAAAGCATGTTCAACAACGAGATTCTCAAATTGCCAAGTTGATCAACAAGATGGACAAAGCCGATGCTAGTCAAGCTGTGGAGAATCAGATAGAGGCTCAAGACGAAGTCGAGACATTCACAAAGCAACAACAAGTTGAAAAAGAGAAGGCTCCAGCTCAAGAACTTCAAGTTTCTCCCGAAGGGCTGATTCATGTAGATCAAGTGATGACGCTGATCAGTAGAACAATCAAAGACAAGTTGGAAGGAAGCTCGAAGTCGCCATCAACCTATGTCAAGCCATACACGCAAAGGATCGATGATCTAAAGATGCCAATGGGCTATATACCTCCAAAGTTTCAACAATTTGACGGCAAAGGCAACCCCAAGCAACATGTGGCACACTTCGTGGAGACTTGCAATGATGCCGGCACGTATGGAGATCACCTCGTCAAGCAATTCGTCCGATCGCTCAAAGACAATGCGTTTGATTGGTACATTGATTTGGGGGCAAACTCCATCGATAGTTGGAAGCACTTAGAGGAAGAATTTCTCAACCGCTTTTACAGCACTCGAAGAACAGTCAGCATGATTGAGCTCACCAATTCCCGCCAGTGGAAGAAGGAACCTGTCATCGACTACATCAACCGTTGGAGAAATTTGAGTCTTAATTGCAAGGATCGACTGCCTGAGACATCAGCTATTGAACTGTGCATCCAAGGAATGCAATGGGGACTCCGATATATCCTTCAAGGAATTCAACCTAGAAGTTTTGAAGAGTTGGCCACTCGAGCGCATGATATGGAGTTGAGCATAACTGCAAATGAAGTCGAAGAACCTTCATTCCAAAAGTCGTACCAGCTTAAAGAAGAACATGTTGAAGAAGAACAAAAAGATCATGAGGATGGGGGCAAGTCTTTTGAAGAAACAACATCCTATGCAATGTGACAAGTCAAATCAAATGAAGCACTCCTTGACACGAGTTTAAAAGGTCTACATGTCCAAATCAAGTGAAGCATTCCTTGACACGAGTTTAAAAGGTCTACATGTCCAAATCAAGTGAAGCTCTCCTTGACACGAGTTTAAAAGGTCTACATGTCCATATCAAATGAAGTACTCCTTGACACGAGTTTAAATGGTCTACATGTCCAAATCAAATCAAATACTCCTTGACACGAGTTTAAAAGGTCTACAAGTCCAAATCAAGTGAAACACTCCTTGACACGAGTTTAAAAGGTCTACATGTCCAAATCAAATCAAATACTCCTTGACACGAGTTTAAAAGGTTTACAAGTCCAAATCAAGTGAAACACTCTTTGACACGAGTTTAAAAGGTCTACATGTCCAAATCAAATCAAATACTCCTTGACACGAGTTTAAAAGGTCTACATGTCCAAATCAAATCAAACACTCCTTGACACGAGTTTAAAAAGTCTACATGTCCAAATCAAATCAAGCACTCCTTGACACGAGTTTAAAAGGTCTACATGTCCAAATCAAACGAAGTACTCATTGACACGAGTTTAAAAGGTCTACACGTCCAAATCAAACCAAGGCTCCTTGATACGAGCATAAACTATCTATATATCCAAATCAAGTCAAGGCTCCTTGATACGAGCATAAACTATCTACATATTCAAATCAAGTCAAGACTCCTTGATACGAGCATAAACTATCTATATATCTAAATCAAGTCAAGGCTCCTTGATACGAGCATAAACTATCTATACATATCAAGTCAAGGCTCATTGATACGAGCATAAACTATCTATATATCCAAATCAAGTCAAGGCTCCTCGATACGAGCATAAACTATCTATATATCGAAATCAAGTCAAGGCTCCTTGATACGAGCATAAACTATCTACAAATTCAAGTCAAATGCTCCTTCAGTACGAGCTTAAACTGCAAATGTTTCTCCTTGTCCACATGAGTATAAACTGTGCACGACATCCCTCAAAAGGATATATTTTGAACTACGTTATGACTTGATCCCTTTATAGGGTACGTAGGCAACTTAGAATCTCTCTAAGTTCAGTCATGATTTCAAAAGATATATGTTCTTTGCTAGATCAAGCTGCAATCGAAGTTGAGCAATTATCGAGACTCATCCACTCCACGATGCATTATCCGTGAACAAGTCTCGAGGGGGCATTTGTAGACGCATAAAATTAATTAATTGGTTAATTAAATTAGCCAATTAAATTGTGTCTAAATTAAATTATAATTTATCCTACAAAATAAGTTATGGAGATAATTATCAATTAATTATTGGCCAATAGGATTATTTCTTCTCTTCCAAGTTATAAGAGATAAATATCAATTTAAAGAGAGCCAATCAAATCGCGCCACGTCATCAAGTGGACTTTAAGTAGGACTCTTATTCTACCGCTATAAATAGGGACCATCTCTACACAATTCAGGACACAACTCAAGAAGAATAAAAATTGTAGGAGAAAATTCTCTCTACAACATTCAAGATATCTTCATCAAATTCAAGGCGTTCTTCATCAAATCGAGGGCGTTCTTCAACAAATCAAGACCGAAGGAAGATTGAAGGGCCAAATCCATCAAGAACTCCAAGATCTTCAAGTCAAAACCCGTCAAAGTTCTGCGTTCGATCCGAGATTCAAGTTGCAAGACCCTCGGAAAACGTTATTCAAGTTCAAAATCAAATCCGGAGAACATCAAGTCAACGACCCGACTCCGAAATTCAAAGTCAACATATATTCTTCTTGAGAGAAGAATCAGAGGATTAAATTAAAGTTTGTAACCCGCAATATTTATTTTTAATTCAATAAAATTATTTTTGTGCAAGTTTTTCTTGTTTGTCTAAATCGCAGATAAGATTTTGTTGCTACAATCGAATTACAACTGTCTCCCTCAACTATGAATTGTCTTACACGTCCAGCCCTATGATGTCAAATTTACCCACTGAAGGAGGGGTTGTTTCGTAAGACATACATAATTGAGGGAACTAGTTGTAATTAACCAAACAAGAGGGATATTTTCGTAAATTGACATTATCTCAGGAGGTGGCCGTAGTTTACCCAAAAAACGAACGATCAAATAAACATATGAAAATCGTAACTACTCTTCTCCATTTAATAGTAGGAACCGGGTGTTTGCTGTATTTCGAGGGTGCAAAGTACTATTAATATTTTTTAGGGTTTGAAATTCTAAGATGATACATTTCAAGGGTGCAAAGTGCAATTAAGCCAAATAAATACAAATTTCTGTTAAAAATTGCATATTACTATTATTCATTTTAGATTTTACTTTTACAAATAAAAGTATATATCCATCACCATTTTTATACAGAATCAGCATATTCCCAAAATGAAAAAGAAAAAAGCACTTGCCATCTATAATCAATAATTTGATTTGTGAAATATTGGTAAATCTTAAATGAAAATTAAAATTAAAATTAAAATCTGGATTTTGGATCCTAAAATATATTTATTTCATGCTATATAAATAACCCCTTTCTTACACACATATACCACCACACAATAGACACAAGAGAAGAAAAAAAAAATCATAAGAATTAAGTTTGAAGATGGCTAATAAGTGCTTCTGGGTTCTTTTCGTCGTTCTCTCGGGTTTATATTTTCATATTTATTTTTTCATTATTGTAATTTGAAAAATTAATTCGTAACTTCACAATTATTTTGAATTTTTGTAAATTAGTACGACAATCATTCTTCTTCTTCTTTTTCCCCCCTCAAATTGCGATCAGCGTGAATATATTTATAACATACGAATTTTAAGTTACAAAAAGTATTTTATTTATCACAGGGGGGACCAGGAGCGAGTCCACCCTTGGGCAAGGGTTGACTCAAGTCCAGTTTCAATTAAAAAAACCGCCCTATATTATATCCATATTTTTATTTAGCCCACTTAGTTTTTATTATTTAGCCGTCCTAAAATTCAAATTATTGCAAAAAAAACTACTAAAAAAATTCTTTTTTTTCTTTTCCTATTTTCTTTGGTATTATCAAAAAACAATTTCTTATGTTAGTTTTCTTCACTGCTGCACCCAAAGCCTTGAAATTTTAAGCCCACCTTATAACAAACCATAGTTTTTTCGTGGAATATAATTAAGATTAAATAATTAACTAATTAATTTGTGTTTCGCAGTTGCATTAGGTGTTGTTAATGTTGTTGAAGGACGCGATTGTGTGACTACAATCGAAACGGATGGATGCGTTGATGATCTTTGCAGTAAACATTGCAAGGAAGCTTACAATGGAATAGGAATTTGCACGACTGATATTGTACTTAATGCAGTTGTTTGTAGTTGTTCGTATGTTTGTTGATAGTAATCGTAATTTAAATTAATTTAAATTAAAAATAAATTAATTGTTGATGAGCAACAATTGTATTAAGACTATTAGTATTTCAATAATCATTTTTTAAGATGCTTTTAAGAGCATCTGAAAATAATTGAATCGTGTGATAAAATTTGGGTTGAATTACACCTACACTCTTGAGATATGCTAAAATAACTTTAATATCCCTATAGTATTAGTAATTACAATTTACAATCACCCCCTAAAACATTGTTAGAAATCCTAACGGAATAATGCATTGAATAAGTTATTCCTTTAGGATTATAACGAGCTATTAGTTTCAATCAGTGGTGGAGACAACATAGAGTTAGCTAGGGGTTGACATGGCTCTCATAACATTTCTTAAATCCTTATTATTTTATATAAGATTTATAAGTTTCGGTCTATGGTAAGACTAACGGCCCCGCGGGAAACAAATATAGTGCAAATCGGTCTCCAGAACATGAAATATTGGTTCCGGTAATTGTTTCAGGGGTGTGGATATAATTGCAAATACTACAGGAACCTTAAATTTATTTTAGCATACCTCAGGGGTGTAGGTGTAATTTACCCTTATAATTTTATATACAGTATAAGCCTATGGAAACAAAGCAAAAAATCGTGTGTTAGTTACAGCACGAGTTTAACAGCAATTCCTCCATTCATCTCCAAGATCTGAAATGCCCCGTTAATTCTCTCTCTCTCTCTCTCTCTCTCTCTCTCTGCTTTCTCTCTCCCCCTGTGAATCACCAGAGGTACTCTCTTTTCCAGTTTGGCTCTGATTTTTCTATGCTGAATTTACTGGATGCCTTGATTGTATATTCGCAATCAAATTTCGGATTGTTAGGTCAAATGAGATGATAGAGGGGGAGGGGGCTGAGGAGAAACCAATCTCTGCGTTCTCCTCTCCGTCTGATCCGCCGCACGATCGAGAATCGGACGGTGGAGATGAGTTGTCGGACTACTCCTCTTGCGGAGGCGAATCGGAGTTCGATAGGTACTGTAGCGCCAACTCAGCTATGGGCACCCCTAGTTTTGGTGGCAGCTCATTTCATGAATCTGATTTCGGGTCGTTGAAAAGCTTCAAACTTGGGGCTGAAAACCCTAATTTGAAGAATTCTGGGGTCGAGAGGGTGTTGTACGGTTATCGGGGGGGATCCGAGAGTGGGAGTTGCTCCGGTAGGGGAGATGAGTTTTCGATTGATGGGAAGGATAAGGGGATGCTGAATTCGTCTTTGAGTAATGTTGATTTTGAAAGAAATTTTAGTTTCGAGAATAATTGGGGGAATAAGGATGTAATTGGGAATAGTGAGGGAAGTGCAACAATCGCAGGCGATTTTCCGGATATTGGAGATGTTAGGAGTGGTGAGAGAGGGTTTGATGAGAGAGAAGAATTGGAAAATGATGGAGGTGAGTGTACGAACCTATCAAATGAGGATGGAACTTCGTCGAAGTATGAGCATTCGGATGGTGACGATTCGATGTTTGGATGTGGAAGTGATGATGATCGGAATACTAACACGTACTTTGGGAATAATTTACCTTTTCGTGGTGAAGAAAGTGTGAGAAAAGAAAATCAGTTGACTATGAATTCTGCTGTGGCCTTTGGTGCTGATGATTGGGATGATTTTCTTGAAGAAACCAGGGAAAATTCTACAGGTACAATTGTTTGGGATGGAATTCGGGCTGAAAGACAGAATGGTATTGACTCTTTAAGCTACACTTCTGATAAGTCTGTTGCACATTCTAATATAATTTTCGAAGGACGAGAGAGTGAGGTTAGAAGTACTCCTGCAGCTTCTAATCAAGTTGGAGCTAGTTGTAAATCTGCGGAGACAAATGTGAGTGCTTTATCCACAAATTCAGCCAATGTTGTGAAACTCGATGTAGTATCTGAAGATGCGATAGGTGTGCTTGCTTCAAACAATCAAGTCAGTGATATCGATGAATTGAATGAATATCTTGGATACAGCCCCTGTCACAATATTTTTCAAATAAATGTGGATCCACTGAAACAAGAAGCATCTACAAATGAGTTATCGAGAACTGTTGGAACTGAATTAGAAATGGACATTCAAGACACGCCTACGAGTGAGATCATGGCCATTCGTCAGGATATTCTATTAAGGAACGAGAATTTACACGAAACAAAAATAGAATTGGACCCTGTTTCTGTATCTGTGGAGAATCTCCATATCGTGGTTCCAGGAACAAGTAAAGAAGATAAAGAGGCCAAATTATTTGGTGACGCGTTAGTTGATACCACTACAAGTGACACAGCCAAGAAGAGATTTTATTCTGCATTGGATCAAATTGACGATCATTTTGTGCCGGTTAAGGTATGTTTTCTTCTGAATTTTTTTTCCATTATAACGTTGTTGGTGGAAAATACTCTTTAATTAAATCTTGTGTGATTTCTTGCGCAGACAAGGGATTTCGAGTTGAATGATTTGTATGACGAAATTGTTAATGATATGGAAGATATATTACTTGACTCGGTTGAGTCTCCCGTTTCTAGGTTCAGCCATGGTTCCAAGATATACCAACGCCAATTTACTCGACCATCAAGAGATGGCGGCTCTAGTGCTTCTACATCTGGCACAGATCATGCTTATAACTGGATTGATCAACCTCTTAGAATCGATAAAATCGAGGTTGTGGGCACAAGGCAAAAGAAAGGGGAAGTTTCATTCAGTGAGCGACTAGTTGGAATCCAAAAATACACAGTGTACAAGATAAGAGTGTGGAGCGGTGAAGAACACTGGGAAGTGGAGCGTCGTTATCGTGATTTTAGTATTCTGTATTATCGATTGAAGAAACTATTTGCTGACCATGGTTGGACCCTTCCTTCACCCTGGTCTTCTGTCGAAAGAGAATCAAGAAAGCTTTTTGGTAATGCATCTCCAGATGTTGTTGCAGATAGAAAAGTTCTAATCGAAGAGTGTTTACAATCTGTTATCCACCCGAAATTTTCGTCCAGCTCACTCAATGCTCTCGTCTGTTTCCTTTCTTCATCAGAAGTCCCTGATTCTCTTGAATCTGATAAAAATGTAACACAGTCACCAGTTCTCAATAAAGGCCCACAGATGGAAAATCTTTCCTCATTGGGAAAGACCATTTCACTTGATGTTGAAATTCACCCTTTAAAAGCAACCAAACAGATGCTAGATGCACAACATTATAGATGTGCAGGATGCTATAGAAATTTTGACGATGGAGTAACAAGAGTGCAGGAATTTGTACAGGCACTAGGATGGGGCAAACCTCGTCTTTGTGAATACAGTGGCCAGTTATTCTGCTCGTCGTGCCATAATAATGATACTGCTGTATTGCCTTCCAGAGTTCTGCATTATTGGGATTTTACTCGATATCCGGTATCCCAACTGGCTAAATCATTTTTGGATTCTATTAATGACCAGGTAATTGATATTTGATAATAGTTCTATCGAAACTTCAGATATGTTGCATACTTTGTTAATGAAGAATCGACAATATAAAAGAATGCCCCACCAAGAAATTATATTCTAGAATGATTTACATAAGTTTGTTTTTTTGCAGCCAATGCTTTGTGTGAGTGCCGTTAATCCTTTCCTATTTTCAAAAGTCCCAACGTTGCAGCACGTTGCAAATATCAGAAACAGAATAAGAGCAATGTTACCATATGTTCGTTGTCCATTTCGTAGATCCATATATAAAGGTCTCGGATCTCGGAGGTATCTTCTTGATAGCAATGATTTTTTTGCTCTAAAAGACCTCATCGATCTCTCCAAGGGGGTTTTTGCAGGTGATTTTATATGAAAATGCATTTGAATCTGCGTATATAAGCATAAGAATACGTTGTTTAGTTGAATTTAGCTCCTTTTGATACATCATAACGTTTTTTTGCACTTCTTCCATTACAGCATTACCAGTCATGGTTGAAACCGTCTCTCGGAAAATTCTAGAACACATAACCGAACAGTGCCTTGTATGTTACGATGTTGGTATTCCCTGCAGTGCTCGACAAGACTGCATCACTCCACTTTATCTCATTTTTCCCTTTCAGGCAAGTGTGTATTCAATTTTTTCTTTTCCATAATTACAAGACCCCCCAAAAAAAAAACAGAAAATAAATTAATAAATAATAGCACAGATAATCCATAATGAAATTATAGTCATACATAGCTCCTAATTAAAACTGAATCAACAGGAAGGAGAGGTCGAAAAGTGCAGATCTTGTGAATCGGTTTTCCACAAGGATTGCTTCAAGAAACTAGCTACTTGTCATTGTGGTGCTCGTTTCAAGAAAGACGAGATGAAGCAGAGTTTGAATAATGAAATAATACATAATAATGTTGATAGCAGTTTGAATTTAACCGGAGGAACATCGGAACCCAGTAGTGGACTTCTTGCCGGCTTGTTCTCCAAGGTGGTTTCCATTAGGTTCCAGAATCTTAGAAACGAGGAGTCGAAAGATAACGTTATTTTGATGGGTTCATTACCAAACACCTCCCTCTGAAACTTCATCGTATGGGCTTGTTGAAGGTACTTGATGTTTTTACCTCCCGTTTCTTAATTCATACACCGTAATGTACTGTTTTGCTATACTGTCTCGAATTAGTCATCATCTACCAAGTGTATTCTTTTTGACCTAGTTGCGGTGTAGGTTTGATTTTCTCTGTATATACAATGTTTCAAAGTGTAAATGTGTTTTTGTATGATGGATTTTGGCGATAAATGTTTTTGGCTAAGTTTGAGACGAAATGTTATTGTTTTTTCGGTGGTTTGAAATTAAAATTGCGAAACTGGGATCGATAAAATCCAGCATTCTTGACCTTTGCACTATTTATTGCTGTATATAAGCACTCGAACTTATAGTAACACGACCGATAACCATGTCTATTTTTTTATTTTTTTTGGAGAAGGCTTGAATGATTCTATTGGAAATTTAGCATCTTTATACGAATAATAGTTCCTCGAAAACTACCAAGCAAACTGACACAAAATATATAAGACGGAGTGACGAGTTCTACTTCGTAAATAGCGAAATTGCAGAATCGAAGAATCGGAAGTTATTCGACTTCAAGAAAGAGAAGTAGACAACCATGGCTGCAGAAAAAATCCAGTCTTTTTTTTTTCTTTCTATGTATAGTTACAATTATGGGTATTAAATTAAAGAATGGGCAAAAGAGTATTGCTATCAAACGTACACCTCTCGAAATGCTAATGAACGAGATTTCAAGAAATATTGCAAGAATCGAAACAATTATCTGTTAGTTTTTTCCGGCCATCGACAGAGATTGTCATTCATTGTTTCTCCTATACGAAAGTCGAATCGAGCAGAGAAGCCTGGGCGTTTTTTTTTGCCTTGAAAAGTATTTCAGCGAGCATTACTGAACACCTCTATATGTCCGAGGAAACCATTTCGACATCAGAAAATGCTTCGCCTTCATTATCAGTACGAAAATTCCGTAGCACGGTATGTGCATCAGTGCCACAGTTGAATACCTGCAGATTTCAGATTTAAGAAAATACACACATTAGTCGAGACTAATAACGGAAACAGAGATATTTGTTTTTTTCCAGAATCATGCAACTATTTTTTTTAATTCACGATCCAACCGTAAATAGACGTTATTTGAACCTTTCAAAATGTTAAGGCTGCTTACCATAGTGGAGCGTATGAAGACGATAAATCAAGAAAGGGATAAGGCCACCTGTTTCGGCAAAAAAAATTGATTTTACTAAAGCGGCAAATAAGTTTGTCGTTTAAACGAAAAGGTATGGGAAAAAAGATACGATTTTTACCAAATTGAGACGCATGCGTGTAGGATCCACTGGAAAACAACATAAGCCGAAGTCCACAGAAAAAAGTACCCGATCCGGAACCAAGGGAACCGCTGAGAGAGAGAGAGAGAGATGTTATGACAAGGGGACGATCGAATAGCGCACGTAAAATAATAAGCAAAGGCTTTCCAAATTACCAAACTGTTTAAAGCAGTTTCTCCGAGCAGAAATACAGCGTTGATCGAGTGCATGTTTATAATCAACTGCAACAGAGTTTGTACATAATAATTAATAACAATAAAAAAACAAAGAAAAAAAGAACGAACATATACACGAAACATTACGTCAAAAGACAAAAAAAAAATACTTACAAAATTCAAATTGTAATCTTTAATGGCAAGAAACGGAACGAGTATGAACCAGAACACCGTGTCCGTCAGCATTACTGCTCCAGCATTCATCTTGAAAAAACAATAATCAGAAAATCGTAAAAAAAAAAAACGAAAAATGATATTCTTCGTATCAGCATTTTTTCACGGAGATTAATTACCTGGAAAATGATTTGAAAAGCATAGGCGAAAAATCCAGCTTTTTTCCGTTCTTGATTGAGTTGCATGCCTTTTGTGGACCCACCACTTTCAGTGTCTAAACGGTTATCACCGCCGCTACTATATCGGTAGCATCCATTCATCGACAGAAGCGATCCAAGCTGCATTATTTTTTTATCATTTTAGTGTCAAAAATATTACGGGATACGAAATTAAGTACGAGTTCAAGGGTCTATATGCAATATACTTACCCCGAAATAAATTGTGATCAGTGTAAAAGTCCACCTGCCAGAAAACAATACGAAACATCGGACATTAGTTGCAAGAAACGAATTGCGAAAAACTCCCTCGAGTTTTTTCAAATTACTAAAAAACATTCTGTTTTTATTTTTATCAACATAAACTTCCACATTTTACGTTTTTCGATTATGCTCGTCAAACAATCCTTTAGAAAGAACAAAGGTACTCACAAATAAAAGAAACACAATCACAATTCACTCTCTCGAGACACATTGTTTTTCGTTATAAAAATCGTAATTGCATCATTTAAATCCAAAAATTACATAAAGGGGTCTATTGCAAAAAAAAAAAAAAAGAAAACATTATCTAAAATACGGGTAAATTACAAACACCCCTGAGGTATGGTCAAATTACAAAAACCCCCCTCTTGTTTGGATATTTACATCTACCCCCCTCAACTATGATTTTTTCTTACACCTCCACCCTTATGGTGCCAAATTCAACATAATCATCTATATTCCGTAAAATGTGCTCTAGTTTGTACTCGTTTTTGTGTAAAAATACAGTTTCCGATGCACCACAAACTGATATATACAAGCTAAAAATCACATATTATGATCATCTTGCTTCATAATGTAGAGTTTGAATGGGATAAAACGGGTACAAAAGTGATAATATTCCATATAATCTCGAAGATTCCACTAAATTTGAGGAGTTGAGGGGTGGTTGTAATTATCCAAACAAGAGGGGTGTTTTGGTAATTTGTTCATGCCTCCGGGGTGTTTGTAATTTACCCTATAAAAAAATAATAATAGATAAATTAAAAGAAATAAGTAATCAAGAATTGGAATACTTACTGAGTGTAGAAGTAAAAGATGCTCCCACCATCAACGATAACATTCAAAATAAGCATTAGCAGAAGAACGACGAACGCGAAAACTCGAAATCCGAGCAGCCAAACAGGGTGTATGCTTCGAATACATGGCTTCCACACTTCGTCTTCGTACAAAACTCCCGGAAATTCTTCTTCCTCCTTAAGTTGCTGTTGGTCCGTACTAACTGTTCCTCCCGATTTTTTTCGATATTCGTGTTTCGATATAAGAAGAGATGCAAAAACCAATGAAATTAATATCCATATTGAACATAACAAGACCCTCCAATTCAGCCAATACGATGCGGTTGTTGTATCGACTGTCATTGCGGGCTGCCATGATTTCGTCGACCCTGTTATAAATGTCAAGAAACTCATCGCTTCGATCTCCGTTTTAGTACTTTTGTCTTAATCTGAGTTTCAGAAAAAAAAAATCACAAATGAAAAAAAATGTTGTGGGGGTGTAAAAAAAAAACGAAACAAGTTCGATAAGGCCTTATATTTCTTTGAAGAAGATGAAGTAAGAAAGCGAACGAAGTCCCGAAAAAAAATATATCGAAATAAAATCACAAATGAAAAAGAAATGTTGTGGGGGTATAAAAAACGAAACAAGTTCGATAAGGCCGATGAAGTGAGCTAGAAAGCGAATGAATTCCCGAAAAAACTCTATCGAAATAAAATTTTCGACAAGGTTACGAATAAAGGTGATCGATGTCCTAAGGAAATGAAAGAAACCATGATTCCGAGAAATGGTGAAGAAATGTAATCGGCTTATACGATATCGAGAAAGCGGCGAATGCAGCTAATCCAGACATGTTAATGCATCAATGTTCAAACAAGTTCTTGTATGAAATTAAAATTGATTAACAATTATCTGAGATTCCAAACTTTCAGGTACAGAAAGATTGAATTATTAAATAAAATAAAATAATGTTTGTATATATTTATATTTATTAAATGAATTTATAATAAGATTGGAAAAAGAATAGAGCAATGTGTTGTTAATTGTAAGCAAAGAAAAGGTTTGGAATACTTCAGGGGGGGAGAGACCAGTTGTACAGTGGAGAGATGTGTAAGAAAGAGATGCTACCAGTTGTACAGTGGAGAGATGTGTAAGAAAGAGATGCTTTGCTTCTTACTTCTTACATATTAAACTTTATAACAATCTAGAGAGAGAAAGTGGAGAGAGAGAGAGAGAGAGAGAGAGAGAGAGAGAGAGAGAGAGAGAGAGAGAGAGAGGATAAAGAAAAGAATGGATGTGCTTTGAGCATAAGCTTTCTTTTTTTTCTGTTGTCCCCATAAGATACTGTAATATAATAGGGACTAGTCTATAATTTAAAATATATATGTATAATATTTTTTTTATTTTTTGTTGAAATAAAAAAAATCCCATGCAGAT
>NW_012194869.1:70430-96012 GCF_000504015.1 Erythranthe guttata | reverse complement strand
GCATTTTTTATGCTTGAAAAAGCCGGGAGCGCGGAGGTCCAGTGTTTGCTGATGTGGAATAAGTGTTGGATTGCTTGTAGATTCTGTAAATGAAGATGCAAAATTTATTATATGCTTCTTGTTTTCTGTGAGCTTCCTTTAAAAGGAATAAAAGCAGCTGTAAAAAGGAATATTACAGTTTTAATTCTTAATATTAATCTTTTATTTTTTTATCCCTAGTTTAAAGAATATATAAAGCATCTTATTATTATTATTATTATTATTTTTATTTGTATTTTTATGTTATTTTATAAGAAAATGATTTTATTTAATTATATTTGTTTTGAAAATGGAGAAATGCAAACTCGGTGGGCAGTATGCATGACTCATGAGACCACACTACTGAGTTGAGATTTTGGGTCAAAAATATATTTGAATGCCTTTTTGACACATTGACCCTCTTTCTTATGCAAAATTGTAAAAGTGGTCCAGCGTGAATGACAAGACATACAAAATTTTAAAAATTAAAAATAAAAAATTAAAGAATTTTTGCCTTCTTTTTACCCTTTTCTCTTTATCTCCTCTCTCTCTTTTTTTTTTTTTAATTTCAAAATTTCTTGGATTTGGGACTACAAAGCATTGACCGGCACGAAATTTGGGAAAAGAAAATATTAGTACAATTAAAGAAAAACATTGAAAAAAATCATAGTTTTTTTTTTTTTTTTCTAATCCATTATTTGCATAATCATTTACTACTATGAAATAATATTGAATGAAAAAAAATACTCATATATATTCGAATCAGATGAGACAGATAAATAGGGAAAGATCACATGATTTTAGAGTATAGTCTGTTTTGGACATGAAATTAAACGTGATTTATTATGGTTAAAAAATCACGTGATTTTGGACTAGTTTTTCTTCCTCGTCACATTCATAACACCGTCGCAAGATTATTTCGTTATATTCTAATTAAAAAAAACATTTTTTTAGTTATCAAAATATAATAAACCATCAATTGTTCAAAATTAGTGGGAGAGAGATTTATAGCACCACCACCGACAATTACAGAAAAATATATTTTAATGTTTAAAAAATAAAAAAATAAATATGTGAAATTGTGATGAAGTGAGCCCCAAGTAAAGGGCCATATATTACGCGTTATACGCAACACCACTATTTATTACGCGTTAATTCACATTTGTGTCTTATCTTTTTAATATAGATTTTTTTTTTTTGAACTAATATTTTTTTTTTCAAAAATGACACTTGTAATATTAATAAAATTAATCCCCTTTTTTTTTTTTTGATAACCGATTTTCTTCGACACCAATCCAAAAAAGATCGATATGCGAAGAGGTTCATCAATTCTACTATTTCTTCGGATTTTTTGAAACAAAGTTCAAATTGATTTCATTTATAAAAAAAATAAAAAATAAAAATGTTAATTCTGATCTGATCGTTTGATTTCGCCCACATAGAAGAACCATAAGAGTTATTAGCCTCTTCCGACTTTCAAAACCTACTAATTCTCACACACACACACACACACACACACACACACATTGAAAGGTGTACTTTGTTTGTTTGCTTAACAATAATTTGGCCTAAATTGAGGGAGCTGATGCTAAATAGCTAGAGCCTACCTACAACTACAAGTGGAATGCTATATTGGATTTATTTCATATCATATTTTATCATATGCTTTAAATACATTTACAAAATACAATACAGATAACCCTAATAATATCTAATTACCAAAAAAAAAACCCTAATAATATCTGGCCTTTACCACAACAAATAAGCCATAAGCTGTAAAAAAATCAGTTTTATTTCGTTTCATTTATTTAAACTCTAATTTCGATTTTTCTTACAGAATTTGGATCGAAATCATAGTTACATATGAGATCTTGATTTCCAATTTGATTTCAATTTTCGAAAAATGGTTAATCTAACAAACATACCTGCAGCGACTCTTCGATTCAATCCAAACTGTCGTAAGAAATGCTCTTTTTCTTGCCTATATGCCAGCATTAGAGCTACATCAAACAAATACAAGCTTTCTAATAAATGAAAGAAACAACCTACTGCAATTTATAGATGCGAGTAAAAGAAATTTAAATAAAAATCAAACCCTTGACAAAATTACGTAACGAAAGAGAGAGGTAAAGTTTGTTATAGTTGCATAATGCATGATCCAAGCAAATGAAACCAACACTCAACCACATTCCATAATTATACACTAAAACGGTGTAATTGAAACCTTGTTCAAGAAAGGTAGTAACAGGACACCACAAAAACTGCAACGCCGATCTCTCGTTTTAAATCATCTATATCTATTTGGTTGTATCCAATACGTATTCTGAATTTATGGGTTTCGGGTTTCCGGGTTTCGGATTCAAAATTATTACAAGTACTGCTTGAATATCGTATAGTCTAAAAAATCTACAATTATAATGATAATATGCATAGAAATATTAGTTTTGTATCATGCTTATAAACAAAATAACGAAGTGACAACATATTTAACAAGTTCTGCATAAATGTCGAACTAATATAACTCTACAAGTCGTATTTTTAATTCGAGCAATTTTTTAAGATCGTAAAAATACATACCTTCGATTAGTAGCATCTTCAACACCTGAGAGACGACCAAATTTTGATCCTGAAATTTCAAGAAACGTAATAGCAGCCAAAATTGAATACTTTGTATACATTCTCATAATGTCTATACATTTTCTATATTACAGTCCGCTCCGTTTATACATTGACTGTAAAAAACAAATTAAAAGTTCTGATTTTGGTTTCGAGCTAATCACTAATCAGACTCCTAGCTACATTTCTTATACTCGGTCTTCACAGCTGGGCAATTGGTAATTACCATAACAATTTTGGTAAAAAATACAGTACAATTTGATCGTTTAGTATGTCGTCTCTCTCAAATAGCATCACCGCTATCTCCAAATGTGGAGAGAGAAAAGGGGGCAATAGCCACATTGAACGTTTGAGCACCGACTTTATCGATATGCTTCATCTCAAAGTCGCCCTCCTATAAAACAATAAGCAAATAAAGTGAAATTGTATCGAGTAAATTAGCAAGAACACTAATCAATGATAGAGAAGGATCTCACATACATTAGGGTCTTGTTTGGTTGGTACGATAAACCATGATTAATTAATAAATTAGGTCTTATTTGATGTTCGTTTATTGCAGTCACTTTTAGGGGCTGGCCCGCAATTAGGAAAAAAAAATGAGCTCTTCTCTTGGTTTATACTTGGATTCTAATAATAATGCATAAAATTGTCTTGGGAGCCAAACGAGGCCTATGGGTATCCAAAAATATGTTTGCATGTCTAAAAGCTTCAAAGATTCGTTTAAATGGTAAAGTTGTGATTGATAATTGCTCGGTGATATATATTCTCAAAGAGCAAGAAAATTAATCATTTAGCAAATTAAAAATGATTAATCATATGTGTAATTCACTAATCTCACCATTCTCCCACTAGACGTGCTTAGTGGACAAGCAGATGAATACTCGAAACCAGTTTTGGGAAGTATAACTGGCTGTTCACCTATAACTCCAACACCCCTGGAATAAAATAAAAAATTAGTAACTCGATAAACAAAAGTTATCGATTAAACGATAGCAGTGGTGAAAAATTACTGTAGTCTGTAAATGACATATAAAAAGGTAAAAAAAAAATCGACTACTTACTGGACACTTTCGGTTTTCCCATTGGCATCGGTTATGATCCAGTGCCTTCTTAGAAGTTGTACAGGGCGATCGGAGTTGTTAGTGACTCTGATCCTATACGCGAAAAAATAAAGCCCTTTCGAGGGTTGACTTCTTCCTTCAATGTATACACTCCTAACTTGAACTCTAATCCCCTGAAAAAAAAGAGCAATAATATAATCCAAAATATTATAACTATACGTTTCGATTACGGTTTATAATGGTTTCAGGAGAAGAATCGAGAATACTAAATATGAGGAAAGATTCTTTTTTAGCCAAATAGTTAGCTCTAGCGGGATTCAATTAGAACAGTGCTTAATTTAAAATGTCAATTAGTTGATTTACGATGGTTGTAGTACCAAGGTCGTTGCATCACTTGAGCACTTCAAAAGAGAGTACGGAGAAATTTCCTTTAACTCGTCACGGATCTTAGCTGCATCCTGAAATTACAAACAAATGAACAACAAAAAAGGACTTCAACAAACAGCCTTTTAATTAATCGGAAAAGAAAGCATCAGACAAATCGGTTATGCATTCACACAAGCATAAGTCATCGTATATTTTTATGAGGCATAACTTTTAACTCTTTGTTTATCCAATTAGTCGGTAACTTTTAAAAGTGAAGTATCTGGAAAACGAGATTATTTGATTCATCGTAACCTTAAAAAAATCAATAGAAAAAGGCATACCTCAAATTTCTCATGTGCAATGGCCTCTTTCAATAATCTCCGAAGCCGCAAAACTGGCTCCTCTTCCTCAAATAGCTTCAATGAATCACGAAGCCTAGCAGCTTCCCTGTAATCCTAACAAAATAACCAACATAATAAATGTCAATCTCAAATCAACCAACCAACCTAAACCGACCAACACGTGTAAGAAAACATTCGGTGTAAATGGCCACCAAAAAAATTATGTGCTCGTTTTCTCCAAATTTTAGATACCCGTGATATAGACTCATGCCAAACTCTATGCCAATTTTGGGCTCATTGATTCACGTCGGCCATAATGCTATATAACTAACTTCAATCAAAACATCGTACAGTTTATTACAAGACCATAGTTGTATTCACTAATAGCAACAGTCTAAGACAACAGTTAAACTCCAAAAACACACAAACATGTCCACAGACACCACTGTCGGCACACTCGACGACTGTAAACTACATATCCTAAGACAATTATGAGTGGGGACTTTCGTCGAACACTTAAACTGCATCAAACTAACAAATAAAAAAAAAAACTCTTTCACAAAACAATTACGAGAAAAAAAAGCGCACCTCAGATTTCGCAGCAACTTCCAGCTGCTGCTTCAACAAAGCATACGTCTCTGATCTAGAAATCGAAGAACCCCGGCTCGAGTCTTGAACCGGACCGGAACCCGAACCCGAACCGCCCGGTACGCTGCAAGCAACGATTCGATTCACCCTCAAATTACAGTCTTTAACGACGCTACTGAGCCGACCCGGAAACGACAGCGCGTTGACATTCGTAACAATCTTCAAATTCAAACAGTGCATTTTGCAAAGAGACTGAAAACCCTTCTCCTCTTTCTTGGATAAATTTCAGAAGGGTTTCTTCGGGGGTTTTGTTTACTTCATCCCTACGATTGGTCAATCAATTGGGATTTGTTGATAGCGAGGATTTTTCACATTTTCAGTGGTTTGAAGCCATTTGAGAGAGGTGGAGGAATGTGAGGTGAAAACGAAGGAGATTTTTGCGGTTTAATGGAGGGAGAGTTGACACGTGCTGGAATACCCTGTTTTAATTATATACAAATGCAGTTTTTTTAGGGTTTATTGCATTTTAACACCCCTTATATTTTATATAATTGTTAAGAAACCCCTCATGTTATTGTGTTAGGAAAACACTCCTTATATTCAATTTGTTTTAGCAAACTACCCCTAAAATTTCACATATAAGAGGATTGTGTGCTAACAAATTGCATTATAAAGGGGTTTTAAGAATTTTTTGCAATAAACTTTTTTTTTTAAATTTAAATTGTTTTGATTTTATTTTTTTCACAAAGGAACTCACAGCCACTAATGTACTCTAGTTATATCTAGGTTTCATGAGATAGACTACAAAGCACTACAAAAAGTGTAAACTGCTCTGAACGTGTCATATCTGACGAGTTTGATTTAGAAAATGTTGTCAAGAAGAATTGAACCCGAGTCGTTAGACGTCGAGTTCTCTTTTATTCACATATTAGACCATATATGCGGACAATTTTTTGTTTAATCAAACGTAGATTAAATAAATGTACATTTCAATCAAATTTACATTTTTATTAGCACTATTTATGTCAATCAACCTCGTCATACATTATTATTCTAGTGTGGTTTACATCTAGCTAGGAGGAATGTGTTTTACTCAGAAGGAAGATCGTCTGATTTATAAGGTATTGCACGAGAACAAAATTCGCACTACACTTTCAGTGACGGTTGGTTCTTATCCATAAATGCATGTATAGAAACTATAAAGCATGAATAAGATAGCTTTTAAGAGGCCATTTTATTTATATTGATAATTGAAGGACATAAGAAGTACTCCCTCTGTTCCATAATATCTGTCTCTTTTGAGAATTGTTTTTGTTCCATATTATCTGTCACTTTACAATTCCAATACTGCATTAATTGCTTATTTTTCAATTTTATCCTTATTAACTCTATAGCACTCTTCCTGCATTAATTAATAAACAAGGGTATTTTGGTCCATCAATATCTATTTTCCTAAAATCAAGACATATTTATTGAGATTCTTAAGATTTGTGCCAATGTGAAAAAGACACCTATTTAGGAACGGAGGGAGTAATTTGTAATCTTCACTAATAATTTCATTTTTATACACTAAAATTAATTTAATTCATGAAATTGTTTAGGCAAAAAAGCATTATCAATAGTAGGGTGGATCACCAAATTTTAGGTTTAATATCAAGTACCAATATAACACTATTTTGATGTATGATTGGTAAATGCTACTCTTTCATTCATTATCTAGCTAATTCCCAATTAAATTAAATGTTCATTTTCCATTCATGTACTTGACAACTAATAATTTTAGCCCAACAATGAATTGAAATACACCGGTGATATATGATGCACCATATTCATATAGGTATAATCTCATACATTCATGTGTGAATATGTGTTCAGTCGATAGTTATTTATATAAATTTATAATACAAAATACAAGATACTTTTTATCAGATATAGTATCTCTTCAACCATATAACCACACAACTATTACCCCTAAAAAATATTAAATTGAAATATTTAAGCCTGACAATTTGAATTCATCCAGATTTTGAACGAAAATAGGGATGATATAAGAAAGAAAAAAAAAAAGATTTAGTGGACAAAGTGGTTTTAACTTAAAATTTAAGATGGACGTCCTAGTGCAAAAAAAAAAAAAATTGTTGGTGACAGATTATTATAAAATGGGTAAATTGCACATCACCCCCTAAAAATTTCTAATTTTTTCACTTTACCCCTCAAAATATTAAAAAGTGAATGCCCCCTTCAAAATGTTATTCTTGTTGCACATTGCTCCATAACAAAAATTCGATGGATTATTCATCCTAATTGAGTATTTTTATTGCTGCTGGCCCATTTGTATGTTATTTTTGTTGCACATTGCCCCTTTAAAGTGTTATTTTTGTTGCACATTGCTCACAAAAAAATTGACGTATGGGGCAAAGTGCAACCAAAATAATATTTTGAAGGGGTTATCCAACTTTTGAATTTTTAGTGGAGAAAGTGCAAAAATGAGAATTTTTTAGAGGGTGAAGTGCATTTTGTCCTTATAAAAATATTCATAATTTTATAAACATAAGAATAAAATATTGGATAAATTACGGTCACTCCCGACGTAAAGTTAAATCACGAAAAAAACTCTCATGTTTGAGTAATTACAACCACCCCATAACTATGAATCTTCTTACACGTACACCCTTGTGGTATCAAATTTAGTGAAATCTTCTTCACCCGTTTTATCATAAAATGTGTTTCTTTGCTTGTAAATATCATATAGTGATGCATCAGAAACTGCTGTTTTGCACAAAACGAGTACAAACTAGAGAACATTCCACGAAATATAGAAGATTATGTTAATTTTAACACTATAAGGGTGAAAGTGTAAGAAGATTCATAGTTGAAGAGGTGGTTGTAATTATCCAAACATGAGGGAATTTTTCGTAATTTGACCTTACCTCAGATGATGGCCGTAATTTACACAAAAATAAATTGAAGAAAAGGGGTGGTAGAAACCGAAACCCAAAACCTAAAACCGAAAGTAACCGTTACCAAAATCAAAGAAATGAAGAAAAAGTAAAACACACGATTCGAATTTCAGTGGTTGGGAGGGGTAAAAAGGAAGCCGGCCGTACATTCAGAGACAGTGCAAAAAATGAATGACCCAAAGAAAGAGAAAAACAAACCACCATTGTAGAGAGAGAAAGCAAAAGTATAGGCCAAAACATGGTGAAGAAGATTTCTTCAACACCGACTACTCCTCTTCTTGATTCCCCCCTCTCTCTCTCTCACACACACACACACAACTACACACATTCAACAATGCCCATCACCATTACCAACGAAAATGGCGATTCCTTCTTTTCTTTTTATTTTTTATTTTTTTTATTTTTTATTTATTTATTTCTCTCTTACCCGAAACAACAATAACAACTACAACTCCACAACCATCCATCCACTTTCATTATTATGGCAATTATTATTTCTTTTTCCCCCTTCTCTCTCTCTCTCTCTCTCTCTCTCTCTCTCTTTATTATTTTTATTTATTTATTATTTATTATTGGCTGTAGCACCACCATCCCTTCTGCCCATTTCCCTTTGTTGAAAGAAGGAAACTTTGAGTAAATTACACTGTAAATCTTTTCTGGGTTTTTTCAGATTTTCCCCCTTTTTGCTTTTGTTGGATTGAATCGGAGCTGATTTTTCTTGGTGAGTTCTTGATTTAGGGTTTGGTTTAATCTTGGGATTTTGTTTTTAATGAATGCCGATCTTCCATTATTGGGATTCTTGAAATTAGGGATTTGTATTTGATGAATAATCGATCAGATTGCGTAAAAAGATTCGATCTTTGCTTGCATTAGTAGTCTTTGATTATGTTTCTTACTGTGAATTGGGTTGTTCAAGATTGGTGTTTTAGTATATCGAATCTGATATATTCGAGTGTGATTTTTCAGGAAAATGCTAGGAGGAGGAACAACAACTAATGGAAACACGGGGTTCGCCGGTTTCTTGGAGGAAAATCGGGTCCAGTACGAGAATAACACATTGCCTCAATTAGAGTTATTTGGGCATGGTGAGCACACCTTTCGACTCGTGTTCGAAAATCGAAATATAGTTCCTTAAATGTATACTATTGATGCTGTTTTCTCGTGTTTGTTTGTTGAGCAAAATCTTATCGTACAAGTCACGTCTTGTATATATGCTCGCAAACGAAAGCTTTTCCTTTTTTATTCTTTCGTCGTAAAAAGTTGCGTATAGTAAGTGACTTTCTTTCGTAATGTGATAAACTTAATCGTAGTTAACTCGTCTGCTTGATGGTTTCGTTAAGAGAAGGTAACACTTTGTTTGATATCCGAAGAAATTTACGACAGTCGTATTAGAATACATTACGATTTTGTTGTGCTAAAAATGCTAAATGTCGATTAAATTTTACCATCACCGTAATTCAAGATTACGGATAACTTTCTCATCCAACCACCAATTTAGCTGATTCAAGTCGAGCTAGAAACTTCTAACCCAACTTCTTTATCCGAACTTCTATTATATTGTAAAGGGCTAACTAATTTTCTAATGAGAAAAATCGAATCTTTCTGCAGTTCCCGTACAATGCGGTGGCGCCATGAACTATACCGTGAACCGGCATCACGGGCCCACCGACAATCATCACCTTATTACCAGAGTTAAGGAAGTAGAAGCCGTGCCGATGCAGCAGAAGCTTCACATATCTTTGAATAACAACTTTTGTCAGGATGAAACGGGCCGTGTGAGAGCCGTTTTAAATCATAATCCCGTTTCGACCGGGCTCAAACTCTCTTGTGAGGAAGAAGAGCGTATTTCCTCCGTTACTTCTGCGTGTGAGAATATGAAAACCGGTGCCCCGGTTATGCTTTCTCTTGGTAACACTGTTAAAATGGAGATTGATCGACAGACTGACGAGTTCGGCCGATATATTAAACTTCAGGTATAGTAAGAGTATTTAATGCCTTTTAAATTAGGACTCGTTTTAATCTCTTACACTAGAATTCGATTGAGCATATTTTTCAATCTTGAATTTACACACAATCAAAGACGTAAACACGCGGATGTGTGTAAAATATGTATGGATTTAGGGATAAAAGTTGGAAATTGAATTTACAGTTTCCGCTTGTTCGGGAACTAAAAGTTCCGATTTTGGAACAATTTTTTGTTCCGATTTCAAAATTTTCGATTTTCAATTTTTTCATTGTTCTTTTATTGGAATTGGAAGTATATACAAAATAATTGGAGTTTTTCAATTTTTGTTCTGATTTTAATTTCCGAAAGTAATTCCAAAAAAATTCAAATTTTGTTTTTTCCGGAAAAAAAAAACGCCTCTAAATTATATTTAATTTGTTTTACTTAGTGCAAGATTAATTTAATTTTTCTCTACCCGTTTTTTCACCTCATTCACTATTTGTTTTTGTATTTTTGTTTTTTTTATAGAATTTATGTCATTTTCGAAATTGGAGAAAATTTTGGAATCGTAATGGATTTTTAGATTCCGATTTTTTTTTTAATCTATGTGCAACAAATATAGGAAGAGAATATCTTGAAGGGCGTAAGAGAGATAAACCAAAGGCACACCGTATCTCTACTAAACGCCCTCGAAAAAGGAGTGAACCGTAAATTGCACGAGAAGGAGATCGAGATCGAGAATATGAACCGAAAGAACAAGGAGCTAGGCGACAAGATAAAGCAAGTCGCCATGGAAGCGCAGTCGTGGCATTACAGGGCAAAGTACAACGAATCGGTAGTGAACGTACTGAAGAGCAATATTCAGCAGCTCATCGAACAGGGGCCCGCCCTGGCTATGGAAGGTTCCGGAGACAGTGAGGTGGACGAGGCGGTTTCTTGCTCGAATCAGCCGAGGGCTGCGATTGGTGGAAATAGTCGAGAGTTGAAATGCAGAGGTTGTAACGGTAAAGAAGTGTCGGTTCTGATATTGCCTTGTCGGCATTTGTGCCTGTGTGTCGATTGTGAAGGGTTTGTTCGTGTTTGCCCTGTTTGCCAGGTGATCAAGACTGCGAGTGTTCATGTGTATATGTAGTTGTTCGTAAGAACTACTCGGGTTTTTCTTTTTCTTTTTTTTTTCACAAAATCAAGATTTGCCTTGTGATTTTTAAATTGAAATGGATTTGTTGTTCAATCTGTTTGTGCAATCATTGAAAATATATAATTGTGTCACATACGGTTTATTTGATGCTGCAGAAAGTGAAATGCAATGGGAATTACATACACACCCATGTGTATGTGCGCTTAGCGGGAAATTAATTCACCACATCAATAGTTTAAAATCACCGAGTGTAGCATCTCAATGACATGTCACGTACTTTGTTTTATGTAGTAAGAAATATTATATTATATATCAATTTAGAATGATATTATTGAGAAAAATATAAGAAAAGGAAACAAATATAATTTCACACTAAGTTAATTTCATTTAAAAATACTAATTTTTTTTTTATTAAATAAATTTTCAAATTAAGGTGTAGGGTTTGCATATTTATGTTATAACAAAATCTATAAAATCTAGTTTATTTTATTATATCAAAATCTATAGTCCTGCCAAATTTGCATCAAAATTTGATAGCGATATTCATAGTCGCAAATGGCGGCCATAAACTAGTTTGACAATTACAATCCCCTAATCAACTTTGGTGTAATGGTAATTAATTAGTTAGTTAAGTTTTAAAATAACTCAAATTTAGGAATTAAACTCATTTATTATGGGGATTGGTCTAATTGGATTTAAGTCCAACTTTGGACCTACTTTATTCTATTATTTAATCAAAATTATTCATTACTCATACTTAGGGGTGGGAATTTGAATGAAATTTTTGACATCCGTTGATTATGATCTAAAGTTTTCGAATTTTGGAACAATATTTTTCAATCCGAATTCCAAAATTCTGAGTTCTGATTTTTCCGAAATTATTTGGATTGGAATTGAAATATATATATGTGAATCCAATTTTTGATTCGATTTTAAGCTCCGAAAATTCTTTTTTTTTTTTTTTTCCGAATATTCCAATTAAATTTCCAGTATTATTATGTATTTTATACTTTAGGTGAATAAAAAATAGAAATTTCCGAATTCCGTTGATCCCAATCCAAATTTTCAATTTTTTTTTTTGAACAGGACTGAAACTAGTTTTTCACTTCAACAAAAATCGAAACATTTAGGCAATGTTTGGAACCATTTCCATTATGTTTTCATTGTTTCCCCAAAACAAAATGGGATTTATTACACTTTTGAAATCATTTTCTCAAAACAATTTCAAAAGTTTCTCTCTCTCCTTCAGACATGATGTGACTGCTACAGTAAATTGATTTGACTGCTAGAGTAAAAAATGTCTTCACTAAAAAACAAATAAACATCACTTCATCTTTCAATTTTTTTCTTCAAAAATATTTTTTTCTAACACATTTAAACATAATTTGACTGCTACAGTGTATTTTGTCTCCTTCCAAAATACAAACAAACATTACTTTCATTCTCAAATTATTCCCCCAAAATATATTTTCTCAAAATGAAATCAAAATAAGATCCAAAACGCTTCCAAAATCAATGAGATTCTCTTGAAATTAGGGTACAATTTATTAATAAAATTAAATATTAGAGTGGTACAGTCAGCAGGCATGACAAAAATAAAATATGAATCCATAGTGCCACGTCAGATAATCCAAGTGGAGAATTCTGTTTTTTCTTGTCTATTTGTGTTGTGTACTTGGCCACTATACAGTCCACATTAGTATCGAAGAATATTCACTTTCCAAATTCAACAAAAAATCTAAATAAAATAAAAAATAAATAAATCCACAAAATTCCAAAAACATTCTCCGATTCTTATACCCCCACTCCCCACTTACAGTATCCCTCCTCCCTCCTTCCTCGGCGGAGCCCCCACCACCACCACCACCACCGTACACCTATACATATAAATACACACAAACAAACTCGATCTAGAGAGAGAGAGAGAGAGAAAGGCATGCAGGGCGCTACTATCGCATTCGCCCCTTCAATTTCTCTCCCCGGCGGCTCCCGCAAATTCGCCGCCGCTAGATTCAGTCCGCTACCTATCTCCCACTCGAAACGACTGCGTTTAATCAACGCTCCGCATCTGTCATTTTCGGCCGCTTCTTCGGGTTGGAAATTGAGTCCGATTGGATGTTCGCTGAAGCAGAGCAGCTGGATTTCGGAGCCGGATCCTGGTAGTTTGGAGACCGATTCCGACGATGGCGTTAGGGTTCAGGCTGCGGCGGCGAGCGCCGGAGAGGCGGGGATTCCGAATTCTAAGAATTTTGAGGATACTTTGGTGCTCGGAACTCTTTTCGTGCTATGGTTCCTTTTCAATATCTACTTCAACATCTATAACAAGCAGGTATATACGATACGACTGACAAAATTATATTAATTTCGCGAAATATTAAATTATCGAACTAATAGTTTAAGTAGGATTTTACCGAGTCAGGAAAAAAAAAAATTATTATTTGTGCGAGGTTATTAATTTATCGAGTATTACTTTATTGAGTTTCTATTGTATAATTCTTATGTGAACAACTCTTATGCTTACTGAATATCATTTGTGGCATGGAACCTGCACGAAATTCGATGATATTTTCTCGAGTTCGATTTAAATCATTGTAACGACGTCGCTTGTTGCTAATAGGTGCTCAAAGTTTTTCATTACCCGCTTACAGTTACTCTAGTTCAATTCGCTTTTGGGGCTGCACTTGTTACTCTGATGTGGACCCTGAATCTCTACAGACGGCCTAAAATTAGTGGTGCACAGGTACTTGATTGAAAATGCTCGTTCGATGTTTTTGTCGTATAATGTATTCATTTATGATTCTTAACTATGAATTATGATCATGCAATATCCAACATTGGCAGCTTGCAGCAATTCTTCCACTGGCGGTGGTGCATACGTTAGGCAACCTCTTCACTAACATGAGTCTTGGAAAAGTTTCCGTTTCATTCACTCACACTATTAAAGCTATGGAGCCTTTCTTCTCAGTTGTCCTGTCCGGAATGTTTTTGGGCGAGGTGAATGATTCATTATTATTTATTTTTATTTTATTTTATTTTTTATTTTTACACTTATAGTAGGACGTGGGGAGAGTTTTACATATAGCTTCATGGAGTTTATAAATTGATGATGTGGAAAATGTTTCCGATTTGAAAAAAACTATTTGACTGTATGCCGTTAGTAATTGACGTTTATACTGTTCATTTCCACTAAAATCCGGTAATAGAAAAATAAAATTTGCCTTGTAATTAAAGTGAGAGAAATGCCAAATTTTCGTGAAACAAACATGGAACCTAAAATCACGGTTACATTTTGGTATTTACTGAACTGCAAATACTCTTACTATCAACTTAGTAGGTATAACCGAGGGACAGTTATTTGGAATGTTTTGAATCTGAATCAATTACAATTTGAAGGCGAGTCATGTGTTGATTATTTTTACTGAATCAGTTATATTACCTTTTTTAGCGTGTAATGTTCCGTTTACTTGCTAGTCATGTGTTGATTATATTTTATTTTGTTTACAAGTAATCATTCAATGGATTATTGTAATAAAACTTACCTATATTTGGACAGTCTCCTACACTATGGGTCGTTGCCTCTCTTGTACCAGTCGTCGGTGGAGTTGGTTTGGCGTCAATGACTGAGGCCTCTTTTGATTGGTAACAAACCATTGCACAATGTTGCCTTTGCTCTCGTCTTTAATAGTACACACAAGTGTTCATTTCAAGATTCTGCACAGGATTTACACTACATTTCTTTTTGAAGGGTTGGTTTTTGGAGTGCCATGGCCTCAAATTTGACAAATCAATCGCGCAATGTCCTTAGCAAAAAGCTTATGGTTAAGAAAGAGGTATATTTGCCATATTATTATTTATGAGAATTCTTTTATTGCAAAATATGTTCATAAGGATATATATTCTGAAAAAGAAAAGGAAAAAGATGATTAACTAATATGCACACTATTTTATTGGAAAGGATGCTTTAGCTTCAACTTATTTATGCAGGAATCTCTAGACAATATCACACTCTTCTCAATAATTACTATCATGTCCTTCATCTTGATTGCCCCTGTTGCGCTTTTCGTGGAAGGCGTTAAGTTCACACCTTCTTATCTTCAAGCTGCTGTAAGTAACTGTGATAAGAGGATTCGATTTTAATTTAATTATAAATTAATACAGCCTTTCCAAAAAGAGCAAGTTTACTGAATATTTTGGGATGGGAATATTTTTTACTGTGCCCAGGGAGTAAATGTCCAAGATATTTACACTAGGTCACTCGTGGCTGCTCTCTGCTTCCACGCATATCAGCAGGTAATAATCATTCGAAAATCATCTTAATATAGAAAATAATAACACTTTCTGCAAATAGTCAAAATATTCCTGAAATCGATTAAAACCGTAGAAAAAACCTTTCTAATAATTTGTACATGACAAATGCTGATAAGATTCGGTTGGGCAGGTTTCTTACATGATATTGCAGCGCGTATCTCCTGTTACCCACTCCGTCGCTAACTGTGTTAAGCGCGTGGTGGTTATCGTGACATCTGTTCTCTTCTTCCGCACGCCAGTTTCACTCATTAATGCGATAGGTATAGATATATTTACTGTAATATTATTTACTTAGATAAATGTAGAAAGTTAATTACAATAGAAAATCAATCTTACACCTCTGTTTTTTTTTTTTATTGGTGAAGGTACCGGAATTGCCCTTGCTGGGGTCTTCATCTACTCGAGAGTAAAGCGCATTAAGCCAAAGACTGATTGAAAAAAAAAAATTCTCCAGTGGAACAAATTTGCTGATCTTTTTGTGATTTTAGATTAGAAATCAATCAATCGTAGTCCAAACTCTTAGCTTTGAGTTGCATGGGATTTTACTCGAGGCCCAAATGAATTTGTTCATAGGCGTCAGATCTTTGTCGAGGCTCCGGGTTATGAATTCTTGTTCATACCGGTTAGATTTCACCATTCTATCTTTGGCCATTTTTTGGTGAAAATTCACAAGTAGTTTTGAATTTTGATATTGTATATCATGTTCCTCAAATTAGTAGAGCTCTTAAAAAAGGTTTCGTGATTTTACGCGCTATATTCAAAACTTATTCATATTGATAATATATTTATGTCGGTAAATCTATGCTAGCTGCTCATGTTGAAGTGTAGAACATGTAGATCCTTACCATTTATATACACACCAACACGAGCGTGCACATTGTTAAATGGAGATATAATCTCTTGATATATATATATATATATATATATATATATATATATATATATATATATATATATATATATATATATATATATATATATATATATATATTATCTGAGATAATATAAATATAATAAATGAAATTCCTTCTTCAGTTGACACTGCATTATATCAATGGAGGCATATCAAATGGCAACTCCAGATCAAAACATGGTTCATCACCAATATCATCCATGAATGATCCGATGCTCATGCGATCTTCATCAAAATCGAAATCCACCACGTCATCAAACTCCGGCATTTGGACAAAACTACCCTCTTCCATAACACTGTTTAACGACGCATTATCGAGGCCTAATCCATGATTAGTAGGCTCGATTATCGGAGAATTTATATTATTATTATTATTATTATTATTTCTTGATGACGCGCTGCTTTTGTTGTCAAAGTTGAGGCTCTTGATATAGTTCTGGAGAAGAGAACTAGGCCTCGGCCATTTAGTCCTACATTTTCGTCTCGAAAATTGCCTCCTCTTAGTGGCGTTCCAGTGATTCTTGATTGAATTCTCCGTCCTACCTGGCAGCCTTTTCGCTATTTCTGCCCATTTGTTGCCGATTTCTCCGTGTGCCTCAATTAAAATTCTATCTTCTTCCTCTGTCCATTGATCCTTCTGCACGACAAATATACACGAACAAATCTATTTAGACTCGCGTGTATTATTCGAAAAATATATATATATAATTAGTTAAGATCTTGATATAGAAGCAATATATATATACATATATATAAGGAATTAATTAATTAATAGGAAATTTGTTAGAATAATCCAAACTTTAATATCAGGCCTCAGATGATTATGCCATCTCTCTCTGCACTGCTTCCCTATCCTACCCTTCAGCGTTTGCGCTATACGCGACCATTTTCGAACTCCGTATTTCTCCACCAAATGGATCAACGTCCTGAAAAAATTTAAAAAAAAAATTAATCATCGAAATAAACGAATAAAATTTCGAAAAAAAACATATATTATTTTATGTAACATATTTCACACCACCTGTCCTCTTCAATGGTCCACTGCCCCTTAGCCGATTTCGACTTCTTCGCATTGCTATTCCTTTTGTTCTTCGGATTAATAATATTGCTATTATTTCTGTTTCTTTTCGTGCCAAAATTATCGGCAGAGCTCTCATCGGGAACACTAAGAAGCCCTAAAGGCGGCTTAGGATTATTATTATTATCATTACCGCAGTTCAAGAAAGATGTCTCGATTTCCATCATTAACATATCTTTCGTATTCGGAAAATTCAAGAATCCGTCACCTTGGAAATTGTTATAAGTACAAGTAGTCGTACTGGTGATGCCATTTTCCTCGTAATTCTTGAACTCGTGTAAATCGAAAACCGAATTAGAAGAGGAGAAAGCGCTAACGAAGGGATCGAAAGGATCAAAGGACGCCATGCAAAAATTGTTGTCCATGCAAAAATCAGTTTCATTGTCATAATCTAGTGTTTCTAGTTTTAGGGTGTTGTTGAATAGGCTTAGTGGTGGAGGAGGGGCATAATGGTCATTTACAGAGTTTGTTGCAGACTCCATCGGAGAAGGAAAGATGGAAGAAGACAAGGCAAAATCTTTGTCTGAGTACTCTTTCACTTTTCAGTTAAATTTATATTTATGAAGGTGTAAAAGGAATTTAATGTGTTGGAAAATTTTCAATCTGGACCGTTGTTTTGTGGGATTGATCTGATGGTTGGGAATAAGGGTGAAATTTCCATTTTTTTTTCCAGATATGAAAACCTAATTCCAATTTTTTTCTAAGAAAAATTCAGAAAATCGAAAATTTTAATTTTCGGAATTGAATAAAAATCGTCGGAAGTCAAAAACTCTATTTTTTATTCACTTAAAATATAAAAACACATAATTATATTGATAATACAAATGTAGTATTTGGAGAAAAAAAAATCGGAATTTTCATAATTAAAAATAAAAAATATTTTTCCAAAATTGAAAAATATTCTAATTAAAATTTGTAAAAGTCGGAAATTCCGTTTCAATGGTGGGAACTTGGGAATACTATTTTTCTTTTATTTTTAATATAAGTATATCAAAATTTATTTATTTGGTATTAAAAATATTCTACTTAATTTGTGTTCATTAAGATTGATAGTCAAATGAAATTAAAGTTAAGCAATTTATCCCTATCTATAAAGAGGACATTAAATTAGTAATATGCAATATGCACATTTGACTAAGAGAATATATATGTTAGAATTTAAATTGTTCAAATTCCCACATTTTGATATAACTATTGTCCAGTTAAATCTCTATAAACTAATATAATCTGGACTAACAAAATTATATTAACTTAGTAAAATATTAAAGTATCGAAAAAATATTTTAGTACGTTTATTTATCGAGTCGGGATTTAAAGAAATTATTATTTAAACAATTTTATAATTTATCGAGGTTTTACTGTATATACGAAATGTTGACACTAAAACCTGACGAGAATTTGATTTTTTAATTTGATTGGACACTCTTTTTTAGTAAAATAATTTAAAAAAAATAAAATTAATTGTCAGTCAAAACATTAGTATGATAGAGATAAGAAGTAATTACATTTTTGTAACAGTCACTTATCTTTTATTATCTCTTTTTTTTTGATAAGAAACTTATCTTTTATTATCTCTCTTCCATATTTTCTGGTACATTAATTTCAGAATTGATTATTGCTAATTAAGACTATGTTTAATGCCAAAATTTATTGTAAAATAGAGCAACACATTTATTTATTAAGGTATTATGCTAAATTTGGCTTTTTATTAGTTACTCATAGGTTTGTGCTAACAATGAATTTTATCGGGTTATATTCTACTACAGTTAAACCTTTATAAATTAATAGAATGGAGACGTGCAAAATTCTATTAATTTAGCGAAATATTAAAATTTCAAACTAATAATTTAGTAGATTCTGTCGAGTCGGGACCAGAAAAACGATCATTTCAACGAGGTTATTAATTTATCGAGATTCTACTGTATTTACAATATACTGGCGAAACCTGAATTGCCCCTCAACCGTATGATTGAATTGCCCCTCAACCGTATGATGGCTCTGTCACTGCACATATAAATTCATAAATATTTTTTACCCAAATGGTGTTTTAATTTCAAAAATTAATTATTCTCTCTAATAATTAAATCAAATTCCAAGAATATTTGTTATAACCTACGCAAAAAGATATAAAATAAAAAAAAAAAAAAAAAAAAAAACAAAAAAAAAAACAAATAAGCCTAAAAAATTGCTGTTTTTTTTATTTATTTTCATAAAAAACCCCAAAGCCTGCCCCCATTAGGGCAATATGCAACATTTATAAATTAAATGTGAGAGATGACGAAATAAAAAATAATAATAATAATAATAATTTTTGACAAATAAACTTATACAACAATTAATTACACAGCTGGACATTGTTGCAAGAAGGATTTTTCAGGGTGTTCTCCATCAATGTCTGAATGCTGTGGAAAGTCGAAAGGCAGGTCCGAAAATCCAGCTTCATCAAATATTTTCACAACTTCTCCGAACACAACCCCGTTTCCTTCCGGTGTCAAATGCAGACCGTCACTGTCAAAAACAATTAAAAAAATAAAATAAAAATAAATAAAACGACATAGATACAATTAAGTTAATCGACTATTGAAAACTCGCTCGAGCTCGATTTTTTAATATAAATAACTAAGCCTCAACACACATTTATGTTTCGATAAGATATGAAGTTCAGCTCAATCTCCACTCCCATAAACTAAAAATAATAATAATAAAATATTTATAAAAGAAACCACGCTAACAAATTCAAAAAGTCGTGAGTTCGGCTCGACTTGTGATTCCTTTAAACCTCTAAATGCAACCTAGGCCTCGTTTGATTAGCAAGATAAGCAATTATTGACCAAATAATTGGATATTTGGTTAGTCTAATAACTTTTTGGGCCGGGCCACAATTATAATATCTTTTCGGGCCGGGCCGCAATTATATACTTTTCGGGCCTTGCCGCAATTATATTAGCTTTTCGGGCCGGGCCGCAATTATTTTAACTTTTCGGGCCTTGTCGCAACTATATTAACTTTTCAGGCTGGGCCGCAATTATAATAACTTTTCGGGCCAGGCCGCAATTATAATAACTTTTCGGGCCGGCCCGCAATTAATTGTGGAACAAATGGCTCTGATCTTGGCTAATCGAGAGAGATTATTTATAGGAATTCCTATCGTCCAACAATATAATTGGATATTCATTCTTATTTTAGAAACCAAACGAGGCCTTAGATTGACAAACCTTAAGAATTTTTTCTGCCAATCTCGAGTTTCCTGCATTTTGGACCATAGATTAATCGAAGGGAGACCGAGTTCTTTGGCTAAAGCAACACACTGCTCAGCATATGTACCAGTCACTTCGTTTGTCCTATCGGGCAATTCCGATGCCTTGTCGCCATACATAGACCTGTAATTTTAGTAAAATAATCGGAAAAAATGTATAATCGCAACATCTCGTGAGATAAAAACAATTCGATTTATTAGAAATAAAATTCAGAAACGAAGCTGTTTAGTCAAGTACTCAAAGCAAGAACAGTCGTACCTTGCGAATTCTCGACGCCCTTGCTGATCAACCGGAGGTGGAGTTATAAGCACAACGAGCGTGTTCGGGGACCGGTCCTGCAATTTTGAAAAATTAATTTAAAATCTCCTAACTTGTGCAATATATAAAGTAGCAGAAGAGAAACCTTAATATGCCGAACGATTGTTCTCAAATTTTCCTTGTACTCTTCGATCGGCACGTGCTGTTTTTTGCCGGTGCCCTCTAGAAGAGCAGCATCGTTTGCCCCGAAAAATATAGTAACAGCAGCAAGAGGTGTCGAAGATTCCTGCTTAGTTGTCGGATTATCCAAAACGGAATCATTAAAATAAATAATATCAAACGCAATAAAAAAATATCTGATTCAACAACAAGCTTCGACAAAACAACTTGAAGATACAAATAGTATGGCTATATAAAATGGATCCGATGTAACGCAATGCAATTCGCTACAGAAAACGGGGTATTTATTTATTATATCACATCCAATGTGTGTGTTTGTGTGTATACTTATCGTTGCTATACAACTAGGGGTGGAAATTAGAACGAAATTTCCGATGTTGGAACAATATTATTCAATCCGAATTCCGAAATTTTGATTTTTCCGAAGTTATTTGGATCGGGATTGGAGGAATATATATGAGATTCTGATTTCCGATTCGATTTTCAGTTCGAAAATAATCCAAAAGTTTCGATTTTTTTCCGAATATTACACTTAAAATACCAATATTCTTCTGTATTTTATATATTTTAGGTGACCAAAAAATAGAAATTTCCAAATTGCGCCGATTCCGATCCGAAAATTTTCTGATTTCGGAACAAGTTTTTACATTCCAATTTCCGAAATTCCAATTCCAATTTTTTTTTCGAATGAAATTGGAACTAGTTTTTCACTTCCGGAAAAAATCGGTTTTTTTTCCAAAATGACTAATTTCGATCCCACCGTTCGATATACAATTACTTACACACCTAGATCGAACCAATACTAATGTGATAACATTTTTATATTTCGGAAAAGAAAAAAAAATTAAAACTAATTTCCAACTATTCTAGTGTGCTTACATCCAATAAAACAACCAAACAAGACCCAGATCCAAAACATAACACCCATTCAAGAAAATGTTGCCCCCCAAAAAAAAAAAAAAAAAAAAAAAAAAAAAAAGGGTTCATCAAGAATCATAAATCAGCAGAAGAAGAAAAAAAAGATAATTACCAGAGGGAAAAGATGATGCAGCAAGAACAGAGCCCACCTGGTGTTGTACCCACCATAGCCACGTAGCACTACATCAACCTGCACACACACACACACGCACCAATACTGTAATTTTCACACAGTTTTATACATGCCCAGATCGATACACACACACACACACACACAGATGGATACACATTTTGTTGAATAAAGATGAGACCTTTCTTGAATAAATGTCGGCAACTGAAGCACCCCAACCACCTGATCCGAAGGATTGCTGTGTTATTGAGTCACCAAACACCACTATTTGAGGCCTCATTTTTTTTGGTTTTGTTTTTTTTTTTTAATTAGTGAATAGTGAATCTATACAAACTCACATAGTGCTTCGTGTTGTAGAAATAGAGAGCCCAATAGCCCGGTTTATCGGGTTATTTATATGCTACACTCGGTGTATGCTACATCGGGCGATTTTTGTGGCGTTGATACACACACTAATGTGGGTGTGGGTGTGAGTGTTTGTGTATATATGAATGGTAAAGATATATTCAGTGTATTAATAAAAAAAATAAAAATTGAAACCGTATTTCCAAATTCCGGATATTTTAATTGGCAAAACAAGGGCAATTATGAAAAAAAGGGAATGTTTTTGCCAATTTTTGGTTTTTTTTTAATCAGAATCGAAATATACATAAGATTCCGATTTTCTATTTGATTTCGATTTGACCATTCCACGTAGATTTGGACGAACCAGAAGCTTCGATTTCACGTGACCATTATCATCGTTGACGAGAGAGAGAGAGAGAGAGAGAGAGAGAGAGAGAAGAGGAGAGAGAGAGAGAGAGAGAGAGAAAAGAGGAGAGAGAGAGAGAGAAAAGAGGAGAGAGAGAGAGAGAGAGAGATCTGAGTTCAAAAATGGCTTATGCTGCAGTAGTTTACCTCAAGCAGGCAATCCAGAACCTTCTATCTTCTTCGCGGTCGAAATTTGTTCTCCCTGATTCAGAAATCGAATTCATCTCCAATGAGATTCGTTACGCGGAATCATGCCTGGGTAAAATTAGGTCACTGACGAGCAGCAGGAGAGCAGACGTTTCTTCTTCGGAGCGACGAGTTACAGATGCGGCGAGGAAGCTTGAAGATCTGATCGACTCCCATATTTCCGATCAGATCTTAAAATCTCCATCGACAAGCGTCTGAGTGACGAGTTCACCCACCAACTCGAGCAAGTCGGGCACGAAGTCACCGCATTCACCGAGTCACTCAAGGCCGATGAAGTAGAAAAATATGTGTCCCAATTTAAACTGATCAATCATTCTTTCGACGACGACGACTACATTCCGTTAATCGTCGAGAAGAAGAAGGCGTGGGAATCGTACTACATACAGAATTGGATGTTTAACGAGTTCACCCACACGATTCAACTCAGCACGATGTTAATCTGGGGTGTGGCCGGCCTCGGCAAGACTGCTCTCGTCAGAGAATTTTGCAACAATCCATATGTTCGAAAAGCTTATAAATGTTATTCGTTTGCGTCGATCGGCCCTCGTTGCACGTCGAAAGAGATTCTGCAACTTGTTCTGCGCGGGATGAGCTTTCCCGATCGCAGAGCGGCGGACGGAATCTCCTTCGACGATGACGATGACGATGATGAAGATTCTTTAGCCGATCTTTTACACCGGACATTGCACAAAAGTAGGTATCTGATTGTGTTGGATGACTTACGGGATACCGAGGTTTGGATTCGGCTAAAAGTTAGCTTTCCGGACGACGGAAACATGAGCCGCATCATCTTGACATCGAGGCGCGAGGACTTTCTCGGTCGTGATGCTACGGTTCAACATTTAGAAATGTCGATGCTGAATGACGACGAGAGCTGGGATCTGCTGCGCAAGCTTGTATTCACTGCTGAAGGAGAGGGGTGCAGTCCGGAACTTGAGGAAATTGGAAAGAAGATTGCCAAAAACTGCAGAGGACTCCCTTTGGCAATTATCGAGGTCGCTAAGCACCTCTGTAAGATTGAGAAAACGGAATGGAAAATGGTAGCAGAAAGAGAAGATCCAGATCCAGTTACCATCACAAAAGACGAAAACAGACCCCTCAAGCAGACTATACAGAACCTTCTATGTCATTCGCGGTCCAAATTTGTTAACCATGATTCAAAAATCAGATTTATCTCCTGATGAGCTTCACTGCCCTGGAATCGAGTCTGGAAAAGTTAAGTCATCGCCGAGCAGTAGGAAAGTAGACGTTTCTTCTTCGGAGCGACGAGTTACAAATGTGGCGAGGAAACTTGAAGATCTGATCGACTCCCATATTTCCAATCATTTTCTTCTCAGATCCGATCTTCAAATCTCTGTCAACGAGCGTTTCACTGACGAGCTCTCCCAACAACTTGAGCAATTCAGACAAGAAATTACTGCATTTACCCAACTACTGCAGACCGGTGACGAAGAAGATCATTACCAACACCAAGAACCGAGCGATGATTCTTTCGATGTGGACTACGTTCCGTTAATTATCGAGAAGAAAAAGGCGTGGGAAACGTTCAAGATATGGGATTGGATGTTTGATGGGAAGAGAAGACTCAGCACGATGTTAATCTGGGGTATGGCTGGCCTCGGTAAGACTGCTCTCGCCAGAGAATATTGTAACAATCCAGATGTTCGAATTGATTTTGAATGTTTTTCATTTGTGTCAATCGGCCCTCATTATAAGCTGAGAGAGATTCTGCAACTTGTTCTGCGTCGGATGAGTTTTCGGGATCGTATAGCGGACAAAATCTCCTTCAACGACGATGATGATGAAGATTCATTAGCCGAACTTTTACACCAGATTTTGCACAAACATAGGTATCTGATCGTGTTGGATAACATATGGGATACTGATGTTTGGCTTCGGCTAAAAGTTAGCTTTCCGGATGACGGAAACAAGAGCCGCATCATCTTGACATCTAGGCTCCTACAATTAGTTAATGGTGATAATACAATACATTATATAGAAATGTCGTTGCTGAATGATCGTGAGAGTTGGAATCTCCTTCGCAAGCTTGTATTCACTACTGAAGAAGATCGGTGCAGTCGGGAACTTGAGGAGATTGGAAAGAAGATTGCCAAGAACTGCGAAGGGCTCCCTTTGGCTATTATCGAGGTCGCAAAGCTCCTCAGTAAAACCGATAAAACGGTCGAAAATTGGAAGATTTTAGCAGAAAAGGAAGATCCACTTACCATCACAATACATGACAACACACCCCTCTCGGAGGCACTGTCCTTGAGTTACACGATGTTGCCTCAATATCTCAAGGCATGCTTTCTGTATATGGGTGTGTTCCCAAAGAAATACAAGATCCCTTGCTTGAAAGTCAGCAACCTGTGGATTTCGGAGGGCATTCTTGAGCCAGAAGAGAAGCATAGCTTAGAAGTAACGGCCGATAGATGCTTGTTGAGACTTGTTCTCCAAAGTGTAATTTTGTATGACAAGCTGACTTTTACAAGTAAGAGGATTCCTAAAACCAGTAGACTGCATTTTACCTTTCGTAATTTATGCGTAAAA
>NW_012194869.1:51550-66734 GCF_000504015.1 Erythranthe guttata | reverse complement strand
TTCTACGTCATAAAGAAGTATGCCGACTTCAGTTTCCCGGAGAAGTTAGATAGCCAGAACCGGTTCTGCTTCCACAATAACATTGTTCTCGGTTTCGAACAAGTGCATAGCTGGATGGAATCCATTCCAAATGCACGTTCTCTTCTCTGCTTCGGTCCAAAACAACCATATCCGATTGCTTTGTACTTGGGTTTTAGATTGCTCAAGGTACTAGATGCGGTTTCGATCCGCTTTTACGAGTTCCCGCTCCAAGTAGTCAAACTAGTTCACTTAAAGTACCTTGCCATCACATACGATGGAGAGATCCCTTCTTCCATATCATGTCTTTGGAACCTTGAAGTCTTGATTGTCAGTCAACATAACAACATCAAACGGTCGAATTTACCCGTTTATCTGCCTATAGAGATTTGGAAGTTGCATAAGCTGAAACACCTCCAGTGCATGGGGTTGGACCTTCCAGATCCTACTTCTGCAGACGATGATTCTCTTGTCGTAGAGAAGCTTTTGACTCTTTCTGGCGTGAGCGCTCACAGTGTTACAGTGGGAGTGCTTGCAAGAATCCCCAACCTAAAGAAAATAGGGATCAAGATTGAGTCAGCACACGATTCAGTTGAGACCTTCAGTTTCCTTGGTGGTGATCAATTTTCCAATCTGTATGGAGAAATCGAGTCATTCAAATGCGTTGTTGTATATCCTAGCCTTATAAGGTCTCCGGAAAACGTTACTTCGGTGCCGATCCAGTTCCCTCTCTTTTTGAAAAAGATAAGTCTGAGTGGATGTGGATTCTCGTGGTCGTACATGCGTGCGCTAAATTGTTTGTTACATCTTGAAACGCTCAAATTGCGATGGTATGCCTTCTGCGGTCCCGTGTGGGAAACGTCAGATTGGTGTTTCTCCGACCTGAAGTACCTGCTGCTAGAAGACTTGGATTTGAAGAGGTGGGATTCCACGAGGGACCACTTCCCATCACTCGAGCGCCTGGTTATTAGGCACTGCTACAATTTGCAAGAGATCCCTCCTGATTTTGCAGGTAGCAAATCACTTGAAGAGATAGAGGTGCATGATTGCCGGAAAGAAGTTACGGTGGGAATAGAAAAGCAACGAAAGCGTTACCGCAACATTAAGTGTGGATTGCGGGTTCGTTTTTCAGGCGATGATGAGAAAGCCAAATGATGTGCTCGACCTCCAAATACAGTTAGTCTCGTGATATTTTATTGTTTTGGCTACTTGTTTTTGCCCTTTGATTTCTATTTTAGCATATGTTATTGTATGGAAAATTGATGATGTATTTTGGTGATTTCTTTCAACTTTCCACTTACTGTATTGATTGAATACATTATTGTGTCATGTTTCTTTTTTACATCTCGTTTTCATGTGCATAAATCAACTTCAGAATTGAAACAATACACGAAATCCAGCAAGATAGAAAACCGATTTTCTACGAGTATGATCGAGAATATTAAATGTACATGCAGCGCAGAAAAGAGCAACCTTGCAATAATCACTAATCAGCATAGAAATATTAGCAAAAATCCACTGTACAGTACATGATTATCCGATAGAAATATTACATGTAAACGTGTCGATTATTTTACCGGGGTTATTGGATTAAGCACCCATGTGTTTTACGAGGATTTTTGCAGCAAATAATCCCTTAAAAACTCACCATTTAGGGAGTTTATATGGATGTTTTTGCTCATATTTAAAAAAACGAGGACTTTTTGGCAATTCGATATAACACTGGGTAACTAAATGCAATAAAATCATGGAAACAGATGAAGTTTTTTTTTTCACGGAAACTGACGATGAAGTTGAAAATGATAATTCTAATAAAAATTTAATGAATTATTAATTTAACATATTGTCCGAGCCATGATCGGAAAAAAATATTATTTAAACAAGATTATTAGTTTATCAATATTCTACTGTACAGTAAAATAGAGGAATTGTTCAAATTAAAGGATAGTCATAAGGGGTTGTCTAGCTAGGGTCCGAGACCGAGAGGGATGTACTTCTCGGACCCTACAAAAATTAATCTAAGCCGTTTAAATTACTTGGCAAAAGATCTTGTTCATTGATTTGGTGTACAGATGCAGTACGATACCAAGACCCCATCAATTATTGTATGTACCTATCAAAACACATCATACTCAGATCATACACCCATCGTACTTCACGCTATTTACCTTTTTAACCTTAAATTCAAATTAATAATCTAAATATTCATTAGTTCATGAATTCAATCGAAAATAATGTGAGAACAAAAGTTATAACATAAACGTATCTCCATAAACTCTCTTAATATGTGGGGATTCAAGAAATAATTGACTACCATTGCTTCCTTAACCTTAAGAACTTGTCTCTTTTTGATAATTTACATATTAGCCACATATCGTACAATTTTTTACTAGGTTCCTACTTATCTTATGTGGCGTAGTTTCATTGGAAGATTACGGTCCGAGAATTACAACCCTCTCGGGCCCTAGACAACCCCTAATAATAATTGTTCTACAAAGTGATTTTCCTTGGATGCATTCCACTAACTTTTGTGCCCTAAATATTACATAAAGCCTACACCATGGTCCTTTCATTTACTTTTTTCTTTTTTTTTTCACCTCATTGATTGAAAGTTTTTGCTACCATTGAATCCAAACAAAAACTAGCATCTCAATGTTCATTAGAAATGTTAGGTGATTGGAAAAGTATTGAGCATAACTAATTACATAATTAAAAGCATCACTAACAAAGAAAATGGTGCAAATTGAGTATATGTTCTTTGAGAGAGAGAGAGAGAGAGAGAGAGAGAGAGAGAGAGAGAGAGAGAGAATAAATGAGTACCAAATTTTTGGTAGATTTAACAAAAGAAAAGACTCTAGTATAATAGCACTCTTGTCACTTGCTTTCCTTTTTTCCTCTATTATTAAAGAGATCCATTTGAATTGACATGATGCACATCACATTATTTGGCGGGAATTCAATTTATCACACATTCTTTGCACAATTTTTTTGGCTAATTATTTAATTGTCCTCAAATACAATGTTTACTTACTTGGGGTAAATTAAATTAATATTCCTAGCTTAATTCAAAATTGATTTCAGTATCTGACAAACTTCATTGAACATTGACCAAATAGATTCCGATTCCAAAAGTTTCCGATTTTTTCGAACAAGTTTTGTAAAGTCCAATTTTCGAAATTCTGATTTTTTTGATTTTTTTTCTGGAACAATTGTGGAATTAGGATTCCTCTTCCGCAAAAATACTGATTTTGATCCAAACCGTTCAGTTTTCACCGAGAAAACCATATTGGATTCGAACTCAAGACATTTTATTTTATCCTGACTCTACCTTGTTGAATGACCATCTCAACCAAAATAAGTTGGTAATGAAATGTATCATTTAATATTAATATCTCCAATAATTCGAACTCATATGTGGTTTGGTTTCCTTGTGAGCACCAGACCCATGTCCACTGCCGATACAGACCATTGAGTGACCATAATTTACATCATTCATCAAACATGTCGGGCCAAGAAACGGGAGCACTGAGAACGAATTTTTACTGACATAAAGAAGTATTTAAAAGTGCATCAATCACGAGGTTTAACTTTGATTTAAGAAAAAAAAGTAAATTACGGCCAGCCCCATGAGTTATGATCAAATTACAAAAACTCCCCTATTGTTTGAGTAATTACAGCCACCAGCCTCAACTATGCATTATATTACGAAAAGATCCCTCCATAGGCAAATTTAGAGATGTTAATTCGGTAAAACCGAACCAAAATTTCGGTACGCCAACATTTCATACCATTTACCGAACTAAATATACGATTTGGTTCGGTAAATAACCGAGTTACACAAGTTTTATGTAAAAATATTTAAAAGAAGGGGGTGACTGTAATTACCCAAACAAAAAAGTTTTTTTGTAATTTAGCCATACCTCAGGGGTGGCCGTAATTTGCCAAAGAAAAATAAAACAATAAAGACATGACATTTTGTAATAAATATCTCTCCATTATATCGTCAAAATATCGTCTGCCCAGAGGAGAATCAAAGGTTTACAACAACATAGGAAAAAAAAAAAAAAAAAACTGTCGAGACAAGTTAGACAAAAACAAACACCTACTAAAAATATAATAATTTACTGTAATCTTCTGCATAATTAAGACCTCTCGAGCACCATTCACTGTAATAATAACATGGGATCAAGATTCAAGAAGACGACGACGAACCACGGCGGCTAGTTTGACCTAGTACAGACGGCCTAGGACTCGGGCTCAATCTCGGCCCCACTTCCATTCTTATTTCGTTCAAACGAGGACTATGCCCCGCCCGAGATATTCTCGGGCTGTAAACGGACTTCATTTCCTCTCTCGGTGATTGAGTTGAGCTACTCGTTACTTTCGGGCTGCGACCGTGTCGTATCTCGCCGCGACTTCTCGTGATTATTTCGTCGAACACTTCACCGCTATCGAGATTCGTTGGTTGTGGCTGATTGTTATTACCTTGTTCCTGGATTAGAAAAAAATAACGAAAATAAATTTCATTTTGAGATGAGATTTTAGCAAATAACCCCTTAAAAAATCACCATTTTTAGGGAGTTGTGTGCTAAAAAAATGCATTATAGGGACTTTTTTGCTAATATTTATAAACACGAGGAATTTTTAGCAATTCTATATAACACAGGGTAACTAAATGCAATAAACTCTTATTTTACCCAACATTGCCCAAGTATTTCACATTTTCATCATCCGAACCCAATATGCAATAATGACTTTGAAGAAACACCTACGATTACGGGGGGCCATGGCCCCCCACCGCTTCTCAAAAAAAAAAATATTTTTCGAGTAGTGTATTATTGTCGACCCCCTCGAAAAAAAATAGTTTATATTTGGCCCCCACGAACGCAAAATTTTGGCTCTGCCGCTACTAGTAATATTTATAAAAAAAAAAACAGAAAAATGAAAAAAACGAGACTTACTTCAAAGGTTAAGTTGTAAGTAATAGCAGGAGCTTCTTCGTACTCGGCAGCATCCAAATCTTGAAGATGGGCTCCTTTGAAAAATTTCGGAAGCAAATATTGTCTCACGGGCACGAGAAGCATAATCAGCAACGGGAATAAAACACCGGCTATCGGAATCCACGTCAGACCGAAACAAAGGAGCAAGTAAAATGTCTGAAACAACGTGAAGAACGCTATTGTCTTAAATGGCACCGTCTCCACAAAGGTTGCATGATAATCTTCTAGAACCCTGCCACCATTATTAGTTTAACGAGTCAAAGAAGATCTTCGAATTTCGGTCGATAGTTATATAAACATGTATGCTTATATTGAGTTTATTGCATTTAGTACCCTTGCGTTGCATCGAATTGCTAAAAAAATTCTCGTGTTATTAATATCAGCAAAAACCCATCTGTAATACAACTTTTTTTAGCACACAAACCCTCGACGGTGATTTTTTATGGGTTTTTTTTTTGGTAATTTTAATAATACGGTGGCATTTTTAACAATTAGAATAAACACAGGGGTGGGGGATGCAATAATAAGAAACTCATGAAACAGCTTTAATTTTGACAAGAAAAACCCAAAATTACCCTTCTTAAAAGATCATCTCACTATTAATTGATAGCACACTCCTCTCTTTCCAATTAACAATCAAGGGTAAAATTGGTAAAAAGAATGTAGGCTATGCATTTGAACTCCTAAAACAACGAAAAAATCGGATTTTTTTTATGCCCGAAATATTATCTAACACGATACATTTTGTTTTCAGACACGAGTGTACGGAAGCACTTACATGTATCTTCGACTCGGAGCCGTAAAAAGCAATAAAATCCTCTCCCAAAACTGATTTCCGGGCAAGCTCTCGATCGCCATGAAAGCGAAGTATCCCCAAAGGACTGAAGTCGGAATCTTTTTCAACAACGGCATAGCAGCTACACAAGTTCCCACCATTAAAGCTTGAAGTAAATTACTAAGCCTTTGTTCTTTAACTTCAACCGGTAAAAGCTCGTCTATATCTTTATCCACGTCGAAAACAGCTGCATCGACCGGTGCATCTATGTATCCACTACTCGAGGCTCGTTGAATCGTCGAATCTTTCAGCTCCTTTAATCCCTGTTTTTTTTTTTAAAAAATAAATTAAATTAATGACATTTTAATCGGATTTATTTTACGTAGTAATAAAAAAGCGTGCGTATATACTGGAGCAGATGAAGTTTGATGAACAAGCGGCGTCTGCATTTCGGTGTACGCGTCTTGCATGCTTCTGTAGAGCTGAGATAAGTTCTCGTTTTTCTGAATGCTGTCACGTGCGGTCGACACGAGCTTATTCCTCAAAAGCTGTTAAACAAATGAAAACGAAATTAATTTCATTAATTAAATAATTCAATATTAAATTTATTAGTATTTCTGAATATTATTACCTGATGTTTCAAAGTGGCGAGACTTTTCGTGTGCATCGGGGATTGTGGAATAACTCCGTTCGAAGGAGGAATGCCGATTAGACCACATAGTATGACCTATATACAGTATGAAAATTTTATTGTAATAAGTATTGAGAAAAAAAAAAACAATATATATTTATAAAAAAAATAAAAAAATTCATGAAATTACCAGAAAACCCAATAGAAGAAGGTCGTAGTGGTACGAAGAGGGCTTCTTTAGATTGAACTCTTGCTGCTGAGCAAGTTGTGAAGCGACGCTGTGATCGAAGTAGTACAGTACAGCGATCATTGTTGCGGGAATAAATGCTCCGATAATATAAAGTGGAGGTACTTTCAACATGTCCTGCTCGTAAAAAAAATGGTGTTATAATTAAAAACATTTTAACAAGTTCGAATAAATTGTGTTTGTACAAAGTCTTTTTCGCACAACCTTAATGACTGTCCAGTTTGAGTATGCACCGGCCGACCACGGATTAGGGCTAAAAAGCCTACGCGGAATTCCGTGTGGAACATCGTTAACCGGTATGTAACTGACAGCTGTCCACACAAGCACCATAAACGGGACCCCGTAATCAGCGATAAATCCTCTAAGCCATCCTTCAAAATTAGAGTTATGGTCAAAAGATTAAATTTTGAGCATTGGAAATAATCAAGAACGTATATTAAATTTTTGCGTTCTATTTTTTTTCAAAAGTTTATTGCTAGTCAGATACATGCGCGTGTATGTATAAATATACCAGCTCCATAACGCCACGAACGAGCCTTTCGGCTACTCAAAGCAGTAAGGAGAAGGCCAAAGGAAAGAACCAACGCAAACATTCCGTTTCCGAATCTCCACGAAGGTAAGAATTCAGCCTCCTTTACGTTTTCTCTCTGAGGAATGCCGAACTCCTCCACGAGTCCCTAAAAAAACGGAAAACGAAGAAAATATAAAGCAACGAAAAAAACGGACACTAGACGAAACAGTACAAACGGCAGTTATTGGTGATAATAAAGAGATGCAGAAACGATGCATTTTTTTTTTTAAAGAATACTCACACGAATGGCCTGCTGCATAAAGAGCATCGCGATTAAGAGACCGAACAATTCACCAGCAACCCTCGTAAACCGGTTGATAATCGAGCACGCGCCCAGTACAGCTAGCAAGAAAAGCAAAAGGGCAGTCCACACACAAACCCTAAACAAAAAACAACAAGTTCTTCAAGATTTCAATACTCGAATATACCAAAAAAAATCTCTCGTGAGTGTAAGAAACATTATTACCATCCAGTCCAGGCCAAGAAAAGCTGTGGGCCCAAATCTTTTCGATCTTTAGCGAAATCGAACATGAAAGTGTACATTAAGACAGTGGGCTCCGCTACACCTAGTATGAGTAGTGGCTGTCCACCTATGATCGAGTGTATTACACCGCAAAGTGCAGTTGATGCAAGTGTTTGCACTGCTGTTAAAGTTCCATCTGCATAAAAATTAGTTTTTTTTTTTTTTTTTTTGTTACAAAGATTCTAATAAAAATTAAGATGCTAAAAAATTCGAACCGAAAAAAAAAAAAAAAAAAGGGTGAAGTTACCGGTGTTTCTTTCGAGTTGCTCCCCGAAAGATATAACGGGAATTGCCGATGCGAAGAATATGTATGTGGTGGGAGCCAAGATCCTGTAAGAGAATATTATTATGCTGATAATTCGTAAAGGCATCTCTTCGAATATCGTATAAATTATAGAATATGCAAAATACAATATAAAGGAGATATAACATGTAAGAGTTAAGACAAGAAATTAATATGGACAATATAATAAAACGAGCACGAACCTGATACCTGCGCGTAATCCGCCACTCCAATCTTGTTTGTAACAAAGAAGCCTTCCTTTGAGATCGTTTTTTATACCGCGAAACGGAACGAATGTTTCCTCCATGATAATATCCAAAATCAACCAAATAAAGGGCAGATTTTTTTATTTTTTCTATTTTTTTAATGATGAAATGGGAAGTCGAAACACGAATTCGAAGGTGACTCGAAAGGCCAATAATTACATTTTAAAAAAAAAATTACATTTTTTTTCGAATAATTTGGAAAGAATAGTGTCCGGGTTTCTAACTACAAAGAACAAAAGAATTGGTCAGCAATGAACAGAGTGAGATTGAATGAGCATATGATTTTTTTTTTTTTTTTTTTTTAAGGAAATGAATTCATTGCTGATCAAGAACTCAAGAAATTAGCGGACTGAACAAATTATTACCATTGCAAGAGAGATTAATTATTAATTATACTAAACTAACGGTTGACTTCAGTAAACCTCAGATCCATCACAGTCAACACACACTTTCTTTCTTACATTAAAGAAAGCACCTTTCTACACATGAGCACGAAAATGCAGAAAAACCCCAAGATCAATTACATGGTACACTACACAGACACTATATTATCTAAAAGCTGTTCGGACAAAAAGAAAAAGGAAGCAGATAGCTATTTAACGGCAACCCATTTGTGAGAAAAAACAGAAATTTTTGCCCTTCAAAATTCAAGAAAATTGGGATGATTCCGACAAAATTAGCGGCAGCCCATTTGTTAAATAGTTGAAAAAGAGTGATTAAATCAGTTTGGAGCAAATGGGTATTTGAATTGAGTGCGAAAAGATTTCAAAGATTGTGCCTTTTTTCACAATGTAGCTAGAAGAGAGCAAAAACAAGAGAGAGAAAGAGAGAGAGAGAGAGAGAGAGAGAGAGAGAGAGAGGGATGTTTGTTTGTATTTTAAGGTTTTTTTGTTTTGGTATTTAATGTAGGAGAAACAAACTCTGCAGAGAGGATTGGTGTGGTGTGGGGGAAAGATAGTGGTGCGGTGAGTAAGCATAAATAACTGTTTTTTTTTCTGCTGCCCAAACGCATGCAACCAAACAAAAGTAATTACAATAAAAAAAAAATTGACGATGGGGAAAATTAATATAATTTAAAAGCGGTTTTTACTTGTACTCCATGGTTTTGTAAAAAGGGAATATACGTGGTGGTGCAGAGAATCAGAGATGCAGCAGAACGAAGCATCGGTAAAGGAGGGGTTAAAAAGTAAATACCGAAAAGAAGTGGTGCTTTTTGTTTTTTTGTTTTTCTCTTTTTTTTTTTGGGAAATTATGTCATAAATAAAATCGAGCTTCTTCAAAATTTGTTCACCGTACCTCAATCGGAAGGTTTAAACTTTAAATTGTTAGTGAAATGAATCGTCTAAATTCGAATCTCCAACGTTGGTCGACTTAGATCTATGTTATTAAAGTGAGTTAATTTTGGACTCATATTGTTTGGATTGTGACCAACTTATGTCAGAATTATTAGTTTGAGATAAGTCGGGTCCGACCGGTTGTATTGCGTACGACTTGGATATGTGCGCGCTTTTCCCTATTGATGTGTGTCGTCGTTATTGAATCAAATGAATATTTTGGCTTACAGTCTCTAATTTAGTCATATAATTATTCTCTTAAGAACAATATAAATTTGAATTCATAAATTTGGAGTCGCGTCATTGACTTGATCTCATTCGAATTTGATTTTTAGCACCCATAATCTTGAATCAAACGCCGTATTTTGACGAAGAACGCACTGAATATGGTGAAAAACACCTTCAATTTGACGGATAACACCTTGAATGTATAGAGAGAATTCGCTCGTACGATTTTCTTTTTTTTCTTGAATTGTAAGGAATGGTCCGTATTTATATTGAACAAAAATACTAGATAAGCTTCTCTAGTGACGTGACACAATTTAATTAGCTCCTTAAAAATATGGACATATATCACAAGATATCAACTTGAATTGATTTATTTTTGCAAGAGAAGTCACAATTTGGTTGGTTAATTATTTTTCCTTTTTTTTTTAATCAATTCAATGCACAAACTTAATATATTTTGGATACATAAAATTTAACACAATTTGATTGGTTTCTTACTATGTATTTAATAAACTTCAAATCAAATCAAAACGTGACACGGTTTACATACTACAACAAATAATGCAGCATCATATTTAAGACGTCGTCCCCAGATAAAACCTCTTCATGAATAAAACCTTGACAGGGGTCAATATATTCTAATTTGTACTATATTTATTTTCCTTCTTTTACATAATACAATTTTATTTATTTTTTATAATTTTGGTGAGTCAAAAAGGATAGCCAATAAAATAAATGAATAAAATCATAAAATAATTAATCTTCCGTTTTCACTCACAAGATTAACTGATGAAGTGTTGAACTGTTGAATTAATTAATCTTTGAAAAACAAACACAATACTAAAGTCATAGGGTGATGTTATCACCCATGCTCAATAACAAGAACCAATGCACTTGACACATTTTTTTGCTAATCATTGGTCAATGTACAATGAACTTATTTTTTTTCTGGGTTTCTGGATTCGATTATACATATTGGTACACTGGATAAACCAGGAGCGGACCCAGAGGGGTTTTCTTGGGGGTGAAATATCGGAGTAATTTAAGGGAAGTAGGGTGTGAATCAGATTCATCGGATCCAAAAGTGAAAAACGAATTTCAGTTCTTTTTCCAAATATATTTTATAAAAATAATTGGGATCTCGGAAATTGGAATGAAAAAGTTTGTTCCAAAATCGTAATTTGTTTTATCCAAATCAGCCAGAATTCAAAATTCTATTTTTTTATTAGCCTTAATATATATAATACATAATGTCTATTTTATGTGTATAATTTCGAGGGGGGGGGGGGGGGGTGGGGGGTTAAAAATTTTGAAATCCAAAATGCAAAATATTATTTCGAATCGAAATCGAAGAAATTCAAAATTATGTTTCACTTTTCACCCATATATATTTAGAAGTGTACAACAATTAGAAATATATATAAAAAAATTCGAAGTAGGGATTGTGAATTTGATATTGGGATTGTTTGCGAAAACTTTCAATTATAGAATAATGGTCAAATCTCATTGCTAGTCCTCAAAATATATATTTTGTTTCATTTTAGTCCATCTTCTTTTAAATGTACCAATATCAGATGTTGTGACTAAGCTTATAAGCTGTTGAAAAGAGCTTATGAGATGTTTAAAAGCTTGTAAGCACTTCCAAAGTGTTTGCTAACTTTAAAAAAAAATCAAAATTCAAAAAATAAACTGTCGAGAGCAAATAAGATATTTAAAAATACTTATATCTCATTTTTTTATTTAAGATCTTATAATGAGTAAAACTACCTTATAAGATCATTATCAAAACATTATAAAGATTAATTCTAAAAATAAGACGTAATAACTTATCAACTCTTAAAACAACTTGTTAAATGTGAGAGTTTATCTGTTGTTTAAAATAAGCTACACAGACATGCTCTAAATCAGATGAGTTTCAACCAATTACTAGCTTTTAGAATTCTCTAATGTTAGATAATATCAAATTGTCCATTTTTTCTTTCTAGTATTAGGTGAAGAAGTTTAACAATGATATACTTACAAGCTTGTTTTCCCATTTTTAAGTGAAGGATAATGTTATTTAAGAAAAAAAGAAATGATATGATATGTGACATAACCAAAATATTAAATCATGTTCCCTAGCTATGAGATAACTTTTGTACAAGTGTTGAATAATATAATGGTGTGTGCATTAAACATTTTCTTCACAATTAAGATAATCATACATATTATATATAGGTATGGTTTGAATTATAGTTAGATGCATGCATACGTTTTCTTTCTTGTCCTTGGAAACTTGGAATATATTGAACCAACCACTTTTTTATGCTAAAGCTAACACAACTTTTTATTGAATTTTAGTTACATCTAAGATAAAAGATTTCAAATGACCTTCATATATAGTGCATTTCAACATAAATTAATGGGCAAATTACGAGAATTAATCTAGTGATGTACGGTTTAATTATGAAAATCTCTCTTACGTTTGTGTAATTATAAAAATTTCCCCGAGGTATGTAGTAGTCGTACTTAGTCCCCCTAGGATGTTACTTTTCACATAATCTTTTTTATTCTATGGAATATTACTCCAAAAATGACATTTTTGTCATTGAGGGATAATGTAAAGTATATTAGTTACGTAGGGGGTAAATTGCAATATTCTTAATTAATTAGACTTTACCTCAGGGCTATTTACCAACTAAATTGTCCAATTAAGCTGCCCGAGAAACTTTTAGGAAATTAAAAATACCCGAGTGGACTCTTAGCTTTGCTAAATATTTTTGAATGAATTTTAGCGAATTTTCCCCATTTATTTTATTGAAATTGAGTCTATTTTAATTGATAACAAGCATATAAGTGCATAACATAAATATGCTTACCCTTTTTAATGGTAATATTTAGCATAAAAGTAACTACTATTAATCCTTATCAATAGAGTTTGGTATTTGACATTGATTAATTATAGGGTAAAGTTACTTGATTCATAGGGTTTTTGTCAGGTCACGTAAAGTAAGTGTTAGAATCTAATTGGATTCTAATAAACAAGGGATGAGTAAAGACTTGTGCAACAAGTCATGTGTACCGTGAAACACAAAAGGGAAGTCTCCTTGTTTACTTAAATTCTTTAATTTGTCATTAATTGTTTCTTTTATATAGGAAACTATTTTATTAATCAAAAAGAGTTTATGTGCATCAAAACTATCCAATAGTCATTGTGTGTGCGTATGATTTTTCAAGAAGTAAAAGATTTTCTTAATTATCTTTTATATTTTATTGTCATTAATTGGTTGTATGTTTGCATGGGAATTTCCATTAGATTAGGATGGCAATATTTTAATAAGGCATGGACTCTTCTTATTCCATATCTTTTAAAAAGATAATTCCTTCTACGTCTCTAACTTTGTGTAACCTAATACAGGAGTTTTCCCAGACTATAAAAGAATGAGCATGAACGTAGTTTAGTGTATTCTTTTTATCGAGAGAAGTTCAAGAGAAAATATTTTTTCCTCTCGTTTTTATTGCTCCGTTGTGATACGTGATTTTCATAGAAAATATATCGGCTTCAAGGCTTTGTGGTGAAGACACCAAGATTCAAGGAGTATCACAAGTTTGCTTCTTCTATACAAAAAGAAGATCGGTTCTTCGGGAGAGGGGCTTAAACAGATCTCGGGAGGAGATCGATCCGCCGACTGAGGGATTCAGCGTTGAAGGGAGTTCAACCGTGCGGAGCAAGGGACGTGCTGCAAATTGAAGATTTATAATTCAGCGTAGTATACAAGAACGGCGTCGACAAAGAGGGAGTCTTTGTATTTCGATTAAGTCCTATTATTGTATTCGTAAAACTAAAAATTAGTAAATTTTATTTGCAGGTCCCCGTGGATGTAGGGTACAATTGTATCCGAACCACATTAAAATTTGTGTCTCGTTTATTTCGGTTTTTACGAACTGCTTCACGAACTGTTGCAACACTTCACGCAACAGTAACGAAAAACTGAATCTGACACAAATAATTTATATCTGCACGAAATAAATTCTAACAATTGGCATCAAGAGCCTGTCACTAGATATACTTAGTGAGATTTTGGGATTTAATTATTTTTTATTTTTTTTGTGCAGACATGAATAATCATCGTGAAGGCGCATTCCTACCACCTCTCTTGGGTGAATTAAACTACTCTGATTGGAAAATAAGGATGAAGATGTTCATCAAATCTATTGATGAATGGGCCTGGCGCGCGATTCTAATTGGTTGGACACCTCCTACCTCAATGAATGAGTCACACGAGATCATTCAAACGCCAAAAGAGAAGTGGAGTGATGAAGAAGTACGAAAAGCAGATTATAATTCCAAGGCAACCAATGCTATCTTGAGTTGTATCGATGAAGAACAATTCAAATTGATATCAATGTGCAAATTAGCAAAGGAGGCATGGGATGTTCTACAAGAGACCTACGAAGGAACTACTCAGATAAGCGAGTGCAAAGACACTGTCGCTAAAACTGTTGCAACAGTTGGACAAACTGTTCAGACAGAACTTAGGTATGATAAGTTGCACTCAATATCTGATAAAAGATTAACTCCGTTAAATCTTGCAGGTGATGATTGGGATTCAGAAAACAACAGCGATGATGACGCGTCATTCTTGGAAGAATTAAAGGAGTGCTATGAAAGGATGTACGAAAAATTTCTTCAGGTATGCGAGTCGAATAAATTCTTAGAAAAAGAGAAGCTTGTCCTAATTGAGGAAAACAAAGTATTGAAGGAAAGAATTTCTACTCTTGAACAAAATGTTATTTCTGCTAGTAGAGAAACAGATAGTTTGAAGGCTAAATTTGCTAAAACCCAAGATTCTATTTCAAAATTAAATACAGGTAAGGTAAATTTGAATGAAATTTTGAGAACAAATCAGCCGAACTATGGTCATCTAGGTGTAAGGGGTGATAAACTATCTGATGATGCTTTGAAACAGAAAGAAGATCCAATAGGAAAAATCAATTTTGTTAAACAATGCACTGTTTCACAGACTGTTGCGACAGTTGCGCCAAAACAGTCATTTCAAAGAAAACGTTTTGTGCCTATTTGTCATTTTTGTCATGTTGCTGGTCATATTCGACCCAGGTGTTTTAAGTACTTGAAAATGGTTAAAAGAATAATGGCCCGCTCACCACTTTCCGCTAAAATTGATCACACTTTTGTGTCGTCTCAAAAACCCAAGATAAAGGTTGATTTAGTGAATACAACTCAACAAAAAATCTGGGTAAAGAAGTCTGATCTTAATTGTTTATCTGCCATTACTTCTTTAAACTCATGTGATGATAGTACTAACTG
>NW_012194869.1:0-51450 GCF_000504015.1 Erythranthe guttata | reverse complement strand
CTGAATTGTGATAATTTGAGTGCGAAAAATAATTCGATGAATCCTATTCAGCATTCAAGAACTAAGCTTACTGATATTTGTCATCATTTCATAAGGGGCTTGGTTGAAAAGGGGGTTGTCTCAATTGATTATGTTGCAACGGAGAATGAATTAACTGATGCTTTTGCAAAAACCCTTGATGCACAGAGATTTGATTCCTTGCGAAAATCGCTGGGAATTTATGTTGTTTAATCTGATGCAGTTGCATGAACTGTTGCAACAGTCTGTGTGTCCAGACTTGCAACTTTTAGTGGTAGGACACTTCATATGTTTTTGCATCTCATATAGGAACTGCATTAAGCATACTGCATATGATTGAGACAAATGTGAATTTGATACTTCGTGTTCTTCTAAACTTTGTGGGGGTAGAACTTCACCAATTCCCAAAATGATTACTTAAAAGGCTCCAACTTATTTATTTCTCTGAATAGTCTTGTCATGGTTGGATGTTTTTATAGGGAAAAGCTGCCTCTTTTAATGAGTGAAAGCTACTCTTGAACTACTGTTACTAATATATATATCTACAACCATTCGGTCAGTGAATAGTTCGAAGCCTTTTTGAGTCGAGTCAGTAAATCACGTGGCCGAAAGCTCGCTACACGGCTCAATTAGAAAGCCCAGGGGACTACACATTGCACGGCCAATATAAATTATACATATGGTCAGTGAATAGTTCGAAGCCTAGTTGAGTCGAGCCAGTAAACCACTTGACCGAACACTCACTACAAGGCTCAATTAGAAAGCCCAGGGGACTACACATTGCACGACCACCATAATCCCATTCCTTTTAATTGCTCTGTATTTCATGGGAAAAAGCTACCATTATACGTGTGTGTACGCTACCTAATAAGAGCATCTTTGTGTTTGACTTGGGATTATTAAGTTTATTGGTTGCATTGGCAGTTAGATTTTTGGGGATTGCGCTTATCGTGAATGTGAAGATAAATCCCATATGTTTTGTTTGTCCATGCAGTATACTATTCACATATGTCTCTTCACTCATGTTTATTTCTCATATTTACTTCTTGTCTTGCATTAGGCATATTTAAAAAAAAAAAAAAAAAAAAAAAAAAAAAAAAAAAGAGAGAGAGAGAGAGACGGGATTTTTGTTTATGTGCCGGTTAAATTTAATTTTTTGTTGCAGCCGGATCTATTGAGTTTACTCCTCTCATTTCCACGTTTCTTAGGAAGTTTGGCAAAATCTGTAGTCTTTGCTATTTAATGTTGGATTTGATATCACTATCCTTTGATTTTCGCATTGCAATTATCGTGTGGTATTGAGTTTTTGAGTTTGTGATTTTGTTTGCAAGTTGTGTATGGTGACTCTTCTCACTTACTTTCAAGATTCTCTTTTCGTTTGATTTTTTTTGTTAAGTGTTTGAACAGATTGCTCGACACATCAAGATCACTAGTCCATGTTGAGTTATCTATGCATGGTGATTGCCCAGAAAGGGGGAGAAAAGAACAGTAACGATGGCATGAACACAGGGAGAGTTCCGACAACTGTTGCGACAGTGCATCAGACAGTTGCTGGAACAGTGCATGAATGCAGGGGGAGTTCAGACAGCTGTTGAGACAATGCATCATACAGTTGTTGGAATAGTGCAGAAATACATGACAAATACGGATGAATTCATTGTAAAGGGAAGTTGATTCTGCTACTGCATATTTTCTGTTGTTCTTTATTTGTTGAGTTCAAACCACTAACTTTCTCTGAACTGTTTGATAAACTGTTGCAACAGTTTATATTTGCAGACGTTATTTTGAATTTGCTGACTCTTGTTCATGCATATATATCATATATTTAGGGGGAGTAAATGTTCTGACCAATCAATGCCAAAGGGGGAGAGTGTTAGAATCTCGGTGGGATTCAAAGTCCACAACACCAAGTGGAATTCTATGGAGATGTGTATTAATATGAGGAACATATTTTCCTTAGTTATCTCATTAGATAATTTGAGAAGAAAAAAATTATCTCTCCATATTAATCACCTGAACGTGTCTATCCAAAATAGAAGGAATTCCATCTTTTTATTATTATTGTGGTAATTGTCATTAATTGGTTTCCTTGTTTGATTTCTCCAGAGCTTCACAAGAATATAAAAGGAGGAGCTAATGCCGACGTTATTTGCTGAGTCTCTTATCACGTGGATAATTTACCACGTTGTCATCCACCACCTTCCAAGTCTATCAAGCCGAGTAAGCAAAGGGGAAGAATGAATGCATTTACAAGAGGAGCTGCCTAAGGATCATTCACAGAGGGAGATACACATGCAGGGGGAGCTGACTCCATTGTGAACCACCTGCCGAAGCCACTACTGTGGGAACAGTTCCTGAAACTGTGGAACTTACTATTGCAGCAGTTGATGCGACTCTTGTTGAAAGAGTTGATGATGATCTTTAGTTTTATTTGTTTCCGTCTAATCATCTGATTGCTTTATTTTTAGGTTTTTTACTCAATGAGAGAAAATGATTATAATCAATAAACGACAAACGGGGAGATTGTTAGAATCCCATGGATTCTAATTATACGAGAATTAAGGAAACTTGTGCCACAAGTTTGCATATACCGTGAGCTAAAGAAGGGAAGAGTCCTTGTAGCTTTTAATTCTTTTAATTTGTCATTAATTGATTTATAATAGGAATTATTGTTCTAAAGAGTTTCCTTGTATTGAAAATATTGTTTCCTACGTAATTAAGAGTTTCCTAACCCTAATGGACTCTATTTTCCTTGTAGGATTCTGATCACCCGTAGATGTATAAACACAGCAGAACGGCGCCTCATACTCTACGCCTTTTGTTGGAGAAGAAAAATTATATTTTTCTGCTCTTATTTTTGCTGCTTCTGGAACGTCTTTGATAAGGAGAAGTTTTTCACAGAAAATATTTTTCCTCTCGTTTTTTATTGTTCCATCGTGATACGTGATTTTCATAGAAAATATATCGGCTTCAAGGCTTTGTGGTGAAGACACCAAGATTCAAGGAGTATCACAAGTTTGCTTCTTCTATATAAAAAGAAGATCGGTTCTTCGGGAGAGGGGCTTAAACAGATCTCGGGAGGAGATCGATCCGCCGACTGAGGGATTCAGCGTTGAAGGGAGTTCAACCGTGCGGAGCAAGGGACGTGCTGCAAATTGAAGATTTATAATTCAGCGTAGTATACAAGAACGGCGTCAACAAAGAGGGAGTCTTTGTATTTTGATTAAGTCCTATTATTGTATTCGTAAAACTAAAAATTAGTAAATTTTATTTGCAGGTCCCCGTGGATGTAGGGTACAATTGTATCCGAACCACATTAAAATTTGTGTCTCGTTTATTTCTGTTTTTACGAACTGCTTCACGAACTGTTGCAACACTTAACACAACAGTAACGAAAAACTGAATCTGACACAAATAATTTATATCTGCACGAAATAAATTCTAACAACTACTTCAACGGCTACGGAGATGAAATTACAGCAAACTCGAACGATCCGACGTGGCAAATCCAATTCCCGGGAATTCCCGCACTTAATTTTGCCAAACGAGACCTTCCGTCTTTCGTACTTCCGTCGAGCTCCGACAAGTACAGCTTCGCACTTCCGAGTTTTAAGGAGCAGCTCGAAACACTAGACGCCGAAAAAATGAAACCCAAAGTCATGGTCAACACATTCGACGTGCTGGAGCCCCACGCGCTCAAATCCATCGACAAGTACGAGCTAATCGGAGTGGGGCCGTTGATTCCTTCCGCCCCTTCCGACAAGTCATTCGGCGGCGATCTTTTCGAAAAATCCGATGACAACAACGTAGAATTATGGCTCAACTCCAAGCCGGAATCGTCGGTTGTTTACGTGTCTTTCGGCAGCATTCTCAAGCTACCGAAAGCGCAAATGGAGGAGATAGCGAAAGGGCTCTTAGAATCCGACAGGCCGTTTCTATGGGTTATACGAATAAACGAGGATAAAAAGAATGAAGAGGAGAAGGAGAAATTGAGTTGTTTAGATGAGCTCGAAAAGATAGGAAAGATTGTACCTTGGTGCTCGCAGCTCGAGGTACTAACGCACCCTTCAATAGGTTGCTTTGTGTCGCACTGCGGGTGGAATTCGACTCTGGAGAGCTTGTCTAGTGGAGTTCCGGTGGTGGCTTTTCCTCAGTGGACCGATCAAGGGACGAATGCGAAGTTGATAGAAGATGTGTGGAAGAGTGGGGTTAGAGTGAGAGGACTTGGTGGAGATGGGGTGGTCGAGAGTGGTGAGATAAAGAGGTGCATTGAGGAAGTGATGGATGGTGGCGGTAAGAGTCGGGAGTTGAGAGTGAATGCTCGGGAATGGAAGTGTTTGGCGAGGGAAGCTATGGATGAGAATGGGAGTTCTTCTAATAATTTGAAGGCATTTCTTGAGCAAAATTGAGCTCCTTGTTTTAATCAAGCATAAATAATAAAAATTTGCAGTAATACCCTTCTCAATTTTTTAACCTCCCACACAATCTCTCTCTTCATTTCTCCTCCACGTGTATTTTTCTCTGTCAATTTTTTTTCCTCCATGTTTTAACCTACCACACATTCGCTCTCTCTCTCACTCATTTTCTTTTTGCGATTTTTTTTCCTCCACGACAGCGGAAGTTGGGGGTAATCTTCTCCCCTATAGAATCCTCTCATCAAGGGCGGTGCTAGGGTTATATTGTTGACGACGGCTGTTGAGTATGTATTTGACACTCAATGTATACTTTCTTACGAGAATTTTTGTATACATTTATTGATTTTATGATGTTTAATGAGTGGTTTATTGTATTTTAGGTACAACTTGACGATTTGGGAGTTCCAAGGACGAAACGAGCCAAAAAAAGGTCAAAAACGGGCAAAAACGGAAGAAAACAAAAGATGCTGAAAATTGGCTGAAAAGTGGCATGCGCGGCCGTGCCAATTTTAGCCTAATTTTGGCATGGCCGTGCCAACTGCAGAAGTTGGGCAGAAGGTTTCGGCGATTTTCGCGCGGCCGTGTGAGAATTGCACTGATTCTCGCGTGGCCGCGCCAAAACACGCTGGAGACAATTTTGGACTTTTAATCACACAAGGAAACCTATAATCATCTACCAAGTTGGGACATCTATTTAAGGGCAAACCAAGCACGAATTAAAGGACTTTTGACACAATCTTAGAGGAAGAGGAGCGAGAGAACGAAGAAACGAAGAAGGAGAATTGACAAATCTTCATCGCAATTTCTCTTTCATCTATCTTTTCTTAATCTATTTCTTTTTATATTTTTATTATGTTTTTCGTAGAGAACATGAGTAGCTAAGTTTTAATCTAGGATTTTGTTGGAACCCTATGTGGGGATGGTGAACCCGTTTTCTTGAGATTATGCAATTATGATTTTATGATTATTTCTTCTACTTGTTATGATTGTTAGTGCATGAACCTGATCAATTTATGTGCTTTATCTGTGATTATTGGGATTGACTCGACAGAGCTATTTTGATAATTAGATGGTAAGTATAAGAACCTTCGAGTAGTTTTCACCGGATGAGTGTGTCAATTGCATGTGGTGTCGTAGACATACAGATATCACATTAGGTAGCCATTTACGAGACTTGTTAGTTAATGCTTTATTCATAATTTGTTTGCATAGACATATAGTGAACCGTTTATGAATAATAGACTCATAATACACGCGACAGCGGGTTATGAGTAAATTAGTGTCTCGGGTTAATAATCATGAATCATATATTTCATAATTGAGGGGTTTTGGTTGAGCAATTCTTGCATAGGGGGAAGATAAAATCCTTGGTCCGTTTTTATTGATATTTTCTCGTGTTTAATTGCTTTCATAATTAGTTTAATTATTTAGTTGATTAAATTTGACAACTTTGCGTAGGCTGGATAAAAATCATAATTGTTAGAATTTGGTATTTAGGATTAGATAATTTGAGTATTCCCTGTGGGATCAACATCCGAATCTCACGAGTCCACTTTTACTACTTGTTTGCGATACGTGCACTTGCGTGTTAGGTATTTAGCACCCAACAAGTTTTTGGCGCCGTTGCCGGGGAATACGGCTAAGTTATCTATTTATCCTAATATTAAATTTGAGCAATTTTTCTTACTTCATCCGTTTTATTTATTTTATTTAATTATTTTATTTGTTTTAGGTACTTTTTATGCGACAATGGAAGAAGAGAATAATCGTAGGGGAGATGACCAAGGGCGCCTACCGAATGCGGTAGGAAATATCGTCAACGAGCAAGAGCAATTGCAGCTAATTAATCCACCACCTCGTCAACGAGCATTGCATGAGTACACCGTTCCAACACTCAATGGGTTTCAATCAAGCATCCAGCAGCCCCCCATTGAAGCCAACAATTTCGAAATTCGAGCGGGACTCCTTACGATGCTCCAAAACAATGGGTTGTTCAGCGGATTAGCTCATGAAGATCCACATCTTCACTTGGTCAACTTTCTCGAAACTTGTGATTCGCATAAGATGAACGGAGTATCACCTGAAGCACTGCAACTCCGTCTGTTCAAGCACTCTTTACAAGGAGCAGCCCGAGAATGGTTACAAACTCGTGCACCGCACTCCATCTCGTCTTGGCCCCAGCTAGCACAACTCTTCATGAACACATATAACTCCCCAACAAAAACTGAAAGAATGCGGAGAGAAATACAAAATTTCATACAAGAAGCCGGTGAAGCACTATTCGAGACGTGGGAGCGGTTCAAACAATTAATTCGGAGATGCCCGAATCATGGACTTCAAGAGTGGCGGCAACTTCAAATATTTTATGATGGATTGCAAGATAATTCGAGAACAGTGCTCGATTCAGCAGCTGGCGGTATGTTCATGAGCTTGACCTATGACGAAGCTTACGAACTTTTGGAGCGAATCGCAAGGAACAAATACATGCGGGCATCGGACCGATCAAATAGCGGAGTAATAAAGACGGGAGGAATTTTGGAGTTAGACGGGGTCACCGCAATCACTGCCCAGTTAGAGAAGCTATCAAAGCAAGAAGCAACTTTGCAAACTCAGCAAGTCCATGCCGTCCAAAGTCCCGACTAGTGCGTAGAAGAAACGGATTCTCTAAATTACCTGAATGAGACCAACCGAAAACAGAGGAACCCGTACTCCAACACCTATAATCCGGGATGGAAAGATCACCCCAACTTTCGATGGGGAGGAAATCAGCAAGGACAAAGGCAAGCACCACCTCAAGGTCAACCGCCTAGTTATTCACGGCCAGCTCCCGAATTCCAAAATCCGCCTCAAGCTCCACCTCAAGGTGGAGATCTCGCGAACATCTTAGCTCAATTTATGACATCCACTCAAGCCTCCATACGAAATTTGGAGACACAGATGGGTCAACTTGCAACCCAGCTAAACGCGAGGCCATCGGGAGCACTGCCATCGAATACGGAAGATCCTCGGAAGAGCAACATCGAGCAGTGCAACGCTGTAAGTTTAAGGAATGGGAGACAATTGGAGGAAGCCCCATGAAAAGAGAAGCGAAACACGGTGATCGAGAAGCCGAGAGTGATTGGGGAAAAAGAAGCTACTCACGAAGAACCACTATCATCAACAGTGAATCCACGAGCCCCTCCAATTCCATACCCTCAAACATTTCTAAAGAAGAAGCTCGATGCCGAATACCAAGGGTTTTTAGACAAGTTGAAGGAGATTCACATAAATATCCCTTTTATCGAAGCCCTTCAAAAGATGCCAAAGTGGGTGAAATTCCTCAAGGATCTCGTGACAAAGAGGAAGAAATTGCAAGGGAACGAAATGATCCAACTCATGGAGCAATGCAGTGCAATTCTTACACGGCCCCTTCCACAAAAACTCGGCGATCCAGGTAAGTTCACTATCCCTTGTACTATAGGAGGTAAGAATTTTAGATCGCTCATTGATTTAGGCGCTAGCATTAATCTTATGCCTTATTCCACTTTTGAAAATCTTGGGTTAGGTGAGATTGAACCAACGGCTATAACTCTTCAATTAGCCGATAGGTCTTTAGTTTACCCAAAAGGTATTTTAGAGAATGTGCTAGTAAAAGTGAACAAATTTATCTTCCCTATTGATTTCGTTATACTTGATATAGATGAAGATAGGGAGATACCTCTTATTTTAGGGAGACCGTTTTTAGCCACGTGAAAACTCTAATTGATTGTGCTAGTGGTGATCTTACAATGACGGTGCATGATCAAACGATCAAATTTAATGTTTTTAGTGCTAATAAAAATCCATGTGATAATAATGATTGTTTTGCTATTGATCTTATGGATTTTACGAATCATGAACATTTTGATGTTTTGATCTTGGACCATGGGAAAGCATCTTTGAGTGCAGGAGATGATGGCGGAAACGGGAGTCGGAAGGAGCAAGTTTATTCTATGAACTCAATTTCAACTCTTCCGAGAGATAGTCAAAATAATTGGGATTTTAAAGACGATGTTGGCAAGCCTCATGAATTCAAGAAGAATAAATTCAAGGGCATTCCTAACCGAATCAGTCGAAAGAAGAATCGGATCAACCCATTTATTCAAGACTTTCTCCAAAAGGAAGTAAGGAGATGGGTTCAAAAGCTAAGGAATTGAAGAGCGGGAACAAAGTCTGGCTGAAGACTATAAACTTAGCGCTTCTCGGGAGGCAACCCGAGATTTTCGGTTTCTTTATTTATTTTTCTTGTTTTATTTTATTTATTTATTTTATAAGCATGCAAGCTAACGATTTAAGCATATTTTTAATTTTCAGGTCAAGAAATTGCAGCTCTGGAGTTCATACGGCCGTCCCAAAACAAGGCTAAATTTCACACGGCCGTGTGGAAACTCGGGGAAGCTACTGTCCGATTTTGGCTTAGGGCGCGGCCGCGCGAGAAAAACACTATAATCTCACACGGCCGTGCGAGAAACAGACAGCTACTGCCCAATTTTGGCAATTCGCACGGCCGTGCGGAAAACAGTTCAAAATCTCATACAGCCGTGCGAAACTCAACAGAAGCACAATAAAAGGCGAAAATTTCAACAGCCCGGAGATGGCCATGTCGACTAGTCAGGTGTTTTCTATACTTGAACTTCGTGCTAATTACATTTAGGGCAATGTAAATTTTAAGTTTGGGGGTAAATAATTACTTGCTTTTATGTGCTTTAATTTTTTTAGTTTGCATGCCTTAGATTTTTTTTTATGTTTAGTTGTTTTGGTTTATTTATTGCTTTTGAGAAAAAAAAAATTGTGTTGAGATAAATGCTTCGATGAATCATGATGATGAAAGATGATTGATGTTTAATGATGAAGTTGCTTGCTTTATCTTGATTGTGATTGAACTTTGGTGAGCTTTTGATTCAAAGTGTCGTAGGAAGGAGTCATTGTTAGGAATCTCGAATTATGCCTTGCTTTGGTTGAAAGTTTTGTGTTTTAAAACGTGGAATTAATTTATGCTATATCATATGCTATTCGGTTTTAGAATTTGCCTTAGGAATTTACAAAGTGAAATATTAAATTGTTGAGCAATTTGGGAAGTGATTTGGGCCATCTTTGAACCGTTTGAGCCTTTCAAGCCTACCTTTAAATTTTTATCATTCGAACCTTGATTGAGCCTTGGAGAAATGTGTTCTTTCTTTTAGCCAAAATAAAGTGGGTAGATTAGATGGAGATTTCTTGATATATTATCCCTTGGAGTTTAGTTGAATATTTGTTACGTTTTTCGTCTTCTTCCCAAAAAAAAAAACAAAAAAACAAAAAAAGAAGAAGAAGAAAGTTAGAATAGAAGGGGGAGAAATGACTTGAGAAAGATTTTGAAGTAAAAACTCGAACCATCATGTTAAGAGCAAAAGTGGAGACTTTTGAACTTTTAACAAATCGAGTTAGGTTATAAGTCCTTCGAGGTGAAACAATAATTCCGAAAGCTAAATCCTAGCGAAAACACCTATAGTCAAGAACGAGAGTTAAAAATTCCGTCAAGTGCAACTCTTACTGACTAATTGTGAGATGAAAGGAGAAGAGTAGCCACTTTTACCCATGTTTTCTACCTTGTACCAAAAGCCCAACATTTGAAAGCCAAAAGGTCCCAATGATCCCAATAGCTCAATTATTTGATACTAGCCGAGTAAAGAAATTTGGGGAGTCTTTGGAGTTGAATATTATTATGTAAGTATAAATTTTCTCCACTTTTAATTTACAAATATGGGATACTTGAAGCGATAGCATGTTTTGTGGTTTTTGGCAAGGGTGACTGAATACGTATCTTTGAATTACGAGCTTGTAAATTTTTTAGAATTGTCATGATAATTGCAACTTCTGAAAACATGAAATTGACCATTAATATATATGATGAGAGGCATTTGTTGAAAGTGTTGCTTTGATTGTTGCTAGTTTTTGCTTGAGGACAAGCAAAAGTTCAAGTTTGGGGGTGTGTTGAGTGTGTATTTTACACTCAATGTATACTTTCTTACGAGGATTTTTGTATACTTTTATTGATTTTATGATGCTTAATGAGTGGTTTATTGTATTTTAGGTACAACTTGACGATTTGGGAGTTCCAAGGACGAAACGAGCCAAAAAAGGTCAAAAACGGAAGAAAACAAAAGATGCTGAAAATTGGCTGAAAAGTGGCCCGCGCGGCCGTGCCAATTTTAGCCTATTTTTGGCACGGCCGTGCCAACTGCAGAAGTTGGGCAGAAGGTTTCGGCGATTCTCGCGCGGCCGTGTGAGAATTGCACTGATTCTCGCGCGGCCGCGCCAAAACACGCTGGAGACAATTTTGGGCTTTTAATCACACAAGGAAACCTATAATCATCTACCAAGTTGGGACATCTATTTAAGGGCAAACCAAGCACGAATTAAAGGACTTTTGACACAATCTTAGAGGAAGAGGAGCGAGAGAACGAAGAAACGAAGAAGGAGAATTGACAAATCTTCATCGCAATTTCTCTTTCATCTATCTTTTCTTAATCTATTTATTTTTATATTTTTATTATGTTTTTCGTAGAGAACATGAGTAGCTAAGTTTTAATCTAGGATTTTGTTGGAACCCTATGTGGGGATGGTGAACCCGTTTTCTTGAGATTATGCAATTATGATTTTATGATTATTTTTTCTACTTGTTATGATTGTTAGTGCATGAACCTGATCAATTTATGTGCTTTATCTGTGATTATTGGGATTGACTCGACAGAGCTATTTTGATAATTAGACGGTAAGTATAAGAACCTTCGACTAGTTTTCACCGGATGAGTGTGTCAATTGCATGTGGTGTCGTAGACATACAGATATCACCTTAGGTAGCCATTTACGAGACTTGTTAGTTAATGCTTTATTCATAATTTGTTTGCATAGACATATAGTGAACCGTTTATGAATAATAGACTCATTATACACGCGACAGCGGGTTATGAGTAAATTAGTGTCTCGGGTTAATAATTATGAATCATATATTTCATAATTGAGGGGTTTTGGGTGAGCAATTCTTGCATAGGGGGAAGATAAAATCCTAGGTCCGTTTATATTGATATTTTCTCGTGTTTAATTGCTTTCATAATTAGTTTAATTATTTAGTTGATTAAATTTGGCAACTTTGCGTAGGCTGGATAAAAATCATAATTGTTAGAATTTAGTACTTAGGATTAGATAATTTGAGTATTTCCTGTGGGATCGACATCCGACTCTCACGAGTCCACTTTTACTACTTGTTTTCGATACGTGCACTTGCGTGTTAGGTATTTAGCCCCAACAATTTTTTGGCGCTTAAGCGCACGCTAGGGTTTTCGCGCGGCGACGGTAACGGCTGATTTCGATTGTCTCAACCACGCTTTCTTTCTTTGGCCGCAAGGTAAATTGATTCAGGAATTCTTTATTTTGTTGAAAATGAGATTGGAGAATAGATAGCGAGAATCGTTGGAGAGATGAGGGAGAACAGTAATACGCTAATTACTATATTATTTTTGGGCGGAAAAATGGATGGAAAAAAAAATGTATTTAATCCATATGAGATGAAAGGTACTCTACGATGAAATAGGTGGTGATGGTCAGAACACATAATTGAATATTTGATTTTATATGCTGATTGATTATTGTTAATTTTTTAATTGAATTTATATCTTGGATTTAATCTTTATCATTCTGTCAAGGTTGAGGCAAAAGAGAATATTAAAATACCATTGAAGATGTTCTTAATATTATTAACAGAGTGAGAGACTAAGATCTGTTGGATGTGTAAATTAAACTGTGTGTGCGCATTGAGTGAATGTGGTTTGATGCGTGGTTGTACAGTGGTTAATGTGGGCAATGTAAATGTTTCTTTCTATTTACGTAATTCTCGTAATTGTTTTTCGTATTGGATTATGTTAATAATTTAGTGGATTTCGATATTTTTGTAGCGGGTAGCGATGCGATTGTAGTGGATTTCAAATTCCTGGTTTAGGGATCAATTTTTTTTAATGAATTAAATTTACACATTGTTGCATTCTTTTTCTTCGGTTCATGTCCTTAGCGGGCGGACGCCGCCGTTTGTTAGCACCCCATGACGACGGAGGCCTTGCATGAGAAATAATTGCGGCGGTCGAAGGAGGAATCGTGGTAGGTGGTGGCGCGGATGACTTGCTGCTTGATTATCTTTCCTTAACTGTTTTTTTTTTTTTTTTTTTTTCTATTATGGATTTTGGAGTATACTTGTTCACATATGCTTGACACAGAGTGGTTTTCAGTTAATTTGTGGCTCAAAAGGTGGAGTGGTTTTCAATAATTATTTACAGACTTTTTATAGTGGTTTTAAATATTTTACATAAACCACTATAAAAATCTGTACAAAAATTATAGTGGTTTTCAATAATTATTGTACATATGTTTATATAACTGTATATACAGAGTGGTTTTTATGTTGACATAGTTGTTATATATAGTGGTTTTCAAGTTTACATAGTTGTTATACAGAGTGGTTTTCATGTTTATATAGAGTGGTTTTATTTAAAAAAACTGGAAAGAAAATAAAAAAAAAAACATTTTAAAAAAAGTTCAAAATTAAGAAAAAAGAAAAACCATGAAAAAACGAAAATAAAAATAAAAAACATTAAAATATAGAGTGGACCCGTATGGACATGCCTCAAACCCAGACCCGTCTCCCCTCGGATCGATTTCAGGTCCCGTAAAAGTCGAACCCCGACCCGCACCGTATGCGGACCCAACACGACCCGTGCCCATATCTACTATTACCGTAATAGGACGCAAATTTGATATAAAACAAAATACTAAAAATGTGGTTGGACCCTTCATTATTGAGAAAAGGCACAAATTAAAACTCAGAGAGGCCCTTACAATAGTCAATTCTAATTCATAAAATATTTAGTCAAATTTTATTACAACAATTTATATCTTATTATGTTACTTTTGTTGTTGATGTTGTAACATTCAAGTCATATGCACAACTAAAATAAAAAAGATTTAGAGAAATATATATTAGGGCGAATGGCAAAAAGACCCATCACATGGGACTTAAATGCATTTTGGTCCACAAAAAAACAATCTCTCAATTAAACCCATCCCCATGTCTTTAGTCTAAAATACCCTCAATAATATAATTCTTATCAATTCCACCCATTATGCTCTAACTTTCTTAATATTACACATTGACCCCGTATTTAAACAAATATATCACATTAACCCCCAATTTTTTTTTTTTTCAGAAAATAATTTTTTTTCTGTCCAGATTCCGGCGTAGACTTTTTTTTTTTTTTCCAACACTTTTTTTTACCTGAAATTTTTTTCCGGCCGGTCAACCACCGTTGACCGCCGGTCTCCGGCGTCGACTTTTTTTTTTGAATTTCTTTTCTTAGAAAAAAAAATATTTTAATTAATATTACTGTTTTGGCTACTAAATTACTGTCTCAGACAGTAATATTACTGTTTTGGACAGTAATATTATGAATATTATTTTTCGGAACAGTAATATTATTAATATTATTGTCTAAGACAGTTAAATTACTGTTGGAGACAGTAATTTAGCATCCAAGGCAGTAATATTAATTAAAATATTTTTTTTAAGAAAAAAAATGAAAAAAAAAAGTAAATTAACAGTTAAATTACTGTCTCCGACAATTAAATAACTGCTGGAGACAGTAATTTAGCAAACGAATACAGTAATATTAATTAAAAATATTTGTTTTAAGAATAAAAAAAGTGAATTAACAGTTAAATCACTATCTCCAACAGTTAAATAACTGCTGGAGACAGTAATTTAGCAAACGAATACAATAATATTAATTAAAAATATTTTTTTTAACAATAAAAATGTTAATTAACAGTTAAATCACTGTCTTCAACAGTTAAATAACTGCTGGAGACAGTAATTTAGCAACGAATACAGTAATATTAATTAAAATATTTTTGAAGAAAAAAAAAGTCAATTAACAGTTAAATTACTGTCTCCGACAGTTAAATAACTGCCGGAGACAGTAATTTAGCAGCCAAGACAGTAATATTAATTAATATTTTTTTTTAAGAAAAACAAAATTATTAAAAAAAAAAAAAAAGTCAACGCTGGAGACCCGGCGGTCAACGGCAGTTGACCGGCAGGAAAAAAATTTCAGGAAAAAAAAAGTGTTTCAAAAAAAAAAAAAAAAGTCAACGCCGGAATCTGGCCGGAAAAAATTATTTTCTGAAAAAAAAAAGTTTTGGGGGTTAATGTGATATATTTGTTTAAATCCGGGGTCAATGTGTAATATTAAGGAAGTTAGAGCATAATGGGTGGAATTGATAAGAATTAGGGTTAAAATTGGGGTCAAAATTGAAATTAGGGTTAAAATTGGTTAATTGATGAAATTGGGCTAAATTGGGGTGTAAATCATGAAATTGGAGTTGAATTGAGTTTCAATGAATTGGGGGTAATTTTGGTATATATAGAAGGATTTTCCTTATTTACAAATAAGTCTGAATGGACTAGATTTATTTGAAAGACAAAAAAGTTGGATGTCCCTCTTTTAATTAAGTGCCATTGTCATGGACCTATTTGCCATTACCCCTATATATTATTACATATATCTACGTTTGAATTATAGTTTTTTTTTTTTATGTAATTCAAGTAATCCTTATCTAACTTTATATATGTGTATTATGTAACTGTAATTCTATGCCTTGAAAGCAAGCAATTAAAAATGAGATTTTATTGAACAATTACATATTTTTTCTCCATAAAAGGGCACCAATTCTAAGAGTTTATAATATTTTCTTTAAATCGTTAGTTTTTTAAAATAATTTGTGTGAGTTTTCTTGAAAAATATGGCTGGATTTGTGCAATTTATGGTAAAATTCTTGATAATATGATTGGTTTTTTTGCACAATCTGACTGGATTTTGCATAAACTAATTAATAGAACTAGTCTTCATCCGTGCGTTGCAGGGGTATTCATCGTAAATATAAATATTTGATTTTAAAAAGTTCTCGAAATAGTAAGATCAATGGTTGATTTGCAATACAAAGTAAAAAAAAATCTATGTAAGTAACGAATTAAGCAAAAATAGGTGAAAAAAACTAAATAACGAAGGTTTAATTTCCGATACAAAGGGCGAATACATTGTTTACCGTTACTATTACCACTGCTATTACCATTACCATTACCATTACTATTACAATTTCCATTACAGATACAAATAATGATATATATACCCCATACAAATACCGATAGTAATACATTACCACTACAATTACCATTACCGTTACAATTACCATTACAATTACCATCATCATTACCATTGCTAATACTAATCGTAATATAGCAATACTAATAATAATCTGATGATAATAATACCATTACTATTAGTATTCCTAATGCTAATCCTAATCATAATGCTAACGCTAATCCTAATTTTCTAACACTAATGCTAATGCTAATCATAATACTAAACTAATACGTCTATGCTGACGTTAATGCTAATGCCAATGGTAATGTTAATCCTAATATACTAATGCTAATGCTAATCGTAATTATAATTCTACGCTATTGCTAATACAATGTTAATCCTAGACATAATCCTAATGTTGATGCTACTAATTCTAGTCCTAATGTTAATCCTAATCCTAATCCTACGCATAATCATAATGTTAATTCAAATCTTAATGCTAGTGCTAATTCTAATTATAATCCTAATGTTAATGCTAATTCTAAGTCTAATACTAGTCATAATCATAATTATAATCCTAATCATAATAATAATCATAATCATAATCATGATCATGATCCTAATCCAAACCCTAGTAGAAACAATCATAATACTAATAGTAATACAAATACTAATACTATTGTTAATACTACAACGAATACTAATACTATAGTACTTTACTCTAAAAAAATACTAATACTAATATATACTAACACTAACACTAATACTAATACTAATATTAATACTAATACTAATATACTAGTCCTAATATACCAATGTTAATCCTAATATACTAACGCGAATGCTAATGTTATTATTAATATTAATGCTACTCCTAATTATAATAATAATGTTAATATCAATCTTAATGCTAATGCTAATACGAAACTAGTCTTAATCCTAAGACTAAACATAATCCTAATATTAATACTAAGTCTAATCTTTATCGTAATCATATTCGTCCTTTTACCTTCGGTCAATGACTAAAATCAAAATGGGTCAGTGTGTTATTTAAACAAAAATTACAGCGGGTTTTTTGTTAGTTAATTTATCACGGGGTTTTTCACTATTTTGAAATTATATTAGGGTACTTTTTGCAGTTTAGTCTTTTCATTTTACACATAATTTTTCATTGTTGATCTGTTGGAATTTTCCCCGACACAACATATCTGATGCACACTGCAGAGTTACATCACTTCTCTTCATCTTTGCTATATTTTGTTAACTCAAAGATTTCAAATAACTCCATATTAGTTTGATTTCAAATCCACGATAATCGCTCAAAAATAGTTCATAATTATAATTTAAGGATTCGTAATCCATTTAAACATGAAAAACAACATTAAACCCTCCATGTGATAAGGAAAATTTGTGCCTAATCCCCCTGTGTTCTTTTTATTGCGTAAAACCCTTATGTGTTTAATTTTCCCTTGCATAAAATCCCCATTTCCTTTAATAGTTAAGACCGTTAACTATAAAGGAGATTATATGCCAGTTTTTCGTAACATATGGGGTTTTGTGCATATTTTCTACAATACAATGAGATTTTATGCAAAAAATAATTTATTCGTTTAAAACGCATATTATTTTCTTAAATTAAGTCGAACAAATTTTTTTATTTACAATATAAAAAAATAGAAAATTAATAGGTGTGGTGATTTTTTTTTTTTTTTGAATATTTTCATTTTTTTATGTAATTTAATTTGTTAATTTATTTAAAACGATTGATTTTTTAAAAATATATTTATATATTATTAGAATTATTATATATTTATACAACTTATTATGGGTTAGTTATATGTCAAAACAACATTAATAATTTGAGAATCCGTTCCAACTTCCATCTCAACAATTATTTTTCATATTGTAAATTAATTGACGCATTCGACGTAATTTAAGAAACAATTTTAAATTTTGAATGAATAAATTAATTTAGCATAAACCCCCTTGTGTTGCAAAAGCATGTATCAGATCTCCCTATATTACAAAAAACTTACATAAAATCCTCTATATAGTTAACGGTGTTAACTATTAACAGAATGGATTCTATGCAAGGAAAATGAAACACATGGGGGTTTTATGCAATAAAAAGAACACATGAAAATTTAAAAAGAACATATGAAAATTTGGCGCAAATTTATTTTCCTTAACACATGTGGTTTTACCCTGATTTTCTTTCTTCATACCGGTCAATCCATTTTGGAAAGTAGAAATGATTCGATCATTGTATTAATTTCGACTTATATGAGCTACGCAAAGTAGAAATGTTTCTTGATTCAATTTCTGAGTTATCATTTGCCTCTGTACACGGATTAGTCATAGAAGGAATGCATACACTGTTTTGATCGAGTTTATATATCGTTGCATTTGCTAAAGAAAGTGCTAATGTGTGATTCACATTAGCCATTGTAATCTTTTTCAGACACGAGAAAGAATAATAGAACGATTAAAAGGACTAATTTCGAGTCACTTTTGACAGCCATTGAAATCCTTTTCAGACACAAGAAATAATAAGATTGTGAGTTTCTTCATTGATTGAAGAAGTGTTTGCTACTGATTCTTTTGGCTGACCATTTCTGTATGTTCAAGTGAGGAAATTCTGAACACCGACAACAGAGACAACAACTTCGGGGAATCGAGCAAATACTTGAAACTGTTAGATAGCAGTTACGGCAATTGTATTGAGCCTATTGCATTTACCAGCCATGTGAAAATTGCAACTGCGCGATTCCCCACTGTCATAGAAAAATTAGCAAATACACTCTTGTGCTTATTTTTAGACAGCACCTGTTGGAAAAACAGATAAACAGTATTTTTCATTTAATATAATCAGAATGTTACAACTTAAATAGAAAACTAAGTAACAAATTTTATCCTAATTTTAAGGAACACTAATCCACTGCTAACAACTAACTAAGTATCCTACAATAACGGATACTATTTTGACTAATTATTGTTCTGCTTTGATATATTCTTTTGCGAAGGAACATATATCAAATTCCTCACATTGAGAACCAATGCCTCAAACACTGCAACTCGGGCGAACGCCAATTTTTCGAACGCCTCCGTCAATCTTCACCGATTGACACTCCATTAATTTTGAAAAAACGAACTTTTGGAACGCCTCTTTCCGCCAATCTTAATTGATTGACACTTCATCAATTTTGGACGAACGCAACTTTTCGAACGTCTCCCTCAGTCAATCTTCACTAATTGACAAAATGATTTCTTTTACTCAAGAAATCTATTCGCTGCTGCTAATATCATCACTTCTAATTCAAAGAAGTATTCATCAGCTACGGCTGATTTCAAAATTTTCATAGTCTCGTCAACCACTTCTGGCTCGAATCTTCCTAGAGGACTGAAATGCCGCCTGCTGCCTGCCACCTAAAGCTTTCAATCGTAATTCGCCGCCTCGAATCTTCTACCCTCCCCGCCGAATTTGCCAAACGTGTTGACCTTTGCCCGAGTGTCGCCTCGTCTGTATCGGATTTGGCCTAGGCTGCTTCGACGGTGTCACAAATGGGCTGATTCATCTTGCCCTCCCCTCGCAACAGCTGTTGAAAAATGAGAAGAACGCCTCATGATCCACCTCGATTTCTTCATCGGCCATCGTCATATTAATTGAAAACAAAGACTCGATCCCCAAGATTGTCACATGTGCCTTTGGTGCAACCATTCTGTTAATGGCATTCTTATGCATTAGATAATGAAACCCAATCCAAACATTGGCGAGAGCATCCGCTGCTGCTTCTACTACTTTCGTAGCCTCTGCCGGGGTAAGATCCGCTGCGCTTGGTGCAATGCACAGAGGCGCCGTCAGGATCAGTCATATTTGCTGCCTTCGCACGTCCATCGTCATTGTCGTGCGCCAACGTCAACTCCGCCATTTTTCTTTCAACGAGTCTGCGGAAACCCCATATTTGATGGCTGATAAGGTCACATCATAAACATCTTAATGTTGTTGCCGATTCAACATTGAATCTCGTCGAAATCCTACGCTGTTGGATCATCTACTAAATCATAAAATCTCTATTTGAGACTCTCTCTCTATGTACTTTCTTTATCTCTCTCGACCTTCAAAGACTGAGATCTCTTTGATCATGGCTTAAGTATTCAATGATCGAAGTATGAAAAGCTTCTGCCATTCCCAATACTCACTCACGAAGAATCTTTTTTTTTTCTTTTTTTTTTTTATAAACTCACTTCTCAATTCTCATGTCCTAGAGAAGATACGATAAAAAATATTACACAATAAATATAAAAGAGTTGGATCACAGGTCAGGATCCAAGCTCTGATACTATATTGGAAAACCGATAAACGGTATTTTTTATTTAATATAATCAGAATGTTACAACTTAAATAGAAAACTAAGTAACAAATTAGGAGAGTTGGTACCTAGTCTTTACCAATGGAGTAAAGGACTAAGATTCCAGTCCGCCCTCTCCTACTTCCCCTTGTAATGGACTTGAATTTACTCAAAAAAAAAAGGAATGTTACAACTTAAATAGAAAACTAAGTAACAAATTTTATCATAATTTGAAGGAACACTAACCCACTGCTAACAACTAACTAAGTATCCTACAATCACGATACTATTTTGACTAATTATTTTACTAAACTAATATTAATCATTTAATTAACTAAACAATAAATCTAATATTTTAACAGCACCCTCGACTCATTTATCTTTTTCCTGTTGACCAGCCATGAAAAAGAACAAAATATCCCGTGAACGTGTTTGCAAAAATAGAAGCCCAGCTCTTAAACAGGTAAGTCTAAAACTAAGCGACCAAATTGAATTTCTGAAAAACTGCAGAATGAGGTTAAACTGCAATTTTCAAAACTTAACTAAAGAAAAAGACAAAATGCACGTCACCCCTATAAATTTTCCATTTTCGCACTTCCCCCTAAAATTTAAAAAAGGATATTCCCTCTTCGAAATATTATTTTGTTTGCACTTTGCCCATAAGCCAATTTTTGGAGGTCAATTTTCGAATTTTTTTTTGTTTTTTGAAAAATACCGAATATTGGAATTTTGAGTAATTTAGAATAAAAATCATCGTCCCAAAATCGAACAATAATAACCTGAAATTACATATTTTATTTCAATTTCCACTCCTAGTGGGGAAAATGGCAAGGGGTGCAGGGGACCCACAGAACGAAACAGCATCCCATGAGATTACAGCTCTCCCTCTTCTCTTCATTTTTGTTTTGAAATTGTAAAACGACCCCAGAATTATCCTTTAATTACGAAAAACTGGACTTTTGAATTGTTGAGGTCCTTATCCTGAAATAAACTAGAGGTTGTTGGAAGGTGGGTTAAAAATTAAAATGCAAATAAAATAACTATTAGTTTCTAGTGGAGAGGGAATGAAAACTCAACTCAATCAACGCTTGTACTCTCAATTTTATTTCTTGTTTTCTCGGCTGATTTTCCTTAAACACAAAGTGACGGTGGACACTCCTATTTATACAAGGGATAGGAGAATTCTAGACTAAGGCCTCGTTTGCTTTTAACTATTAGGTTAGATTGACTAAATAATAGGAGTTAATAGGACGTTTGCTTGGTAAGATTCAAAATTCTTTCAGCCCGCTATTAAAATAAAAGCCCGCTACTAGATTCTATTATCTCAAAAAATTAATCGCAGCTTCCCCCCTCTGATTAATTTAGTAGATGCTGACTAGGAAGGGAAAAGACAAAATCACCCTCAAAATATTCTACAAATTACGCATCTCCTCTCGATTAAACCCTAAAAAAAATTCTGAACAATTACTCGGAGAACAGGCGGAAGAAAGAAGAACAGGCGGGAAGAAAAGCTTGAAGAGGCAAAACACGTATAACATTCCTATCAATTGTTGGTGAGTTTTTTAAGTAATGTTTGTTGCAACATATCTTATTAATTGGAAAGGAACTTTTTTTATTGCTTTTTGTTTTCGATTCAAAGAGCTGTTACAAACTAAATTGGATATAGACACAAGTATACATAATTAACGGAAACTAAATTTTGTGTATTTGCTTGTGTTATGTGAACGAGATAGATTAAATTGTATAAGGAAGTAATTTTCTTTTGATGTGTTTGAAAAATTTTATAGGGGAGTAGTTTTATGTAATTTTCTTTTGTGTACAAACAAATCAATAATTGATTGTTTTGTTTGTATAAAATTTGATGCTGGAAGGAAATTAAATATTATTTTGCAGTGTTTCAGAATTGTAGAACACTTTGGAGATTCTTCTCTTCTACAAATAACTCTATTTGGATGTTTTAGATTTGTTAATTGTTATTACATTGTCTCTGTACCAAATTTATGTGTGGAATACATAAGAAAGAAAGCAACAAGCTGCTAATATTACTTTTCCAATTTAATATTGTTGTTATTGTTAATATTGTAGTCACAAATTGCTTCCTGCTAATTCGTGTACAGCTTTCGCTAACACAATGGACATGCGTATGAAAGTGCAAATCATGGTCGTACTACACCAATATCTCTTTCGCACTACCATCTTCTTATTTTTTCTTGTATTATCCATAATCATACTTAAAGATGGTCGAACTCCAAGTAATATACGTAATAAACGAAGGAAGTATAGCATTATCGAAAAAATACCCGATCAAGTAAAAGAATTGCGGCTACTGGTTTTCACTAGTAACACACATTGCATTAACCAAACAAGAATGGATATAAATGCCTTCGTGAAGTTGTGTTACCTCTTGCAACATGTTGGTGGCCTCGAGCATTCTAGATTTGTATCTGTGCATGAACAAGTTGCCTTATTTCTTCAAGTACTAGCCCATCATAAAAAGAATCGAATAGTTTCATATGACTTTAAGAGATCCGGCCAAACTGTAAGCAAATACTTCAACAGAGTGCTTGCAACACTACTTAAATTGCATCCGACTTTACTTGTTACACCTGAACCAATTGGTGAGGCCGAGACAAATGAAAATTGGAAACATTTCAAGGTAATTAATTTTAATTTTTCTTTATATTTTATATCCTTGTATCACATTAAAAAATTATAGTGTGCCCAGTTTATGTAAGGGACAATGCCAAACTAAAATCTCATTTGTATATTTATGATAGGGTTGTCTTGGAGCTGTGGATGGAACATTTATAAAAGTGAGAGTTGAACTCAGTGAGAAGCCCAAGTATAGGTCAAGGAAAGGAGAAATTGCAGTTAATGTTCTTGGTGTATGCGATAGAAACTGCAATTTTATTTATATATTATCCGGATGGGAGGGCTCTGCTGCGGACAGCGGTGTTCTTCGTGATGCCGTTATGCGTCCGAATGGTTTTAAAGTACCATCGGGTATTATAAATTTGACACCCGTTATTGAAATTCATCCTAATAAATTATTCAAATAATTACCTAATAAAATTTCAAATCTAATTTTATTTTTCCTTGACTTTGTTTTTATCAGGTAATTATTATTTATGTGACGGTGGCTACATGAACACTACTGGATTCTTAACGCCATACAGGGGTATAAGATATCATTTGAAAGAATGGGGTGAAGGTAGAGCGGCACCTCAAAATCCTCAAGAATACTTTAATATGAAACATAGTAGAGCGAGGAACGTAATAGAGAAAGCTTTTGGATTACTGAAAACACGATGGGCTGCCTTACGAAGCAATACTTTCTACCCCAAGACTTAGACTTTCTAGATACACTAGAATATGACTAGACAAATACATTCATGTACATAAAATGGTTACGTACATGAACATATAATTCACACAATTTAATTATTGTTTTGACTCATTTATTCAAGTTTAATTTCCAACACGCCCCTTTAAACTTGATGCTCGCATTCCAAGACGATTCCTTAGCTTCTCGAATATTTCACTCCTTAGAGGCTTCGTAAAAATGTCTGCCAATTGATCCTCAGACTTCAAAAATTTTACTTGAACCTCTTTCTTTGCAATGCATTCCCTTATGAAATGAAAACGAGTCTCGATATGCTTACTTCGATAATGAAATACCGAATTCTTTGCTAAGGTAATTGCAGATTTGTTGTCGACATAAATGTCCGTTTATCAAATTGGTTGAAACCAAGTTCCATAAGCAAATTCCGCAGCCACAAAGCATGGCAAACACTTCAAGTTGCAGCAACATATTCACCTTTACGGGTCGATAATGTGACAATGGGCTGCTTCTTCAAAATCCACGTGAAAGCCGCTTCTCCAAAAAAGAAAACGCAATCCGTAGTACTTTTCCGGTCATCAACGTCTCCTGCCCAATCATTGTCGCTATATCCTACCAAATTCAAATTTCCAGAAGTAGGATAAAAAATTCCATGATCAAGAGTACCTTTGATGAAGCAGAGAATCCTTTTTGCCACTTTAAAATGATAAGTTGTTGGGTTCTCCATAAATCGACTAACAAGACCAATAGCATAAAGAACATCAGGTCTAGTGCAAGTCAAGTACCTAAACTTCTGATCAAACTTTTGAATAAAGTTGGATCGACCGGCTCTCCTCCAATATGCCTCGATAGCTTTTCACCAACATCGATTGGGGTACTCTTTGGTTCGCAATTTTCCATTTTGAATTTTTCAGAACTTCATTCCCGTAGCTTTCTTGAGAGATGAAAATTCCATCATCTTTTTGTTGCACTTCGATGCCAAGATAATAAGACATCAATCCGATGTCTGTCATCTCAAATTCCTCCCATTTATTTCTTAAAAGCATTAATCATCCCCTGATTGTTACCAGAAAAAATAAAATCATCAAGATAAAGACAAACAATTAAGATATCACCTTTCTCGTTTGTCTTGACGTAGAGTGCATGCTCGTGCGGGCATTTATTGAAGCCCTTCTTTCGAAAGTGTTCGTCAATGCGACTATTCTAAGCTCTCGGTGCTTGCTTCAATCCATACAACGCCTTCTTTAATTTTAAAACCTTATTCTCATGGCCTTTAGCAACATATCCTCCCGGTTGCTCGATGTACACCTCTTCGTCAAGATAACCATTAAAAAATGCAGACTTTACGTCCATTTGATAGATCCTCCATTTCTTTTGTGCCGCCAAAAAGAAATTGGAAACCTTATTGTCTCTAATCGAGCAACAGAGGCAAAGGCTTCTTCGTAGTCAATTCCTGCTCTTTGTGTGCACCCTTTGACCACAAGCCTTGCTTTATACCTCTCGATTTCTCCTTTGGAATTTTTCTTAATTTTGTAAACCCACTTTACACCAATGGGCTTGTGTTCCGGAGTCAAGGAAGTCAGTTCCCAAGTTTTATTCTTTTCGATGACGCCGATCTCCTCATTCATGGCGTTTCTCCATTTATCACTTTTAGATGCCTTCTCGAAATTTATCGGCTCGGTATTTACAAATAAGCAAAATAGATTTGGATTTTGGTTGAGCTCATAGATCTCCCGTTTCTCCATTTATCACTTTCACTGCTTGAACTTTCACTTTCCGACGAGGACTGGCTAGACGGAGATTGTGATGGTGGAGTCACCGGCTCCGTTAGCTTCTCCTCGGCTTCTTTATTGACTGCCTCAATCGGGTAGAAAGTGAATTGCTACTTTTCTTGAGAACTCCAATCCCAAGATTTTTTCTCGTTGAACACCACATTCTCGACTAGTCCTCCTTGTCTTCTCAATAGGATTATACAATTTATGACCTTTGATGCATGGCCATAGCTGATGAAGATAAACTTTTGACTTTTATCTTCAAGTTTGTTCCTATGCTGATCCAGAACATGCATGTGTGCGATACTCCCGAAAATTCTCAAGTGCGATATGCTTGGCTTGTATCCACTCCAAACTTCTTGCGGCATTTTATTTCCGACACTTGTAGTTGATTTGATAGATAGACGGCACAGTCAACAGCTTCGGTTCAAACCTCCTTTGGCAAATTCTTACTTTTCAACATGGACTGAACCATGTTCATTATGGATCGATTTTTCCTTTCCACGACGCCGTTCTGTTGTGGTGAATACGTAACGGTAAGTGGCCGGCGAATACCATACTCGTCACAAAATGCCTTGATATCTTTTGATGTGAACTCGCCACCACGATCGGTTCTCATTGCCTTGATCCGACACTCAATTTGATTCTCGACACGAGCTTTAAACTTCTTGAATGAAGAAAACACCTTGGATTTTCTTTTTGAGAAAGTATACCCATGTCTTGTGGCTGTAGTCATCAATGAATAGAAGAAAATATCTATTCATTCTAAACAAGGCAGGTTCGATTGGTCCGCATACATCGGCTGGTCTATGTTTGGTAATCCCTTCACCATGCGCTTTGATGACATCAACTTTAATCCGTCAAAGTTGAGATGCCCGAGCCTCAAATGCCATAACCAAGACGGGTCTTCAAAACTTGATTTTAAGAACGTTACTTCGTCCTGGTTGACATTCATTATGAACATTCGGTTGTTCGTCATTTTGATATGCGCAACTGGGCTCCAGTCACTATTCATCAAGTATAGACGCCGGTGCTCCAAGTGCATTTTGTAGCCTTTTTCCAATAATTGGCCTATGCTCAAAATTCTCGCCGCCATGCTCGGAACATAATAAACATCAGAAATAAATTGATGTTCTCTTATTTTTCTGATAAAAGACAAGCCTTTTCTTTCTCTTCTTCGGGTCCATTTTGACACTCGTAGGAGTAGTGTCCAAGTCGATGGCAACTATAACACTCTGCATTTTTCTTATTTTGGTGTCGGTTGATGACTCCCCTGCCACGGCCTCTTGACGAATGGGGCTCGAACTTTGTTTCATTGTCATAAAATGTGGTGTAACCACCACGACCTCTACCACGGCCTCGACTGCGACCTCGTCCTCGTCCACGATCTCGGCCGCGACCACGCCAACTCTGGTTACTTACATCATCATCTTTCTTGATACCGAAACTTAATTTTGCTTGAAGAGCTTGGTCAATGGGCTCTTTCGATCTCCTCTTTATCTTTTCTTCGTGCACTTATAATTTTCCTGTTAACTCATCGACAGTCATGGTGTCGATATCGTTGGACTCCTCGACGGCCACAACAACGTGATCGCACTTTGGATCGATCGATCGGAGAATTTTCTCGACGAGACGGTTGTCCGACATGGTTTCACCATTCGTTTGAAGTTGATTTACCACCACATGAACTCTTTATACATAGTCAAAAACTGACTCTCTATCCTTCACTTGCAAGGATTTGAACTATCTTCTAAGATTTTGGAGACGAACTTTCTTCACCTTATCGATTCCTTTAAACGTAATTTGGAGGGTATCCCACGCCCTTTTTGCGGTAGTGGCTTGTGCTATCTTCTCAAAGATATAGTCGGCAACACTAAGTTGGATGCGTGAAAGGGCCTTTTGATCTTTCACTCGAGCATCTTTTACGGCTTTTTTTTTAGCTTGGCTAAGTGCAGCGAAACCTTCTGGTTCAACGTATTCTTCTTCAATAGCATCCCACACATCTTGTCCACCAAGATATGCCTTCATTTTCATGCTCCACCTCTCGTAGTTGTTCTTCGTGAGTTTTGGAAATGGCATGGCTCCACTCATATTTGCCATTTAAACCACGGCTCTAGACCAGTTTGTTGAAGGTGGGCTAAAATGCAAATAAAAGAACTATTAGTTTCTAGTGGGGAGGAGATGAAAACTCAACTCTATCAACACTTGTACTCTCAATTTTGTTTCTTGTTCTCTCGGCTGATTTTCTTACATAGAAAGTAATGGTGGACACTCCTATTTATACAAGGGATAGGAGAATTCTACAGTAATATAATAAATATTATATTTGACCAAGACTTAGGCTTTCTAGATACTCTAGAATATGATAGACAAATACATTCATGTACATAAAATAGTTACGTACATGAACTTATAATTCACACAATTTAATTATGGTTTTGACTCATTTATTCAAGTTTAATTTCCAACAGAGGTGTCTTTATTCACCGACAAAAGACTTAAAAAGTGAATTCTCCGATCCTACAGTCCCACTCTTGTCTTCATTCACGTCTTCGTTAACCTAAATGAATTTCAGTATTTTTTATTTTTTTGATTCCAATGAATTTCAGTATTTCACTATATATACTTATGGATATATTAAATATATGGTACATTTCACTATCAACTTATGTTTTTAGTTGAGATGGTCATTCAACATGGTATCAGAGGCATGCCAAATGAAAGGTACTGAGTTCGAATCTCAACGCCACCCATTTCAAATATTTCCAGTGCAAGATTTCAAATGCAATTCTTATGGACTTGAGAGGCCGTATTGGAGATATTAAATATATCTCCAATAAACGAGTAATTGTGGTGAATATTTCTTACATGAGTCTTTCCGGCACCATTCCACCACAACTAGGAAACCTTTCCTTCCTTGTTTCCCTCGATTTTAGTTTCAACCTTTTCAGTGGTGTTCTGCCTCAACAGTTGTCTTTTCTACACAGATTGAAGTTTATTTCTTTCAGAGTAAACAAGTTGAGTGGAGAGATTCCAACGTGGTTGTGTCTTTTAACTAAACTTGAGCATCTCTATCTACGGAATAATAGCTTAACCGGTTCCATTCCAGCTTCCCTATCTAACCTAACAAATCTACGGCTTCTTAGTTTTGCTTACAATCGTCTCTCAGGTCATATACCCGGAGTCTATATCTTTCATAGGAAATGAGTTGAGTGGTAGCCTTCCAAGTGACTTTTGCAGTAAACTTCCACTTGTTCAAGGAATATACCTATTAAAAATCAATTAAGTGGTGAAATTCCATCAAATCTATCCGGATGTTCACAACTTCAAACTGTCGGACTGTCTTACAACTCCTTTAGTGGGAAGATACAAATAGAAATTGGCAATTTAAAATTTCTTCAGAATTTAGCTCTCGGCGGTAACAACTTAAATTTCTTCAGAATTTGTTCATTTTTTTTTTAAATCATTGTTGTTTAAATTCAAGCTCCATCGTAATATCATTAACAAAGTTGGCAATATCAATGTCGCGATGACTATGTATTTTTCTAAAAGAAAAATTGATTTGTGAGTTCCATAGGGGTTATGCCATCCGAGATTGGCAATCTTCAGAACCTGGCTCTATTTGGCATTAAACGAAACCAGATTAGTGGAACAATTCCGGTCAATATCTTCAATATCCTCCAAATTTTAAACCTACATCACAATCTACTGTTTGGAAATTGGAAACCTTCCAAAAGATATATCGCGAATCTTACAAATCTCAAATACTTTGATATCTATTACAACATCTTAATAGGTATGACTTTCAAGTTTCAATATATTTAGTTTCTCTATATATATATATATAGTTGCAATGCCTAATTTTTTTGGGCACTTTACAAATAAGTCCATCAATGGGTATTTATTCATAAAGACGTGCAGACAATAAACTTATTTTACAAAAAAGTCAACACATGTTCCAGAGGTTTGTAAAAGACTAAAATAGTCCATCATACTTTAATATGTTCCAATTTCATCCTTTAATTTAATTTAACCTCAATTTGACCCAAAACTTCACAAATTATTCATTTTTTACCCAAAACACATTTTTATGGACAATTTCGTCCGTCACCGCCGTTGACGTCTCCGGCGTTGATTTTTTTTTCTTTTTTTTTTTTCTTCCTTATTTTTCCGTCGGTTTCCAGCGGTCAACGCCGGTCTCTGGCATTAACTTTTCTTTTTCTCTCCTGATTTTTCCCCCACCGGTTTTCGGCGTTGACTTTTTCGAATATAGTAGTTTACACCCCTCAACAAAATGGTGTTGCTGAGAGGATGAATAGGACATTGTTTGATAGAGTTAGGTCCATGTTAGATGCATCTGGCTTATCTAAAATGTTTTGGGGTGAAGTTGTGTTAACTGTTGCATATGTGATAAACAGATCACCTTTTGTGCCTTTATGTGGTGAATTACCTGAAATTAAGTGGTCTAGTAATCCAGTTAGTCTGTCTAATTTAAGAGTATTTGGTTGCTCTGCCTGTGTGCACCAGAAACATGATAAACTTGATCCCATGTCTGTAAAATGTGTGTTTTTGGGTTATCCAAAGGGGGTTATAGGTTATAGGTGTTGGCTTAAGGGTCAACAGGGATATAAAACTATGGTTAGTAGAAATGTGATATTCAATGAAAATGAGTTTCCTTGTCTATCTGTTGTTTCTTTTGAGTCTTCCTCTAGTGAGGTGGAGACTTCCCTTGTTATTCTTGCTCAACATGAAACTTTGTCTGATTCTGATAGTGAAACTGATAACAATGTGGCTGATAATAATGTTTTTTGATCAAAATGCTAATACTGATGTGCCTTATGTGGATAATCTTGGTGATTACCAACTTTCTTGGGTCAGAAGTAGAAGGAACATCATAAGGCCTCATCATTTAGATGATTATCAGCTTGCTTCTTATGTGTTTCATGTTTTTGAGTCTCTGGATGGTAATGAACCTAAGTCTTATAAGGAAGCTCTTAAATCTAATGAATACGTTTCTTGGTTAAATGATATGAATGAAGAAATTGAATCTTTGCATGTTAACCATACTTGGATTTTTGTGCCAAAACCTGCTGAGTGCTCTTTAGTTGATTGTAAATGGCTATATAAGGTGAAGCATGAATCAGATTCAATTAGATATAAGGCTAGGCTAGTGGCTAAGGGGTTTACCTAAAAAGAAGGAATTGATTACATATAAATATTTGCTCCTCTTGTGAAATTTACTACTGTGAGAATAATGCTTGCTCTAATTGCTCAATTTGATTGGGAATTAAAACAAATGGATGTGAAAACTACATGTCTCCATGGTGAATTAGATAAGCAAATAGACATGAAACATCCTAAAGGTTTTCTTGATAAGAAACATCCTGATTATGTGTGCCTTTTGAACAAATCTTTATATGGTCTTAAACAGTCCCCTAGGCAGTGGTATAAGAGTTTTGATGCATGTATGAAGTCCATGAAGTTTAAAAGAAGTTCTAATTATGATCCATGCTTGTACTTCAAACAATCTGCTCATATTCCTGTTTTCTTGCTTCTTTATGTGGATGATATGCTTTTGACTAGTCCTTGCATTAAAATAGTTAATCATGTTATTAAGTGTCTTAGTGATGAATTTGACATGAAATTACTTGGTAATGCTAAAAGGATACTTGGCATGGATATAATCAGAGATAGAAAATGTTGTTCATTTTTTTTTAATCAATCTTCTTATACTGAAAAAATTCTTGAGAAGTTTTCTATGCAATCTGCAAAACCTGTATCTGTATCTCTTGCTGCTCACTTTATGCTAAGTAAGGTACAGTCTCTCAAGACTGAACCTGAAATCTCTGAGATGAAGAATATGTTAGAGTAGGTGACCAACAAGCCAACTTGTGCCTGTGGACTTTCGTATTAATTATGGTAATAAACGAACCTTTATTCGTATTAATGATAAAACACCTTGGCATTCTATATCTTTGTCCCTTTGTCACAAGCATAGATATAGTCCTTAGAGTTATTACAAGTACTAGTTATTGATCGTTAGGATCGTGAGATATTTACTTAAGTATTATAACTGTTAAACTTGTTCCTAGTCGAAGGGTTACACCACCAATGAGGATATCGGCCTTTCCCATTAAGAGACTAGCACCTAGTGTATGTGTACTGCATCTCATCAGTAAACGGTATTGTGATATCGGCATGCATAAGTGGGTGCTCGTAAGTTGACGAGTTCACTGAACTCCCTCACCCTAGAAATCTCTAAATGGTTCCCAATAATCGAGTAGAGATATCTATGGTATAGTTGTACACCATTAGTACTTATGACCTAGACATCACCGTGACTTCACTAGAGGACCAGCTGTATCGTGACCTGTCCCTGAGTTCCACCGAGGACCATCCCAAGGGCCAGTGTTCGTGCAGTCCGAAATCTAGTGGGAGGTCTGTGCATTGTAGTCGGGGATTCGATCGCTAGAGTAGTCTTGGATGTCTTGTGTGTTCTGATAGTTTGTAATCATTCTAAGTCTCTGGCCAGAGCTGACTAAGTGATGATTAGAGAATTCGATTCTCTATGTCATGCACGTAACGATTACAACACTTAGAACGATCGCACGGTCATTGAACAAATAAAGAGGTCTCGATGAACCAATGCCTCTAGTTCAATCGGGACATATGAATCGAAGGGATCGTACTGTACGTTAACTATATCTGAAGGTTCTTGCAGGCACTTCATTTGTATCTAAGGAATCATGACGCGTAGTTGCTAGACGCCAATCTTGATTCGTTGGGTGATTAAGGTGAAACGAGTTTCATCTTAATCGTAACTCTAAGGGACGAGTTTTGACCACAAACGGTTGTGGGCCCACGGCTAGCTTACACCTGAACCATCGAGGGTCACACTGCTCGTGCACATGAGATCTTTGAATAAACGGTCAGAGATAAAATGGTTTATCTTTGCATGATTGGAAGTCAATAAGATTGGGTCCAACATTCGTAATTTGGAATTATGAATGAGAATAAGAAAAGGAAAAGAATAGGCAAACATATTAGTGGACTTTCTAAATCGAGAAATTTCCAAATTTAGAAAGTGCACTGAATTAGGGTTTCCACTTTTGGAAAGTTGGAAATCGAGAGTTGGCACTCGTAATGACGAGGACATTATAATGATTCCGAAAATGTAATCGTTGCAATTTTCCGATCATTGAATTGAGAGAGACGAGCAAGTAAAAGAACTAACGAACTTAAGCTGTTGGGCCTGGTCCAACTTAAGCCCGTTAGGGTTTTATTCAAGACACTATAAATACTTGATTTATAGGTCTTGCATACAAGACAATACATGAAAAAAAACCCTAGCCGCTCTCACCTCTCTCGGCCGATCTCAACCCGCGGTCACCACCGCCGCCGTCGCCACCATCTCGCCGGAATCGGCCAATCCGTTGGTCGATCCTTTTGGTATTTCTTTCCTTCTTTCTGTTCTTCCATTTTTCTGACTATTACGTGTCTAGTGCCACGTGTTTAGTAGATCAAAGTATACGAGGTGAAATCCGAGAGGAGGAAGATTGAATAATCGAGGAGCAGCCACCGAGCCGACGACGCACGCGCCACCACGCGCCGCCCGAAGTCAGCGCGTGAACCACACGCGCCGCCGTAGCTTGGATCTTCGCCGCTGCTGCATCGCCGTTGCTGCCCCGGGTTGCACGGATTGGTTTCCGTGGCAATCTAACTTTGCTTAGTGCGCCTACCTCACGCTTCAAGAGGTAAATTCTCGAATCCATTGTCGGTAGATTCGGTTACGTTTAAATTGAATATATATATATGTTCGTTCTTGTATGATTTTATGTGACTACATGAAATTGTTTATTTATTGTGAGCATGAATATTTGATTTAAACGCGAGCATGCTAATTGATTTAAATTCAGTTAAATAATTAAGCATGTATGTTGTTTTTTAATTTCACTGGAAGCGCAAAGGTACGCAATTAATTGTATTCAATTATCGAGCATGTGTTTATGTGCTTTAAAGTTGTTTAAATCGCATAATTTTTTTGTTTTCCGCTGCGTACACGTGCCCATAACCCAACAGAATATGCCATATGCTAATGCTATAGGATCTGTTGTGTACTTGATGGTTAGCACTAGGCCAGACATTGCTTATTCTGTGAGTTATCTTAGTAGGTACATATCAAATCCAGGTTTGCCTCACTGGGAGGCTCTTAAATGGTTGCTTAGATACTTAAAAGGATCTATTAAAACTGGCTTGCTGTTTTCTAAATGTAAAACTGATAGTGAACTTTGTGGGTATGTAGATTCTAATTTTACCAATGATAGGGATAGTAGAAAATCCTCCACTTCTTATGTGTTTACTCTGAATGGTTCTTGTATTAGCCTGAAATTCTCAGCTTCAAAGCATTGTTGCTTTGTCTACTACTGAGGTAGAGTATGTAGCTACTACAGAAGCTATTAAAGAAGCTATCTGGCTAAAAGGACTATTGCTTGAAATTGGTTTTCTGAGAAAAGAAAGTGGTAGTTTTTTCTGACAGTGAATCTGGCATCCAATTGTGCAAAAACCCTGTCTTCGATGATAGAATTAAACATATTGAGACTAAATTTCATTTCATTAGGAGAATTGTGGAAGAAGGGGTTATTGATCTTGAGAAAATCCCATCAGAGTTCAACCCTGCTGATATGGGAACTAAGTGCTTACCAGTTGAGAAATTTCGTTCTTGTTTGAAAAACTTAAACTTAATTTCAAAAGATTAAGCTGATGTGTGCTCTTTTTCTATTACAGTCTGTGTGACTGATCTTTTTGTGTTTTATGTGTCATTGCTTTTATTCATGCTTTTCTCTGTGAACTGCAATGTGCCTATCTGTGTGATTGCATTTCTGAATTTTGTGTAAATGTAGAAATCTTTATGATTTACCTCTTACTTCCTTTGTGAAAGAAGAAAGATGTACTAGTATTACTCTGTGTTTCACTTGTATTTCAAAAACAGCAATGATGACTTCCAAAACAAACCAATAAATTCACTACTGATACACTTTGGTCCAAGCTGCAGATTTGTTGAGGTTGTGACCCAATCTGTTTGGGCATGTAGCCTAATTTCTCATTTAATACACGTGCGCGCACACACACACACACACACACACACACATACACACACTTACTAACTGAATGGCCCAATATTTGATAAGCCCATTTGTGGGAATGTGCTGGAAGGCTTAATCCAAGCCCTTGAATTAAGCCATGTGATCCTGACCACTGATTCTTTCTGACTCTCCCTCTCCCTTGTACTCAACTTTGCCCGTTTTGTGCCCTAGACAATCTCTATTATCCCTCGTTGTCCCCTTCTGCTCTTTACTCTTTTTTCTCCAGCAACCATGGGTCAAACGCCGCCGTCCTTGGCCGTGCTTGTCCCAGTGGTGGTCCCTTCAACGGTTACCTTTGACTGGAGCTCCTATTTAATGCGGGGAGTGGAGTGGCAGAGGGTAAGACCTAGAGAAAAACCCTAGTTTCTAATGCCTTGTCCCTCTCTTCTGTGAGTTGGGTCTGTGGTGAGTTGTTGAGTGCCTCGTTTTCTTGGTCTTACCTCTGATCTGGATGGGCTGGGGTTTGAGAATGACAGATTTGTTATCTGTTAGTGCAATCTTAGTGGTGTGTGTATAAGATTTGAGACCTCTATGGATCTCTGGTGTGAATCTGTTTGGAAGACTGAGTTGTGATTTGTTCACAATTATTTCAATCTTTCATTCTTCTATTCATATCTGTTTTAATATGTTTGAATATTATTCTAACAACTCTTTGTGTTTTCTGAGATCTTGTGTTTCTGTAAGATTCTTCGAATGCAAACACAACACACGCCTCTCTCTTGCTCTCGTTCATTCATTTTCCCAACCCTCCATCGCTCAGCCAATCAGACGTCGCTCGAGGAGTAAGGGAGTAAGCAATCATCCACCATCGCTCAGCCACGTTCCGTTCACCGCCATTTGATAAGCAAAGTGTGCTCCAACGCACCAAACTCATTGTTGTGCAACCAGGTAGTGAGATCTGACCCGCGTTCGAAGGGGGCGAACTTTTTCGTCGAGTACGACGATGCCGAGATCGTCAAGTGATCAAGAGGAAGCTGGTCGTCAGCGGCAGGAATACGCTAACCCAGGTTTTGAGACTCGATCTGCAAATAATTCTTATGCGACTCATCTTTCCAAGTGCTTTATTGAATTAGGGGAGTCTTTTATAAAAGATGGTTTTGTGTTTGTTGGGCATATATTTCGACATTGGAAGATGAATTGTGCATAGTGTTTTGCCTGCTGTGGTGCTGCCATGTACATTCTTGAATATCGAATTGAGGTACTATTCTTGAAACTAGCTTGGACTTGATTGCAAGAATTCAAATTTTGGAAGTGGTTACATTGGCGATTTCTGAAATATACTACACGAACATATTCTCATCTTAGATTCTATAAAATATACAGAGTAATTTTTAAACTTTGATTTATGCAATCTTTGTTTTTGTCTTTTTTAGAACCTGAAATCGTGCACCTCAAATTGCCAGAGGATGTTCTCTGGGGTGGCGTCGGAGAAGGTGCTGGAAGATATGGTGAAGCTGATTGATTATTTGAGGACGGACCACGGTAATCGGGTGAGGGCGATGCAGCTGATCAGGTCCTGGGGCGAGTGCAAGGATCTCGAATACTTGCATGTGTGTCTTTCATCAGAAATACATGGTCAGTCATTTGGTTCCAGATTGATGTTTATATATTGTCTAATACTTAGGAATTTTATCGTTGGTGATTATGGTCAACAAACTCGAATTAATTTGCTAATGTTAATCTGTTAATTAAAACATTTATTTAGTAGATTATTTTTCTTAATTTTTGGTAAATCGGGCGGAGGACGGCAGGACAAAGATATTTGCGCAGGCTGGACCGTTAAGAGCAACTCCAATTGAGAGATATCAAAATGGAGCATTAAACATTCATTTGATACTTGATATAATACTTTGATACTTTTAGAAAAAAAATTCACTCCAACCACAAGTATCAAATAGATTATCAAATTTAAAGTATATGAATAATTATATTTTTTAATTCCACATGTCAAATAGTGATAGGTTAATGAGGTGGTTATATTTTTCATACCTTATTTTCCAGTGAGTATCTTTGCACCTCGAGGTGGTTGGTATCAAAATAATTCTCACTTTAATGTCTCCATTGGAGGAGGATTTTTTTAATTTTGGAGTATCAAAGTGGTGGTTTTTTTTGTTTGATGCTTCATTTAGTTCCTCCATTGGAGTTGCTCTAATTGACTACGTGTTCAATAGTCGTTTAATTAAGGTTTAATCGGCTATGTTCAATAGTCGATTAATGTTTAGTCGGCTATGTTTAATAGTCGATTAAGGTTTAATTGGCTATGCCCAGTAGTCGATTAAGGTTAATCGACTTCAATTTTTATTTTGTTTTAGATTTTTTGTTTTTTGATTCTGACTTGTATAAATAAATTATATTTTTTGTATATTTTTTGTTTTTGTAAATATAGTTGATTTTATATTTTTTAAGTTGTGATTTGTTATTCTTAGTACTTAGATTCTTAATTGACTATGATTCATAGGCGATTTCCTTAATCGACTATGAGCATAGTCGATTAATATATCAGATAAAGAAAAAAGAAATTAAGAACCGAAAATAATAAGAATAAAGAAATAAAAATTAAATAATTTCCCTAATCGACTATGCTTTATAGTCGATTAAGGAAACTGATACAGGAAAAAAGATTTAAAAATTAAAAATAAATTTAAAAGGGGTAAATTACAACCACCCCTGAGGTATGGTGAAATTACGAAAACCCCCCTCTTGTTTGGATAATTACAACCACCCCCTCAACTCCTCAAATTTAGTGGAATCTTCGAGATTATATGGAATATTATCACTTTTAAACCCGTTTTATCTCATTCGAACTCTACATTTTGAAGCAAGATGATCATAATATGTGTTGTTTGGCTTGTATATATCAGATTGTGGTGCATCATAAACTGTATTTTTTACACAAAACGAGTACAAACTAGAGCACATTCCACGAAATCTAGATGATTATGTTGAATTTGACACCATAAGGGTGGAGGTGTAAGAAAAAAAACATAGTTGAGGGGGTAGATGTAATTATCCAAACAAGAGGGTTTTTTTTTAGACTGATACCTCAGGTGGGTGTTTGTAAATTACCCATTTAAATAATGGCTGATGACTAGTGCGTGACACAATGATGACGCGGGCGCATGATGTAATGATGATGTCATTTGGGGCATAATTGGAAAATTGAATGGCTGAAAGTGGAGGGTTTTTCTCAAATGGTGCAAAATACTTTGGCCTCTCCCTATTAAAAGAAGTATTGAGAGGATTATACCAAAGAGCCCTTTTTTTGGGACTTTACAAATAAGCCCATCAATGGGTATTTATTCATAAAATGATCCAGACAATAAACTCCTTTACAAAAAAGTCCCCACATGATCTAGATTTTTGTAAAAGATTAAAATAGCCGCTCATACTTTAATATGCTCCAATTTCATCATTCAATTTAATTTGACCACAAATTTCACAAATTATTCAATTTTGACCCAAGACACATTTTTATGGACAATTCCCTTCACCGCTGTTGACCGCCGGTCTCCGGCGTTGACTTTTTTTTTTTTTTTCATTCTTCCTGATTTTTCCGCCGGTCTACGGCGTTGACTTTTTTGATTTTTTTTTCTTCCCATAACATATTTTTTTCGTTTAAACAATAATATTGCTGTGAGTAACAATAATATTAACTATATTACTGTTAAACACAGTAAAATTAATTATATTACAGTTTAACACAATAATATTGCTATATTAATCTCTAGCACAGTAATATTAACACAACAAAACTCATTATTATTGTCTAATAGAGTAATATTACTATGTTGACCGTTCAACAAATGTAAACATAAAAAGCCAAAAGAATTAATATTACTATGAGTGACAGTAATATACGATAACAACAGTAATATTACCGTCAACCACAGTAATATTACAATAATAGACAGTAATATTATAACGTTACTCCGTGAATAACTCAACCAAAAAAAATAATAATATTGATGTGGTTGACAGCAATATTACTATAACAACAGTAATATTACCCCCAACCACATTAATATTATTGTGTTTACAGTAATATTACAATAATAGACAGTAATATTGTTACGTTACTCCGTGAATAACTCAAACAAAACAAAAAATCCAAAAAAATAATAATATTGATGTGGTTGACAATAATATTTTTGTGTTTACAGTTATTTTACTGTCAACGACAGTAATATAATTACGTTGGTCTGTCAACAAAACTAAAAACAAACAACAAAACATAAAAATAATAATATTACGTTAATTTACTGTCAACGGCAGAACAATTACATAAATGTATTGTCCACGACAATACAATTACATTAATGTATTGTCATTGACAGTATAATTACGTGAATTTACTGTCAGTGACAGCACAATTACGGTCAACGTCTAGCGGCGGACGTAAAATAAAAAAAAAACACTAAAAAACGTCAACGCCGGAGACCGGCGGTCAACGTAGGAATCCAGCGGCGGAAAAAAACAGACGAGATAAAAAAAATAAATAAATAAATCATCGTCGGAGACCGGTGAGGGAAAAAACAGACCAGAAAAAAAAATCGAAAAGTCAACACCGGAATCCAACGGCAAAAAAAAAGTTTTTGAAAAAAAAAATCAAAATGGATTTTTTGTGGTCAAAATTGATTAAATTAGGGTTACAATTAAGAATTGAGTATAAAGGGTTGGGGGTAATTTTGTCATATACATAAATGTTTACTTTATTTATATTCTTATATATAAAAGAAAAAAAACGTTGGGCAACCTAAAAAACTCTAATGGTATTTTTATAATTATTTATTTTTAATATTTTTATCTACTAATTTCTAACTATAATTTTTAACAATTCTCAAAATTGATACTAAATGGTGAAGAATCTTGCCCTAATGGTACATCTGTAATGAGTTATTTTTAATATTTTTTCTCTACTAATTATTCTTAATCTATGTATTTGGATTATAAATCTAACATGTAAGATTTAATTTAGAAAATTAATGTTATATAAAATAATATCCCGTGCATAGCACGGGATAAAAATGCTAGTAAATATTAAAGGGATGGACTTATTGGTGAAAGAGATATAGCCCATAAACCTGGAATAATAAAGATGCTTAGGGACCTATGCACAAGAAAACCCTTATTTTTTAATCTTCACATGTGGTTTACCGCGAGTTATTTGCAACATTTACCACCTGGGTACATTATCAGTAGGCTTTAACAACTTCACTGGTTTTATTCCATTGAAGCTATTTAACATGTCAAATCTTAGAATTATTGGTCTTACAGCTAATAGTCTGTCTGACAGACTTCCAACTAAATTTCACCTTCCCCCTTGTACTTTAGTTCGGTATCACTTTACCATTTTCTACTCTCGATTGTATCGATTTGTCCCCATGTACTTGAAAAATTGTCTCAATGTGGCCCTCGCCGTTAGTTTACAGATATTTGACCTTAACACCGTTTGATCTAAGGTCTGAAATTACAAAAACACCACCTCTCTCAGTTTAAATAATTGTTAAAAAACAAAAACAAGTTAAAAAAAACAAAAAATAAAATGATAAAAAAATCAAGACAACGAGAAAACATAGTCCACGACGCCAGCCACAGTTTATTTTTATTTTCTTTTATTTTTTAATAACTATTTAACCTGGGAGGGATGGTTTTTTTGTAATTTTCAGACTTAGATTTAACGGTGTTGAGGTCAAAGGTCTATAAACTAACAGCGAGGGCCATATTGAGACAAGTTTTCAAGTATATGGCAAATCGATGCAATCGAGAGTAGAAGGGGGTAAAGTGGTATTGAGCCAAATTACAAGGGAAAAGTGAAATTTTACCCTTATTTATATTTAAATCAAATTGGATTTCTTTTACAAAACAATCAGACGGTATTTTCGAATTTTCAAGTAAAAACACACACTCCTACGCGCACAATTCGCGCGTGCATTATACGATGAGTTGTTAGGGATTTTTTTAGCTTTGAATTATTTTCATAGAAGGGTCTTTGCTAATTGTTTTAACACGATGGGGTTTTTAGCAATTAGAGATTTCACAGGGATAGATTTTGCTAAAAAACCCAAATAATTTGGTCATGATAATACAAGCCCATCAAAATGGGGACCATTAACATGAAAAGGAATATACACGTCAGCAAACTAATGACTCGTCACTTGATTCTTCATACAAGTTTCTTCAGTTGTAGACTTGTAGTAAAACTGTATAAAAGATGGTGGGAATTGGAATTGAGTTTTCGTATTTTCGTTTAAAATTACTCATTATCATATAAATTAAAATAGTGGAAATTGGAACATAATTTCCGGTCTCCGCAAATTTCAACACAAAAAATAAATTATTTTGAATTCCGAAAATTCAAATTTTTTGTATCTGAACTTTTAAGATCAATATTGGAATATTGTATACTTGAGATTTTAATTTTCGATCCAATAAAGACACACCAAACATAATTCGGTGACACATGCAATGCAAACTTATTTCTTTGGCAACTTCTCCTCCCTTCTTCCATGTTTCTGAATTATAAAAAAAAAAAAAGTTCCCAAATTGAAGAATCAAATATGAAGAGAATATTCCCTCGTTTCCGGCCATGAACGGAGCCGACGAGGATAGAATAAGGGGAAGAAGAATGTTACTACGTGTTTTTGGGTTTTCATGGGAGAGATGGCTTTATGAAAACTATGAGGGACTCAATTAATATTTTCGAAAACTTCATTTGGGACTTACGAAAATTCTTGGTGAATATATAATTTTCAAAATTTCTAATTTAAAGGATATTTATGCCTTTCCAGTCCGAAAACACACGCATAATTGGTGAGTGTATTGCACGATTATAAGGGGGTTTTCATGACTTTGACTAATTTTTGTAGGGGGTAAATGCTATTACTTTTAGCACAACGACTGTTTCGACAATTTGACCTATCATATAGGTACCGTTTGCTAAAACCTCTCACACAATATCATAAATTTTACAAAATACACAAATTCAGAAAAGACGAAATTGATAAAAACAAATACCATAAATATAAGCGATATACATGCAAAATAAGTTTTATAAAATTGTTAAAAGTCTCAAAGTCACACTATGAGCTCACATATTCAGCAAGTCAGTATTATGAGATCACCTTTTTGAATTTGTTCTTCTTTACACACTTTATATAAATGTCACCCATAGTTATGAGGAGTTCACCAGAATAATAATATTCCAGTAAGTAATGATGGCAAAAACATGGTGTTACAAGATGCTTGCATGTATACTCCTACTACTCCAAATAATGTCATCATATTGCCTAATATCAGCACCCGTAAAATATCCAACCACACTCGAAACCGATAAATCTGCTCTTCTTGCCCCGAAATCTCATATCACTTTGGATCCTCATAACATACTTGCCCAAAATTGGACGAATTCGAGCTCTGTCTGCAGCTGGATTGGCATCACTTGCGGTTTACGCCATAATCGAGTAACTGCGGTGAATCTTTCTTACATGGGTCTTTCCGGCACCATTCCGCCACAACTAGGAAACCTTTCCTTCCTTGTTTCCCTCGATTTTAGTTTCAACCTTTTCACCGGTGTTCTTCCTCAACAGTTGTCTTCTCTACACAGATTGAAGTTTATTTCTTTCAGAGTAAACAAATTGAGTGGAGAGATCCTGTTGTGGTTAGACTATTTACCGAAACTAGAGCATCTATCTCTACGGAATAACAACTTCACCGGTTTCATCCCAAGTTCCGTCTCTAATCCGACAAATCTACAGTTTCTTGATTTCTCTTCAAATTCTCTTCAAGGAGTTATTCCGCAAGAGTTGGGAAAGCTTCATAATCTGAAGAATTTGTACATGGAATACAATCATCTCTCCGGTCGTATACCGTCATCGATATTTAACATGTCGGACCTAAAAGCTATAGCTTTCACAGGAAATGAACTGATTGGCAGCCTTCCAAGTGACATGTGCAGCTATCTTCCATTCCTTCAAGGAATTCACCTATCTAGTAATAAGCTGAGTGGCGAAATTCCATCGAATCTATCAGAATGTTCACAACTTCAACTAATATCCTTGTCTTACAACTCCTTTAGTGGGCATATACCAAGAGAGATTGGCAGTTTAAAATTTCTTCAGACGTTATATCTTGGGGGTAACAACTTAAATGGTATAATTCTTTGCCTTCTTTGTTGAATTAGGTTTATATATTTCTTTTATGTTTCTCGTTCAAATTCAGCCTACATGTAGATTAGGGTAAATTACAACCACCCCTCGGGTATGGTTAAATTATGAAACCCCCCCCCCCCCACACCCTCCTGTTTGGGTAATTACAACGACCCCCTCAACTATAAATCTTCTTACACGTCCACCCTTGCGGTTTTAAATTTAGTCGAATCTTAGGGATTATATGGATTATTATCACTTTTGTACACGCTTTATCCCACTCGAACTTCACATTTTGAAGCAAGATGATCATAATATTTGTTTTTTGGCTTGTATATATCAGATTGTGATGCATCGGAAACTGTATTTTTACACAAAACAAGTACAAACTAGAGCACATTCCATAAAATCTATATGATTATGTTGAATTTGACACCATAAGGGTGGAGGTGTAAGAAAAAGTCATAGTTGAGAGATAGATGTAATTATTCAAACAAGAGGGGTTTTTTTGTAAATTGACCACCCTATATTTTTTGTAACAGTTGATTTGTAAATTCCATAGGTGTTATCCCGTTCGAGATTGGCAATCTTCAGAACCTAGCTCAATTTGGTATTGAACAAAACCAGATCACCTGTACAATTCCACTAAGTATCTTCAATATTTCTTCACTCCAAGTTTTACTACTAAATCAGAATCACCTGTCTGGAAGCTTCCCAAAAGATATGGGGAATCTTACAAAGCTCAAACAATTGGACATCTTAAACAACAAGTTAACAGGTGCGACTGAGAAAAAATATTGGAATACTTTCAGAGTGCGTTTGGATAGAAGGATTTGGGGAGGGATTTGATTTGGGGAAGGGATTTGAAATGGCTCTAATTTTGGAGTCATTTGAAATCCACCTTAATTGCTCAAAACATAACTAAAAAGGAGGGGTGTAGATTTGAAATCCATTCCCAAATCCCTCAATCCAAACAAGTCCAAGGGATTTGTTATTATGGATTTGGAATCCCTTCCCCAAATCCTTCCATCCAAATGCACCCTCATTGTTATCAATTTCTCTATATTCGCAATGTTTACTTTATATTCATTTAATCTTGACAGGTAGTTTACGGCGAGAAATTGACAAAATGTACCAACTGGATATATTAATATTAGACTCTAACAGCTTCATTGGTTTTATTCCATTGGAGCTCTTTAACATGTCAAATGTTCGAGTTCTTAGTCTTACAGCTAATAGTTTGTCAGGCGGTCTTCCAATTAATTTGGATATGGGGTTACCCGCTATCGAAATACTTTACCTCGGAGGAAATTACCTCAGTGGATCAATACCCGATTCAATCACTAACTGTTCCAAACTCAGAATTCTCGAACTCAGTAGTAACAACTTCACTGGTTTTGTACCTTATTTTCTCGGTAATCTAAGAATCCTTGAACGTCTATCCATTAGCGACAACAATCTAAGGACCGAATCAACTTCTTCCGAATTGAGCTTCATAACTTCTTTAACTAATTGCCAATCATTAAATAGACTCTCAATTGGTGGCAATCCTCTAGATGGCATCATTCCAGCTTCAATCGGGAATTTATCTACATCGTTGCAAAATTTATTTGCCTACAATTGTAAAATTAAGGGTATCATCCCTCCAGATATCGGCAATTTAAGCAGCCTCGTGACACTTTCTTTATTCGAGAACGAGTTGTCTGGTAACATTCCACCTACTGTTAGCCATATGCATAAGCTTCAAGGATTAGGTTTACATAGAAACAATCTGCGAGGTTCCATTCCAGAGGGTCTTTGTGATTTAGAAAAGTTAGTTGTTTTATCTTTAAGCCAAAATAATTTTTTCGGTCGAATACCGGAATGTTTAGGAAATATCACGTCTTTAAGATATCTCCATCTAGATTCCAACATGCTGACTTCAAGCATACCATCGAGCATGTGGCACCTCACGAATTTTCTGTATTTAAACTTGTCGTCAAATTCCTTGAGCGGATTTATACCTCCCGAAATAGGTAATTTAGTGTCGGCAAACACTATCGATCTATCAATGAACCACTTGTCGGATTCTATTCCAAGCACTATTGGAAATTTAATATCTTTGAGTGGTCTGTCTTTGGCCCATAATCTACTGGAAGGTTCTATTCCAGAATCCATGGGGAACATGATCAGTCTGGTATATATAGACTTGTCTTACAATAACCTCTCTGGTTCAATCTTTTGAATCACTTCAACACCTCGAGTACTTTAATCTCTCTTTCAATGCTGTGAGAGGAGAAATTCCCAATGGTGGTCCTTTCGAAAACTTCACTATAGAGTCTTTTAAGGGCAATGATGCATTATGTGGAATCCCAAGGTTTAATGTACCACTTTGCAACCATAATGTTTCCAAACACAAGTCAAGGATGAAAAGGGCACGCTTAGCTTTATTTATTGTTATTGGGGTTGTCGCATTTATCTCGCTTCTCTCATTGACCTTCATATTCGTAAGATACCGAAGAAAACATAAGGCAATTAATGGAATTGACGGGCTGGTTCCCACTGTACCTCCAGAAAGAATTTCGTATTACGAACTCCTACAAGCAACCGAACAGTTCAGTGAAACGAATTTACTCGGCGTGGGGAGTTTTGGTTCTGTGTACAAAGCCGCTCTAAGAGATGGGAAGATTTTCGCCGTCAAGGTCTTCAATGCCCTATCGGAAGCTGCTTCTAAGAGCTTTGAAGTCGAATGTGAGGTACTACGAAACATTCGTCACAGAAATCTCACCAAAGTCATTAGCAGTTGCTCTAACGAGGATTTCAAGGCACTCGTACTTGAATACATGCCAAATGGAAACCTCGAAAAATGGCTATATTCACACAACTATTGCTTGGATCTCATGCAAAGATTGAACATAATGATTGATGCCGCATGTGCTTTGGAATATCTTCACCATGGCTATTCGACCCTCATTGTTCATTGCGATTTGAAGCCAAGCAATGTGTTGTTAGATGAAGAAATGGTTGCCCATGTGAGTGATTTCGGGATAGCAAAATTGATGGGCGAAGGTGAGAGCAGTGTGCACACCAACACCCTAGCAACAATGGGTTACATTGCACCAGGTTAATTAGTATTCTCACTTTAATTTCAGTCATACTATTTATTTATATATTCAATTGGATTTCACTTTTGAATTATTGCATTATACAATTGTTGCTGTACAGAGTATGGTTTGGAAGGGCTAGTTTCGACAAGGTGTGATGTTTATAGCTATGGAGTGATGGTGAATTTTTTGATATATTGTGTTCATCTCTGCTATATATATTTTGTTTAACCGAAAGATTTGAAATAACTCCATATTAGTTGGACATAAAATCCACAACAATCGCACATAAATAAATCAAAATTATAATTTAAGGATTTGTAACCCATTTAAACATGAAATCATACAAACTAGCTAAATAAATTTCTAATGATATTTTCGAAAACCTTAGCTTCAAATCCAGTCAACCAAACACAACATAAAGAGTGGGTTCTTCCATAATATGTTTTTGTGCGTACCGTTCTGGACCCATTTTCATCTCCGTGTTGACCGGTCGTGAAAAGTCAAAAACACACTAGAAATTTTGGAAGTCTTTGAAATTACTAGATAGGCGCAGGTGCGTTGCACGTGGGTATTAAAAAATTAGGATACCCGCGATTAGTGAGGAAGCCAATGCAGGGCCATGGCCCCCTCAATTTTTTTTTTTTTACTACTATATATGTATGTTTAGTTTTTTTGCCTTTGCATTGTCCTCCGGGAACAAATGGATCTAACAAGTATGATAAAGAAGTTACGAATTGTGACTTAGAACCACGGCCGAATCTACCCTTGGGAAGTGATGGACTCAGATCATCCTCAATTGTAAAAACCTCCACTGTATTACGCATTTATATATTATTAAGTCCACCAAATTTTTATTATTTAGTACTCCTAAAATTCAAATAAATGCTTAAAAATACAATATTTTTAATTTCCTATCTTCTTATTTTGGAAAAAAAAATATATAAATTTTTTTCAGGGGCGTGCCCCCGAACCCCCAAAAAGTAAAGTTCACAATGTAGCAAAATCTTAGATTCACTAGTGTTGGAATAATAATTGTTTTCAATAAATTTTTTAATACATATTCGGCCCCCTAGTGACGAAATCCTGGCTTCGCCACTCCCCGTGATTATACAAAATTTAATGGCTTCTAAAATTTCAACCAGTGTCATGTTATACAATTAGCACAACAAGTCTTTGTAGGCTGCTGCCTCAATTGGTTAAGTTAATGAAAACAATGGTGAAGACTTTGAAATTATCATGTTGCACTCAAATTTGTATTATTAATTCTTAATTGTTTATAATAAGACTGTGGAGCCAAAACCAATTGCAACAAAATTCTAAATCATAAATTCATAGCATCGTCCAACTTTTGCATTTAACTCTTGTCAAAAGACTCATTGGTTAATCGATCCTGGTAACATACTTGCCAAAAATTGGACAAATTTGAGCTCTATCTGCAGCTGGATTGGCATCACTTATGGTTTACGCCATAATCAAGTAACTGCAGTGAATATTTCGTACATGGGTCTTTCCGGCACAATTCCACCACAACTAGGAAACCTTTCCTTCCTTGTTTCACTCGATTTTAGTTTCAACCTTTTCGGTGGTGCTCTGCCTCAACCGTTGTCTTTACTACACAGATTGAAGTTTATTTCTTTCAGAGTAAACAAATTGAGTGGAGAGATTCCACGGTGGTTGGACCTTTAAACTAAAATAGCAAGTACCACGTGTGCAGCACGTGAATTTCACTTAATACTTATGATTAACTAATAAAAGTTATATACTATATTTTACAAAAAAGATATTTTTAAATAAAATTAAATAAGTACAAAACTTCATCTTCTACTTACGTATCAAACTGTATGATGAAATAAAATTATTCTAAAATTGAAACCAATAAGAATATAAAACCACAAGAAAACAACTAAAATAAATTGCTATATATTATTCATGCATGGAAAATGCTCACATTAAAATTTCTCTTATTTTGTTGTGATAGTTGATTATTTTCATTATCTTGAATTTCTCTCCATAATTATTGTTTGAAACAATTAAGTCTTTTTCCGTGTTACTCGTATGTTATCACTCTGGTCAAATTTACCAACAATTTCCTTAAAGAAAGTGTAAATTTACTACATCGGGGTATTGATATTTGGTGTAATTACAGCTAGACTGCCTCTAGTTTAAAAAAATATGCATCCTCCCTTTGGTCTAATTATACGTATAGTATTTACTTTCTTTCTTTGACCTCAAAATTTAAAATAGTTTTGATCGTCCACGTCTATTACTTAACTTTTTTCTTTATTTTCATAATCTTTTTTATTAATATTGATGTTTGAGTTACTATATAATATTTATAAAATTTACTTCAGTAAACAATAAGACTAGTTATTAAGTATTCCATCTGTCTCATATTATTGTCTTTTTGGGGTTTTTTTTAACCCAAATTATTTGTCATTTTAGAGTTTCAATTAAGCATTAATTGCATTTTGTTTAGAAAATTCGCCCCTTATCATTCTTAATTTGTTATTTGAAAAATAATTAGTGACAAGGATATTTTAGTATTTACGATGTTTTTTTTGTATAATGTATGCATATTTATTGAGTGTCTTAATATGCGCAATCACCCAAAACGACATCTAATATCGGACGGATGGAGTATATAATAAGGTTAATTATTACATATAAAGATTAAAAATACATTAAACATGGAGCCCTTAATTAAAAAATGCAAATTCATTTTTATATGATTACTTATGTATATACATATGATATTATGATGATTGAAAAACTCTTAAAATTTAACTTTAAAGAAAAAGCATTGTTGAAATTTAATGTATAAAATAATAACGATAACAAAAAAAATACAATTTTTAACATATTTTCTAGTATACTAAAAGGTCCTCGACATTAAAATTATATTACTAAAAATAAGTAATATACACATCATTTATTTACTTATTATATTTTTATGTTTCTTTTTATTTATTTTTACATAATTGACTACGGTTAAATCATGTTATCACTTATACTAATAAAATGCATAAATACCGATACTAAATAAACTTTAAAATTTTATTTAACATCTATATTTATAATCAATCTGAGTCATTCACACCCATTCTTTCTTTTTTCTAGACATATTTCTTATATAAATGAGTATTTGTTTTTTTTTTTTTTTTATCATTTTTAAATATTTCTTAATTAACTTAACATCTACAATGAAAAGTTCACCAATTTGAGAATCAAAAGTACATTAAGGTTCTAATATCCAGTTAAACATTTTTGTACATGAACGTTCACTTACATATTTATGATATGTCATTGAAAAACTCTATTATGAGTTTTATATGAAATATTTTTTCTTTAAAAAATTAAGAAAATAAACTTTGACTTGTGAAAGAAATTATAATATATAATATATGAAAGATGATCATACTTTTAATATAACATACGATAAATATTATTACTCGTATTAGTAAATACTAATTATTTTGAGTTTACACTGTGATATTTTCATATTTGTGGCATTTATGTAGTAAAAATTATATAAGAATTAATTTAATACAAGATGATTTATTTTAAATATTTGTTTACATATATATGCTTGTTAAATTAAGATCATTGGAAAACTCTTGTAACTCTAAAGAAAAAACATTGTTGAAATTTAATGTATGAAATAATAACGATAACCAAGTAAAAACAACTTTCGCCATATTTTGTAGTATATTAACAGGTCCTTGACAGTAAAATTATATTTACTAAAAACTAAGTACCATACATTATTATTTATTAACTTATTATATTTTCATATTTTCTTTTACATATTTGACTATTGTTAAATCATATTATCACGAATACTAATAAAATGCATAAATAAATAAATAAAAGTTAAGAATTTATTTAATCTCGATATTTTAAAATCAATCTTAGTCATTCAGAACTATTTCATCATATTTCTAGACATATTTTTTATATATTGGTTAGCTGTATTTATTTTTAATTTTATTTTGTTATTTATTAATAAATTTAATTAACATGATAACGTTCACTTACATATTTATGATATGTCACTCACAAACTCTATTATGAGTTTTGTAATACATTCTATTTAAGAATTTAAGAAAATAAACATCAACTATCAAAATAAATTATAATATATGAAAATATTATCATACTTTTAATATAACATAATATAAATATTATCTATATATAATATAAAAGGAGGATCTATGCCCTCAATGATTGACATGTGGCAAATGATGATGTCATTTGTCAAAATTGCTTAGTCGGAGTTCAATTGATGAGGTGGATTCTTCAATTGATTATGTGGCATTTTTATTTAGGTATGTTTTTAAGTTCTTTCCTATTTTACATTTACACAATCATTTAATAATTACCACATGTATATATATTATTTCCAAAGTTAATATTTTATAAATTCGAAATAAAAAAATCTTATTTATATTTTCAGTATTTCAAAATATATTTATTGAAAAAATTCATGAAACTCAATTTTTTTTCGAATATTCAAATAATTTTCATAAAAAAAACAATTTTTTAAATACTAAAATATTAAAATAAAGGAATATGGTGTTGTTGTTGTTGCTTTTTTTTTCTTTTTTTTTTAATTTTCAATATTTTGGAATATTCGAATATCTATTCCATTAAAAATAATTAAAAAAAAATATTTTTTAATTGAACTATTTAATGAATATACAATATTTTTTGTATATAATTTTTATTATGCTATATTTCAAATTAAAAATAATTATACTATTTAATAAATATGCAATATTTTGAAATTTAAAATTTTAACAATTTAAATGCAGTATATTTTAATAATTTAAATGCAATATATTTTAACAATCTAAATGCAGTAGGTTTGTCAGTATATTTCGAATACACTATTTAATATATAATATGTTTCGAAATATACACTAGATTATGCATTATATTTGTCAATTACAATTTCAAATTATCATGTATTACATATTTAAAATATCAAATCACCAATCCAAATGAGTCTTTAATATTCCAAGATTCCTTCATATCATCTTTGATTGATTTAATTTACACTTTAATTAAAAATTCAATGGTAAAAAATAAAAATCGTATCTTCATATTTAATGGTATATATTGCAAGTTTTTTTTCCACAAGTTATTATTTTATTTTTTTGGGTTGTTTCCTTTATTTGTTTGATTTGATTTCATTTACTAATATATAAATCTTTTGAATTTTTAAATTTTCCAAAGAATTAAGTTCATCTATATATAATATAAAAAGAGGATTTAATGAATGACATGTGGCCAATGTCTATGTCATTTATCAAAATTGTTTAGTTGGAGTTCGATTGATGAGGTGGATTCTTCAATTGATTAGTTGGCATTTTTATTTAAGTATGTTTTTAAGTTCTTTCTTATTTCACATTTGCACAATCATTTAATAATTATCACATATATATTATATATCATGCATTCAATATTCTATAAATTTGAATTTTTTTTATATAATTTCAATTTTTTGAAATATATTTTCGAATTTAGTATGAATACTCATTTTTTTTTTACATATATATTTTCGAATTTAGTATTTTTTTATAATAAAATATTCGAATCTTTTAAATCTCACGTTTTAAATAAATTTGAAACACTCAAGTTGTGTATAATGAATATGATTTTTGAATTAAGTTTTCTTTTATAATGAATATAAAAAAAAATTAAAATGAACATAATAATATAGTTTTATAATTTTGACATTGAATTTATGTTTATTAATGCATTATCATATTAATGGAATAATACTATTTAAATTAATGGAATGAAATGTAGTGTCAAGTTGTCGTTTTTAGATACTCATTCTTATGAAATTATAAAGGTAATAAATCATTAATACATTGTTAAACAATAGTTATATATTTTACATTTATAAAATTAAATTGATTTATTTTAATTATGTCCATGTATGGTAAATAATTAAATATATATCAAGTTTAAAATAAAATAATTTTGACCATA